>CM076569.1:110457550-110919112 GCA_034641835.2 Pinus albicaulis
GGAAAATCATTAGAAGGACATCATTGTCTTGAATATTTGTCTCCATACTTGTCTTTTAAAATTTCATAAAAATCCAAAAACGACAAAAAGTAAGAGATAGGTTATCTTGCACATATAGTGCGCCACACTTCATCAGCTTACGAATCCCGGATTGATAAATTAATGTAGCAATTTAGGACACACTAAAGTGACCAAACGGTTGGTAAATGAGAGCGAGAGGCGATGGCTCCCCTTCCGAGAGAGGCGTGTGAGAGCGAGGGGGTAGTAGCTCCCTTCCAGGAGAGGCTGGTAAACGAGAGAAGGTTGTAGCCTTCTACAGGTGGGTGCCTGCGTGCTGGTATGAGTCTGCGCCAGTACATGGTTGTAAGAAGTTTTCTTTATAATAAATATTGAAGACTGAGACGACAGCAGCGGTGGTTTTCTACCGAATTGGGTTTCCACCTTAAATCCTGGTTTTCATGTGTGTTGCTTATATGTGATGGTTTATTCTGTTATTACTGCACATGCTTACTGCTTAATAAACATCTGATGAATGAATGATGCAATGATCTAAGTTAAGAATTAAATGCATAATAATATCTCTGTACATATGCATGTTTTCTTAAGGATATCCGCGTGCATACGCAAGTTGGCTTCAGTAAAGTAGCGTATGGGTTTTAGAGGAATAAAAAGAAAAAAATTTCAGTCAACACTAAATACTGATTCACCCCCCCCCCCCTCTCAGTATTTTTCCCATCATTGTATTGGTAGATCGACGAACAATATCGCTAAGTATAGCGCATTGATCGAACTTCTCTCTGATGCCATTTCAATTGGCATTAATCGTATCATCATAAGGTTAGACTCACAACTTGTGGTATTACAACTTACTAGTGTTTATACTATTAGAAATCCAACATTGCATAGATTGTTCCTTAGAGTTCGACTTTTGGAAAGACACTTTGATTTTATTCAATATCAACACATTTCCAGAAATTTCAACGCATTGACTGATTCATTAGCTAATCAAGTTTTAGATATACATTTGTAAAGAAAACATTCACATCATTGAATAGGATTGCACAATAAACATAAGAAAACAATGAAATCATATAGATAGATAGTTATAGGTTTTTAAAAAATTGGTGCCCAAGACACATTGGTCATCTAACCTCAAAATGTATGCAAAATGTCACAAGTAAACTAGTGGTGCTCGTGGTAACATGCTATAGATCTAGCTATCCTACGAAGTAACCACATCCAACGGTTAGGAACCCCAATAGTGTGTCACAACATTCGCATAGGAAGCTCTTCGATCTGTCAATCCGGAATCCTGAAGGTCAAACCTTCTATGTGTTATTGAAGCTCAGTTAGAGTCTCGGCCATATTAAGATCCTGAAGGACTTCTCTCCTGACAGCCCTCTCTGTTGGCACATCTACTTCACGCTCTGGTTCCACTACTAGTTGAACATGACCAACATCTACATAACATCAAACATTTATTTTAGTCTTGGGAAAACATAAAAATACAAAAACATTATATAAACCTTAGGATAATCAAAAAACATGGTTGAAACATTCTTACCTATTGCACCCCACTGAGCGCCTTCTAGTAATGCTAAATCTGAATCCCCTTGGAAATCGACGCTTGCGTATGCATACTCATCGATGGCGATAATCTGTCACCGGAACCAGGCAAAGAATGTAGTCGAGAACATAATGGTAGATTGTACTGCATGCCGACTCATGAGTTCTACCCATCTCTGCATCCGAGGATCTCTAGGACTAGCTATATCCAGTGTCACATGTTGTGGTTGCATCAGTGGAATCCATTCCAAAGCGAAGGATATAAGGATAGAACCATAACTGAAATTATTCTTCCTTCCTCCCTTTGATTTATTCAGTTGTTCCTTTATCTGAGATAGAACAGCTTCAGACCAGTTGAAGACTGTTGGCTCCATACACTTTAGTGCATACTGCATATATGATATATTCGCTACATGTAGTGTAACAGTGCTGGCAAGTTTTGCGATCATGAAAAGGATAGTTCTCAAGGGAAAATCTCTAACATCTTGAATGTTAATATTTCCATATTTGGTTGGCTCTAACCCTAGATAACAACGTTGCAAAACATAATCTCTCACTGTCTCTCCTCCAACTATAGACCCTCAGAGCGAAATGGGCAAGCCTCTCCTCCACAAACCTGTGAGAAATTACACATCCTCGACTGTTATAGGAACCACTTAGTTCTTAATATGAAATTCGTCGATAGATGGATCCCATGCTCGAACTAAGAACTCCAATAGTTATATTTATTGCCTCATCCTAGACAATTTGAAGTACTTAAGCAGTCCATAATCTCTTAGGGCTCTTACTGTACCTGGATCATTTAAGGCAATCATATCATGTTCTTCATGTTCTCTTTCCCTCCATGTAATCATCATTGTAATCCAATGGAAACCTGAAATACAACCATAAGATCCATTATATTCCATTCATTGCAAAAAACTAGGTCAATTTTGGGCATAATGAGAAAATCAAAAACTTAAATTGTGCCCAACGCACTCCCTAACAAGAGACAATGCTTTGCATATGCAAGTACCCTTCACTGTACCTGCTATGCAATGCAGGTTTCGACATTTAAGGGTGCGTTCCCCTCTTTTTGGGAAGAATTTACCCTAGGGGCTTTAAAACCCTAAAAATTTGCAGGAATTGGAAATGAAATGAGTACTAAAGGAAGGAGGAGGTTCATATCACTAACTTGGATCAAACTACAACAAAAACCATCCACAGAAACGATCACAATCAGCAGCTGAAGTTCGAGGGCAAAATCAGGTTCAGAGCTCCAATATGCAAAAGGTAACTATGGAATGGTAAAAATGAATAGTGAAACTACTTTTAATAGTCATTTAATTATTTTCAAGTTAAATTTATTGCTATGACTATAGTTTTATTATGTTTTTATCATGAAACATGTATTTTTAATCCATTTGATGTTGTTCTGAACAGGATATACAACTAATGAACAGATTAGTCGTGCAGATTTATTTCAAAGAATGACTTGACCACAAAGCATACTTTTTCTCCTTATTTTTCAAGCTTTGTTAAAAATGAAAAAGGATTTGAAGTGCACTTTTATCTCTTTTTTGAGCTTCTATAACAGCGAAAAAGGAACCCCTGGAGTTTTCTTTCAGCTCTTTTTAGACTCCTATAATGTGAAAAGATTGTCGAGCACTTGTCTTTTTGAGCTTGTAAAAGTAAATGAACCGATATCTACTCAGTATAGGTTTAACCCTTTTACGGACAGAGATAGATTATTTATGAGAAAGAAATACCTTGGTTAAACATGACCAAAGAGGTTCTCTCAGATATTATTTTACACTTTTTTGAATTTGAGTGACAAATTTATGAAAAAGTACTTATGGAGTTTTCTTTCGTCTTCTTTTTCAAACTCTCTAAATATGAAAAAGGACCAGGATATCACTGTCGTTAAGCTCGTTAAAATATAAAATAGATACGGGCTTGTCGATCATGGCAAGAATCGAGTTTCATTCATCGCTAGACTCGTTAAATTATTAAATAGCAATACTTTATTCACTCGAAGGGTTGAATTATAGATCAAGAAAATGTTATCCTCCTCAAGCTTGTTAAAAAATAAAGAGGTACTGTTCAACAAATGACCGGGGAAAATTTGGGAAAAGTGAGCAAAATTTCTTTATGGTAGCAAGTCGCTCTTGAACATGACACTTCCTTCACTACATGTCCATGACTATTTAAGTTGGGTAATCATCTTGACAGTTCATTCATACCTATGGTTCATCATACCTTCACTTCGATTGTGGGTCAATGCTATCAACTCATCACAGTGTCGCCGATATGTTTAAGATAATTCATCTAGTGAATAAACTCATCCTTCTGCAATACTCGTAAACCTTTATTCTCATGACCGTCATCCTTGAAAATTGATATATCAAGTCATGCCTTTTATCTCTAAAATCAGTAACTCCCATTTCACAATAATGTGGCTTCCTGTCGATGACAAATCATTATCTAGGAAGCTCACTTAGAAACATCAAATTCTAGTACCATGAGGCTTGCTACAGCATCGACAAGATCCTCTCTTCCGGACTTTTGACCCAAATATTTTGTTTGGCATTCAACATCAAATCATCTATTCACGCTTTACGAAATATACTATAGTACCTTGAGGACCATTTTCATTAATGGTGGTTCTCTCGTGTTTGTTAACAACTCACATCATTGGCTAGTAATAAAACGATGTCTTTCCATGTTCGACGACAAATTATGTACATGTTATTAGATTGTTTATGTGTTGAACATAGGAATGCCTACCCTTAGCCATTATGATCAAAGAGGATATATCATGATGTAATGTATTGTAAGATTGATGCAGGTCGCCACTCTTCTTCATTTCCAACTCATCACAGTGTGAATCATATCAATCAAAATATTATTGTTATTATTTTGACTTCGTTCTTTAGGGGCAAATTGTTATAGGTCAATTAGGGCATCATTCCCAATGACCTGGTTAACTGGGCATCATCTCCAAGACCAATTTATAGGGTCTATCATCCCCTAAAATTTCAATTGCTATATTCCCTAAGACAAAGAACGAGACAAATCAATCAAGGACTTTCATCTGCAAAGGTTTCCAAGGTATGAAGTTTATAATATATCATATGAGAGCTCATCAATGTTGCCTCTAAAGGGACTAAGTGTGTTTCATATGCAGGTAGCCCCATGCAAGGCTGCTCTGCAAAGCACTTCCTGACATCTATGGGTGCATTGGTCACATTCGGAGCAAAATTCTCATTGTTTCGGATTCTCCACTTGGCCAGTGCCTTCTAGAAGAGTTCACATATGTCAAAATTCGAATCCATGTGTCCATTTGACATCTACAAGATTGGGAACATGTCTTGCCTATTATTGGAAAGTAATTGATTGTAAAACTACCTCATCCTCTCTATAAATTGAGCACAGATCTTAGTGTTTAAGAAGGAAGAATTTGTGTAGAGAAATGCTAGTGGATTTTTCATTGAGGAGATTTATTTGAGTGGCAATTTGCTGGAGATATATGCATTGTGATGAGGTTCGGATGCTGCTAGAGATGGTGACACTAAATCAGTCATTTGGTTGTAACCTCCACTTCTATCATTAATAAATAATACAGCTTACTTTTCCCTATATGCATCTGTATTGGCTTTGATTTTCCATATTGCAAGATATTAGTTGATCTATATGGTTTATGCTTTACTGATTTAGCAAACTAACTTGAATAGACATCTGTATTATTGCTATCTTCTGTTGTTTAGTGTTCATTCTTGCAGGAAATATTTTTCACAGCCGGCTGGAATTTGAAGCTACAACGGAAGCAATAGAAGGAATCATTTGGAAGCACTTGGATTCCAAGTAAGCATCTAATCCATTCTGTGTTTATGTTCTTAGTTAGGAAAAGTAGTCGTATAGTCTTTAACATGTTGTTCTAGTTTAGCACTTGTCTAGGGAAGTGTTTTTAATCCGTAATTCACAATTATGTACAACACCCTTGAAGCCGAAATAACTCTAATACAAATGTAGGTTTTAACCCTATACTAAAATTACCTGCAAAAAAAATCTTAAAATAAAAAAATAAACAATGGAGAGAACAGAAAACAAATATACATAGATATTTTACCTGTATCTCAAAACCGAGGCTACCAGATTGATTTTTCATTATATTCCTTTCAAATTACAATACATATATATACATGTCAAATAATTTATAAACCCCAATCCATTAACCCTGGATTTGTAAATAATTGTAGTTCCCTTGACTGGATCTACAAAATACCATGGGCAGAAAATGATAATGCCCAAAACCATTTGCAAAACCCATGAACAAAACCATGGGTAGGTCTACCCACCATCTTTGGGTCCAGCCCCCATCCTTGGGTTTGCCCAACTATTATATAACACACTCCCAACAAATTCCACCAATAGAATAGAGGAATTTTTACTATTTTTTTTATTCAGAGAAAAAAAGTTCTCTATTGATCTCTTTCTCCTCTTTTCATGTTTCTTGTATAATGATAAAAAAACACAAACTAAACTTCCTCTTCCATTTTACTTCTTCTAATCTTCAATCACTGATCTAGTTTTTTTTTTGCACGCTCTACGAGAGAGGCATTGTTTTTACATATCGACAATCTTTTCCCTTGTGCCCAAAGTTGTCATAGTTGGAGCATTCAACATTGTATAAGAAAAAGGTAAAGGAATTGTGATTCATAGTACCATTCCCACCAAGTATTATGTTGTTTCTACTATATTAATTCCTTGAGAAATTATTAAATCTCATATGGTTGCCACTCAACATGCCCTAATTTATTTCATGCCATCTACATTTTATGGCTTTATGTCTGAAATTATAACAAGAAAAAAAATGACCATTAAATAACCCTTGATACCTGAACGTACTCTGTCTTTTAGGTTTTAGTCCTTGAGCAGGAAATAACCTTTGTTGATTCTTCATTCGATCACTGCGTCTATTTGAATTGTTTCATTCAGAAATTTCTTATTACTGTTGCATCTTCTAGCTATTATTCTCTTTTCCCTTCCATTACTATTGTTTATTATTTTGTTTATGATATTTAATGTTATGAAACCAGCTCACAAAATAGAAGAAAATATACATCAACGACTTAGAAATCAGCCTCTTCAAGGGGGCAACCTCCTTTACATTATGTAAATGAACAATTCTTGGATGATTCAAATGAAAAAACCTCATTTCTATGTATAGGAGTCTAATGGGTCACAATATAATCCTAGCCGACATAACAATAACAATGTAAGGGAAAAATAATAACAATAGTGGGCTTCTATGGGGCACAATAATAACAATATGGCGACTACATGGGCACAAAATTAACAATAAGGGGGCTATACTAACAATAACAATAAGGGGATACACTAATATTATAGGGACCTAACATGCCCCTCTCCTTAAAACAAGTGTTGTCCTCAATGCTTGATTATTTTTGGATCCTTATGTATAAAATTATCATCCTCCCACGTGGAATATTCAGCAGGTAAGTTCTTCCATTGATGTGATGGATGGTGGATGATTTCCATAAAGTGCCATAAATGGGGTCATTTTTGTTGCAGTGTGGAAGGAAGTGTAATATTCCAAAATGGAAAAGACAAGAATATATCACATAAAACTGGAAAATGCAGTGAAATATCAACACATCAAATAAGATTAGATCATAGAGCCATTTTATTAGCCAATATAGTAGAAAATGTATACAATATATTGAGTAAAAAGACACTCAATTTAGGGAAAACAAGTAACCAGAGACCCAATACATGAAATATGAAAAACAACTGCTATATAAGAATGCCGGAGGCTAAGACAACACAGTTTTTGTAGGGGTTAACTTCTACTGTAGATTAAATTACATGGATCTACTAATATAGTTCTTAGAAAATGTCGGGATCAAAGATCTAGGCCTTCTAGCACAATTCCAAGACAACCCAGAAAGTTTTTTCTAGAAATACTAAAAATACAAAAATGATAAAATGCAGCCTTAGGGCTGAATAATGCTCTGTACCTAAATAAATGATAGGAGGTGGCTGATCTGATATGTAAATGGATGATACTCCTCCAATAGATCTCCCAGATGAAGGGCTGCTCATCTCACTAGAAATCTAACTCACAAACTTGGACACTAAGCCCCCACTGCAACTTCCCTATAAAATAATGCAGTTTCTAAAGGAGACTATGCTATAGGTGATGGAAGGAACTTGGCCTGATGCTAGATGACAAAATAATTCTCAAGGACCCTCATTCCTAGACTCCCAGATGAAGGGTTGCTCCCCTCATTGGAAAACAAGCTCAGAAACTGGGTCTATCAATCCTCCACTACTAGTGCCCTGAAAAACAACAAAATCATGAAGGAGACTGCGCTCTGGATATTGGTTGAAGCTTGGCTTGATTTCGGATGGTGGAAATGTATCTCAATGAACCTCTCTTGAGTGGGCACTCAAAGTCCCATGAGGATGAGGGTGGGATTCCCGCTCGGAAACACCTTTGTGCTAAATAACACAACAAACTCCGCTAAACAGCTGAAGTGTGCAGAAAGTCATAAAGACCAAGACATAAAAAATATTTAGAATGTCATATATGGCTTCCATCCCCTTCCTTATATTCTTTGTGAGGCCCCTCACCCTTGGTCCCGCACATTAAAGATGCTACTCTCATGGAGACTCCATCCCACTAACACTGCGATGTCCCTCAATAATTCTCCACTACCTCCATACCAGCATTTTTTATTTGGTCAAAATTGACCCCAACCACATGCTTCAACCTCTATTCACACATAAAAGTTCTTTATCCAGTTGATAAGATTATCCACTTTCACATTAGAGGTGGTTTTATTCCTACTAAGTAGATTTATGGGTCTCCCTCCCCTCTTATTCATCTATCTAAATGACAAAAATAAAATTGATATTCCAACTAGCTTAAAGCTAATTAGGAATATTACAGGAAGTGTTATACCACCATTCAACCAGAGGTAACAACTTGACCGATTGTGTTTGTTTTTCAGATAAAAAACAACGAAGATATACTTCCAAACATTTTTCACTATCTCATTTTTCCCATCGGATTGATGATGATAAGATGAGCTATGAGCTAGTTGAGTACCCAAACAAGAAAATAATTATGTTCAAAAATTTCCAGTGAAAATGGGATCTTTTTCACATACAATAATCTTTGGGTTTCCATGTAGCTTTTGAATTGTTTTCATAAATGCATTAGCAACTGTACTCACTTTAAATGGATGAGATAATGCACAAAAGTGTGCATACTTGATAAGACTATCAACTACCACCATGATGAAACACTTTGCTTCAGAATTAGGTAAACATGTTATAAAATGCATTGAAACCTCCTCCCAATGTTGACTTGGAATGGATAAAGGTTGTAGTAGACCCGGGGTCTTAATTTTATCAACATTATTTTGTTGGCAAACCAAAAATTCCGCCACAAAATTTTGAAAATCATATTTAAGGCCATCCCAAAAAAAAAAATCTTCACCCTATGGTAATTTTTTTAAAATCCTAGTACCCTCCTAAGGAAGAGGTGTGCAATTCCAAAAGAATCTTTTGTTTTATTTGGGAATTATTACAAATATATAAGTGATCTTTGTACCATAAGGAATCATTTTTCCAACTAAATGTATCAGATGTACTAGGATCTTGCTGCAAATTTTGAATGAGTGTCCACACTTCTTCGTCATTCTTCCATTCCTCTCTTGCTTCGGTTATCCAATCTAGTTGGATAATAGAAATGCCACAAAGAAATGCTTCCACATCCTCATCCTTTCTTGAGAGTGCATCTGCAACAACATTTAGCTTTCATTTTTTGTAGATGATTTCAAATTCATAACCTAACATCTTTGTGACCCATTTTTTGTTGCTCTTCTGAAGATATTCTTTGTTCCAAAATGTATTTAAGACCATCATGATCATTTTTTACCTTGAAGTGTCTTCCCATTAGATAAGGTCGTCATTTCTTTAGTGCATGTAGTATTGTCAACATTTCCTTCTCATAAATAGCTTTTTGTAAATACTTTCCTTTGATTGGATGACTTTCAAAAGAAATGAGTCTTCCTTCTTGCATTAAAAAAAAACAATTCCATTTCCTGAGGCATCACATTCCACAATAAAGGTTTTTGTGAAGTCTGGCATAGTTAATACCGGTGCTTGGCACATTTCCTCTTTAATATGTTCAAAGGCCTTAATTGTTTTAGGAGTCCATGAAAATGCATCTTTCTTCAATAATGTTGTTAGAGGTGTTGCTATTCTCCCATAATTCTTAACAAACTTGCTATAATAACTTGTTGACTGGAGAAATCCTTGCAACTGCTTTATGGTTGTGGGGACTTTCCATTCCTTAATGGCTTTAATTTTGTTAGTGTCTACCTTAACACCTTCCTGAGATAGAATATGACCCAAATATTCCACCTCTTGTACTCCAAAGAAACATTTGGAGGTTTTTGCATATAATTGTTTCTCCTCAAATAGTTAGAGCACCCTATCAACATGTTGAACATGATCCTTCCAAGACCTGCTGTAGATTAGTATATAATCAAAAAATACTAACACAATTTTTTTAAGGAAGGTTTTTAAAATGGAATTCATCAACCCTTGAAATGTACAAGGTGCATTAGTAAGGCCAAAAGGCATGAACAAAAATTCATAATGACCCTCGTGAGTTCTAAATGTTGTTTTTGGAATTTCTTCAGTGTTCATTCTAATTTGATGATATCTTGAATGAAGATCCAACTTGGTGAAATAACTTGCTCCATGTAATTCATCCAATAATTCATCAATCATAAGAATGGGAAATTTATCTTTAATAGTGAGCTTATTGAGCTCCCTATAATTTGGACACATGCGCCATGATCCATCCTTCTTGTGCACCAATACTACTGGAGCAGAGAAGGAACTTTGACTAGGCTGAATTATACCTGCCTCTAGCATTTCTACAATCATATGTTCAATTTCAATCTTTTGGACATAAGGATATTTGTAAGGCTCAGTGTTTAGAGGAAAAATTTATGAAATAAAATTAATAGCATGATCATGATCACGAATAGGTGGGAGTCCTTTGGGAGTTTCAAAACCTTGGAATGATTGTCCAAGTCTTTTTGGAGATATGGAGAAATAGATGATTTTGATGTTGGAACTTCTATTGAGAATAATTGTGCAATTACGCCTCAATGTTCTTTCTTCACAAGTTTTGTAATGACATTATAGCTTATTATCTTTCCTGGCTTCCCTGTGATACCTCGTGGTTCAACTTCCTTTCCTTCCAAAAAAAATCAAGAAATGTTCTTGAAAATCAAAAGCTACCATCCCCAAAGATTGTAACCATTGTACTTCTAGTACAAAATCAACACCGCCCATTGAAATGGAGAGAATTTGACTATTCAATACATATTCCCCCATGTTTAACTTGATATTATGGCACTTTCCAGAGAAATTTATAGTTCCTCCATTTGCAAACATCACTTGAAACTTTGGTGCTGAGTATAGGAAGCATTTCAATTCCTTGGCTACCTTACAATGAATAAAATTATGGGTACTACCCGAATCAATTAACACTATTACATTCTTCTTCTTGATATGTCCTTCTATCTTGAGAGTTTGAGTGGTAATTCCTGCCACTGCATTACAGGATATGGTTGGATTCATTTCTTCTTTTTTATATGGTTGGTTCTTGGTGTATATCCTCTTCTTTTGAATTTTCTTGTTCATTTTCTCCTCCTCTTCATAATATATGTAAAATAGTTTATTCTCAACACAATTATGACCTTTGGTGTATTTTCTATCACAAATGTAGCAAAGCCCTTTTGTTATTTTTTCTTCCAATTTTTGTGGTGTAAACCTTGTAGGTTGTCGAAGTCTAGGAGTAGCAACACTTCCATATTTATAGTTGCGAGTGGTAGGCTTCCTTGTCACCATAATATTGCTTTCAATTTTACTTGCCAACCTAAATGCCTTCTCCAATGAATCAGGTTCCCAAAGGTGAACCTCATGTTGGATGCTATCCTCTAAATTCCCTATGAAGACATCAATCGTGTGTTCCTCTGGAATATTAGTTACCCTTATATTCAATTTTTGGAAGTCCTCAATGTGCTCAACCACTGAACCCTTTTGTTTGAGATTTATCAATTTGCTAAAGAAAGTGTTTCTCTTTGTATCCTCATAATGTGCTATCACTTCCCTCATTAAAATTGACCACGTGACAATTCTTTTACGAGAGAAAAGCCATTGATACCATACAAATGTATTGTCTTCTAAATATAAAGTTTCAATACGTACATTTTGTGTGTTTTTCACATTATGGACATCAAAATATTGCTCCATATGTAGTATCCTCGTTACCATATCCTTTCCATCAAACTTCGTCATATCGATATTTGGAATATGGTGGGTCTTCAATTCAACATTAGTCTAGTTTATGAAATCATGATTAACATTTATTTTGTTCTCATCATGAGTTTCCTCTACTACCTTTTTTCCATTAGGAATCATTTCTTGTAACAACTTGGTAAAATCTTCCTTCAAACCTTCCATGTCTTCTTTTATTTTTTATTCTATACCATCAATATTAGCTTCCATACCATTCTTCAAACCATCCATCTTAGCTTCCATGAAATTAATCTTAGCTTCCATGACATTCTTCAAACCATCCATCTTCACTTCCACGCCATTCATCTTAGTTTCCATGACTTTCTTCAAACCATCCATTTTAGCTTGCATTTAATTTTTTGTTACTTTTTTCAATAGCGGCATTTGTTGCACTTGGTCTCGTAATTTTGATACATCATGTTGCACTTCTTCCTCTTCATGAATCATAGTAGAAGTTTCAGAATAATTATTTTTGGGGGTCATTTTATAACCCAATACTAATGTATATGCTTAAATATGCCCTTGGAATCACTTCAAATTGACTTTTCAAACAAACGTTTTCCAATTTTAAAAAAATGATACACACATTTCTCTTGCTTTTGAGGATCTCACTATTGATCCTCATGTATCCCTATGATTTCAAATCCCCAATATTTGAAATTTGGACCTATATTATCCCAATGGGTCTTCTTTCCATTGCCATAGGTTAGACCTGATTTAGATTCTTCAAGACAACGTTATGCCCAATATCCCACAATGACCTAATTAGAGGTTGGTTCAATAGAGCGAACTTGTACGACATTCCAATTGTCACTGTTTCACCTTTCAGTTCTGAAATATATGGAAAAGAAACTAAAGTCCGTGCACATTCAGCCACTTTTTACAGAATTCAAATATGCTACTCAGAGAGAAAGTTATGATGATTTTCCCAAGTTCACCTCTTTGAGATGAAATTATGGAGCCTAAAAAAACTCTAACTTCCTCAGATCATATCTTTGAAACTATATCGAATTGATATCTGTAATTTGTGCACGAATTTCCTCTAGATTTCGGCACACACGGGTTTTGTTTTTTGCATCTGAAAATTTGTAGAACAAAAGTTATAGTCAAAATTCCATGATGGCTTGTTCGCAGCAACAACACCCTAGAATCCAAAGCTCTGATACCACATAAATACCAAATGTTATGAAACAAGCTCACAAAATAGAATAAATTTAGATCAATGACTTAGAAATCATCCTCTTCTAGGGGGAAACCTCCTTTACATTACATAAATGAACAATTCTTGGATGACTCAAATGAAAAAACCTCCTTTATATAAATAGGAGTCCAATGGGTCACAATATAATCCTAGGCAACATAACAATAACAATGTAAGGGCACAATAATAACAATATGGGGACTACAAGGGCACAAAAATAACAATAAGAGGGTTATACTAACAATAACAATAAGGGGATACACTAATATTATAGGGATCTAACATTTAACTCTACTTTTGGCTTTATTGTTGGTTGTATTCTTACTTCCTCCAATATGGCGGTTTATTTATTTACCTTTTGCCTTCTTTGAGCATGATTCTTATTTGAATCCCAAACCAACCTTAATGAGAGGTTATATTTGCTTACTAAGAATTTCATCCAAAGTATTGGAGCCCTTTTCAAGATTTTAATATAAAGACAACTCTACAATTTGTTAGGTCCCTATATTACTAGTGTAGTCCCTTATTGTCATTAGTGTAGCCCCATTATTGTTATTGTTGTACCCCTGTAACCCCCATATTGTTAGTATTGTGCCCTTACATTATTATTGTTAGGTCAGCTATGATTATATTGTGACCCCATGGACTCCTATATATAGAAAGAAGGTTTTTTCATTTGTATCATCCAAGAATTGTTCATTTATGTAAGGTAAAGGATGTTTCCCCCTCGAATTGGTTGATTTCCAAGGCTTTGATCTCTCTTTTCTTCTATTTTTTGAGTTGGTTTCATAACATTTGGTATCAAAGATTTGGATTCTAGGGTTTCGCTACTCCAAACATGTCATCGTGGAATTTCCGCTATAACATTTTTTCTACAAAGGTTCGGAAGCTGAATTTTTTACCATGAGAAGCTAAAATCCTGAGAAAAATCGTGTAAAAATTTTAGATCTTGGTTCGGAATATTTGCAAAGATATGATCTGTGGAAGTTAGGGTTTTTGCACGCTCCTGAATTTCCTCTAAAAGAGGTGACCTTGGGAAAATCGTCATAACTCTCTCTCTGAGCATTGGATTGAAATTCTAAACGTAGTCGAAAGTACACAGACTGTAGTTTCCTATATATCAATTTCAGAGCCAAAGGAGGAAACAGTGACATGCGGCACGATGTACAAGTTTGATCTACTGAACCAGTCCATAATTAGGTCATTGTGGGAGATTGCACATAACTTTTTCTTGAAGCATCCAAATCAGGTCAGACCTGTGGAATTCGAAAGAATATTCAGAGGGATAATACTAGACCAAAATTTAGATATTGAGGATCTGAAATCACAGATATAATTCAGTTTCCATATCGAGCTCCTCAAAAGCAATAAAAAAGTGTTTATTGTTTTTTTTCAAATTTCATAAGTCTTATTTGAAAAATCAATTTGAAGTTATTCCAAGGGCATATTGAAGCATAGATATTAGTATTGGGTTCTAAAATCCCCCCTAAAAGTAATTCAACACCCATTAAGCCCTCAGAATACTCTACTATGACTCATTAAGAGGAAGAAGTGCAACATGATATATCAAAATTACAGGAGCAAGTACCAAATTTCACTCTCGCAAAGAGCATAAAAAAATGAAAGGGAAGTTTTGAAGAAAGGTGTGGAAGCTAAGATGGATGATTTGAAGAAATGAATGGAAGCTAAGATGAATTGCATGGAAGCTAAGATGGATCGCACCAAGCTAATATGGATGACATTGACGAAAAAATGAAAGACAACATGGAAGACATGAATAATGATCTAAAAGCAAACATGGAAGGTTTGAAGGAAGGTTTGACAAAGTTGATACAAGAAATGATTCCTAATGGAGAAAATATAGTATAGTACACTCATGATGAGAACAAAATAAATGTTAATCATGATTTCATAAACTCTAATGTTGGATGTAAGACCCACCATATTCCAAATATGGATATGAGGAAGTTCGATGGGAAGGATCCCGTAACATGGATACTACAGATGGAGCAATATTCTGATCTCCATAATGTGAAAATCACACAAAAGGTATGCATTTCAACTTTAAATTTAAAACAAAATACATTTGTATGGTATCAATTGCTTTGCACGCGTAAAAAATTTGTCATTTGGTCAATTTTTATGGAGGATTGATAGCACATTATGAGGATACAAAGAGCAGCACCTTCATTAGCCAATTGAAAAATATCAAACAAAAGGGTTCAATGGTGGAGCACATTGAGGACTTCAAAAAATTGAATATAAGGGTAGCTAATATCCCAGTGGAACACATGATTGATGTCTTCATAGGGACTTTAAAGGATAACATCCAACATGAGGTTCGACTTTGGGAACCTAATTCATTGGAGAAGGCATTCAGGTTGGAAAGAAAAATTGAATGTAAAATTATGGTGATGCTATAGGGTAATATTCTTGGGTGGTGGTTATTGAATATCCCTCTCAAGGCTTTCCAGTGCATGAGGGAGACTATAAGATTAGTTGTAAAGTTCCAAAAGTATTGCATACATGTTCATACTAATATCTAATTGACAAAGCAAGATTTGGAATGATTACCTCTTTGTGGATGGAATTTCCTATGGAGAACGCTAAGCGGTGGGGTAGGAGTCCTTCCTCACCGGCTCCAAACCCAGATCCTGCAACCAATCAAAGCACTCGTGTAATCCTCACAACAATATAGCTTTCTAACAATTAAACTAGTATATAACTGACATTAAACTATGCATATCTAAGCCATTCATATCATGCTACATAGAAAAATGAACAACAAATGTGACATTGATGCATGGAATGGACAAAACAGATACAGTTATATTGATTTATAAAAAGGAGGATTATAACCATCAGTTGCACCAAGCCCTCCTCAGCCTTCCAAATCCTACCTCTCTTTCTCTATCTTTGAGTGTGATGATGCTCAAGGAAAAGAGTCCTTAATGAACCTCATCGATATTCAAGCTTCACGCTACAAAAATTAAATTCTGCTCCACATATATTCAAACTTCGACCTTATACCAAGAGCCCACACCTCCAATTTATAGTAAATGGAGAGGACAAACCTTGCCAAATCTTTCAACGAGTTCAAATCGGGAAAGATCTAGATGTGTCCTAGATTTTCTTTGCTTTTTCCTTCCATAGGATTTCAGTTGTGTTTGGAAATGTCTAATAATTTTTTATGCAATTAGTTTCTAATTTTGAACTGACTCTTTCTGAGGAAAAGATTTAAATGCCAGTTAGTTTTCCACAAGATATTTCCCTTTTCACATTCAAACACGGATAACACTTTCCCTTGGGCAAGACAAAGCATTACCCTAGGCATTAATTCTCCCTTTGCATGGCTAGGGTGTGTTATAACTCTACCTAGTTGTTCTTGGGGTACATTACCTTGGAAAAAATGGGTCTTGTCAGGGTCATTTTCTTCCTTCCATGTTACCTTCTCCTCTGAGTTGATGAGGAGGTCATTTGTCCTGTAACATATGCCCCCTAAAGTGTGAGGTCAGAGGTGAAGACGATGGTCGAAATACTTTATAATAAGTGTAGTAGAATGAGAGGAATTTGAAGGACTGAAGAAAACCTGAAACAACAACATGTTTCAGAAATATAGTATCTGTCTTGAGTCGGGTATTCCCATGCTTAGTAGCTATATCAAAATGATTTCTCTAAAACAGAGATATGACTAGTGTGTCCACCGATAAGCACAATGTGGAAGCTTCTGCCATGACAAGATAAAACTGATAAGTTGTCTCTGAAAACAATATCGAAACTTGGGAGAGGAAACACAACTGAAATGATGTAAGCCTCAACCCAAGGTCTTGGTCATCGCTTCATTAAACTGCATATTTCCACACATGTGAATGAAGGAGTTGTAGTCAAACATGCGGGAAATCGTCTGATTACCAGTCAATAAAAAAAAACTATTAATAGACGCGATGGTGGCAACTGATAAGGATGATGGTCCCCAAGATGTACAGTACAATCTAGGGAGTGTGAATAAAAGGATTTGATGTCGAACACTCTTAGAATCATTCGATCAAGAGCCAATAATGATAGCACCCAACCAAACACAAGGTGACCTGCCACTAATGTTTGTAAGTACTCGGGTACTGATGTGTTTCTTAATCGACTTCCTAGATAAGATGTTGAAGTCAATAGGAAGAGATATGTCGAAAGGTAGGCACTGAGGCATCCTACATTAGTCACCACGAAATGGGAAAAGATGATTTTTTTTTGGAGATATTCAAGAGAAAATGGGAGTAATTGACGACAAATAATTTCTGGTATATAATGGCTTGGTTGATACAAGGAGCAGTAGATAACAGGATCCTCTTGAAAAATAAAAGGCACAGTAACAGGGTAACAGGTAGCTTAGACTTAATGAACACCAAAGAGTGTCAGGATTCACCCATGCAGGAACATTAGCATATTAAGGCTAAACTCATAGATTGTAGGGTTCGGCTAATTATGAGTGATTTTTCTGGGAAGTGCCATGTTCGAAATTTTGTGCTCCCAAATCGACCTTTAAAATGTAACAGAATAAGTATCCAGTTTATCCAAATGTTCCCCGTCTGAATAAGTTTAACGATTCCATACAGGTAAACTCAGTGATCTTTTCATATTTAGAGAGTCTGAAAAACATTGTAAAAGAAAACTTCGAGGGGTACCTTTGTCATGTATGATAACCAGGCACGATGAAGGGAGAATAGTAAGCTCGAAACAGTTCATTTTCCGTAAGTTATTCCATTGAATCTGGATAAAGTGCTAAACCTATGTTCAATGGACATCTGCCTCATTTTTTATGAGTATGAGGAGACAGAGTAAACTCAATGTTCTTCATGAAATTTTAACGAGTCCAACGAAAAAAAATTCAATGCTCTCCGTGAATTTTTAATGAGTCCAACAGAGAAAAACTCGAGTACTTTTTTGGTTTTTTAACAAGCTAAAAAAATATGGAAAAGAATGGCTCATATTTTTTCATCGTAGTAGTTTAACGAGCCTAATGAAGACAACTCGGGGTTTTTCAGTTTTATGAGCTAGAAAAAGTCCCTAAAAATAAATCTCGTCATTGGGTCGAACACGGTCAAATTTGCACATGAACACTAACAACTCATCAGAGCATCGATGACATTTAAAAACCAATAGTTACAACAAAATATAGCAGGAATTTACCAATTTTAACAGACTAGTTGATTGAGTCATACCTCCAGAATGGCTATAAGAAGGTAACAGACCTTCATTTTCACTTTTTTGAGTGTTGCGATAGAGCTCTGGAGTGAAAAAATAGGTGAAACCTCTGTTTTCGATTGTGGACGAACTGGGAAACGGTTTTTTATTCCACGAGATCTAGGAAAGAGCTTGAACATTTATTTAGCTTTCCATTGTCATTTTAGTTGTTTTTTCTGGCTGAAAATTTTGTTTTTAGCAGGCCCTAAATTTTTTGAGTAGCTAACGCGGGTGCCCAGTGTCAGGGTCGCGTTAAACACACTTCCCATTAAGGGACAGTGCGTTAGCACACACTTATTTTCACTAGGGCCTGTGTTAGCCGGAAAAACATTTTTTAAACTTTCTTTTCTCAATCCCAGAGTGTTTCAGCCTAAAACTAATCTATTGGAAATCTTTCTTGTGTAGGTGTGAAGCAATTTACCATGAGTATTTGGTGTGAAAGAGAGAATGAACGGGAAGAAAGCGAAATGGTTACCGATGCTGCTACTTTGCTGGTTCTCCGTAGATGTGGATCACTGAAGTATGCTCGTTTATAGCTGATGAGAGGGCAGGAAGACCAATCTGAGGTGGATCATGCAGCAGTGGGATAATCAACAGCATGTATTTCACATCGGGGGTAATGAACTCTCGATCAAGAAAGATGACATATACTACATGACTGGTCTATCATGCAGAGGACCGAGGCCTAATCTGACAAGTTCCAGGGCTGATCCCCGCACTATTGCGGACCTGATCCGAACTCACTGCATAAATAATACTGTGACAGTAAGTAACTCGATGCCTATAGCATGGGTGGTTTCAAGACTAATGAGGTCTCCCTTGTGGATGATATTTCTCTTGGCAAGAGCCAAGAGTCAGCACATGGCCACCAAGGCCCAGGTGTTCTTGGTGCTGGATTGCATGCAGCCTCAAGTTTTCGATTGATGTGAAGGTGTTGTCCACCGGGTTCGAGAAGAACTAACGACATGTAAGACCTGGACCCAACGAGAGTTTGGGTATGGCACATTAATTGTGTACTTCATACTAGAGTGGGTGCCCGCAATGAGGCCAAGGATGATCATGGATGCATTGGGACCACGGGAGCCAAGACAGGCTCGTTGGTCAGCTTTGATACTGCGGATTGGAGAGGGTCCAATCTATCACTATTTTCATGATGATGCATTCTTTGAGTGGCTAGATGGCCAGCTCCTGATGATTGACGATTATCCCTATGCAGGGATGAACTACACAGGAGATCCATAATTGATACTGCCACCAGGCACTTAGTGGGGTCCAGATGGTAAGAAGGAACATGATCGGTGTTGAAGTATTTTTTATATTTTGAATGTTTACGCAACTTTTTTATTTAATGGGTGAAAATATTTTGACATGAAGCTTGTTGCTTGACATAGATGTGGTACATGTCCATCCAGCTGGAGCCCCTCGCTATGCAATGCGAGGAATGCAACTACCTGGGGCTGGTGCAGCAGCAGAGGCTACATCAGCCGCCGAAGAGGGTGATGACGCACGTAGTTTTCACGAGCTTGTTAGGAACCTCGAGGGTTTAAGCATGGGAGTGCCGCCTCTTCCCATGAGGGAGATCCCGGTTCACCTACAGCAGCACACAATGGGTGTGCCAGAGAGATTCTTATTGCCTCTTAGGAGGTTAGCCAGAGCAATTATCTACTACCATGAGCAAAAGGCTCAGGAAAAATAGTGGATAGATGTGTAAATGTTAGAGCGAGGCTTAGCAGAGCCAATTTTTTGTAAAACACCCAAGTTTTGGGAATTTTTTGATGTAACTTGACTGGACACGACATATATATATATACATATACATATTCTGGCAATTTTTGTTCTTGTGTTTTTATTTTTTTATGTATTTTTTATGGTGGAAAAATATACACTCATGCATGAATCTTTCTATAATAAATGCGACAAAAGCCAATCTAATACATAATTTTCCAATGAATCAACCAATGTATTAGATTCTCTAGGAATTTTCTCAAACATGATGATTTGAAATTGACGTTCTAGAAGTCGTACCCTTAACTAATAACGCAATAAGACTGGATGACAGACACGATAAAAATTGTTTAAATGCATAATGACGAGCTGGGAATCTAACCTGACCACCAGATTGGAGATGTTGCGAGATGCAGTGTCCGTGAGGAGTTGTATCACCGACATGTACTCAACAATATTGTTGGTGGCATTGCCCAGGAATATTCCCCCGGAACCAAGTAGCTCTGACTTAGGTGTGTAGAGAACCCAAGAAGTTGACGCAATGTGTCGAGTATGATGACTGGAACCATCCGCGTATCCAACGTATGGTAAGGATGATGAAGACATTTGCATAAAAGAAGAGAGTGTTCATGATAAAAACACTCAAAAACCCAAAATATCCAAACACACCAAACAAAGAAAAAACTGATATACATAAAATTACAAAGCATATGCCTAGTGGAACACTAGGCGAAATACTTCTTTAGATAGAGCCCGTTGTGGGGCTTCGTGAGTGGAATTCCATTACAGTCCTGAAGTTCATAAGATCCTTTTGAAAGGAATTTCGTGACGACGTAAGGAACAAGCCATAATGGTTGAAGTGTTCCTACCCCCAAGAGGTCATGTCTGTGATCGTAGAGTATAATGAGATCACCCTCTTGGAAAGAATGAGGTTTGACAGATTTGTCGTATTGAGCCTTTAATTAACGCTTGTGAGCTTCGAGTTCCAATGTGGCATCTCGACGAGTTTTGTCCAATTGATCGAGCGAGAGAAAGCGCTGTTCTTCGGCAGTGGTGCTCGGTAGGAGTTCAACAACGAGCTTGAGTGATGGAATCTCACACTTGATTGGAAGTACTGCTTCCAGACCAAATACTAGTTGGAATGGCGTGAAGCCTGTAGCAGTTTTTACTGACGTTTGGTATGCCCATAATGCAGAGTATAACTTCTGATGCCATGTAGTTTTATGGTTGCCGACTAACAGATGAATCATGGTTTTGAGGATTCCATTTACGGCTTTGACTTGACCATTCGCTTGCAGATAGTAGGACAAAGACTGATCTTGTCGAAAACATAGCATGGAAGTTAATTCTGTCATCATATGGTTCTGAAATATGACCCATGATATTTGATGATTGAGAGGGGTACACCAAAATGACAGATGACCTGATTGAACAGGAACAAAGCAGTGGTTTCTCCATCGGCTTTAAAAGTGGGAATGGCTTTTGCATATTTTTTGAAGTAGTCGACTGCAACTACAATGTACTTGTGTCCATCCACAGAAGTGGGATTGCGTGTGGCGAAGTTTATTCCCCATTTAGCGAAAGGACCAACAGAGATAACTGGATGAAGGGGGGCAGGATGGGTGCACATTTTCTTCATGAAAATTTGACACGGATGGCACTTCTGGACCACTGCGCATTCTTTAAACAAAGTGGGCTAGTAGTATCCTTCACGCAAGATTTTCTGGGTAGTAGTTATGCCAGAAAGATGACCGCCACACACCTCCTTGTGATAGTTATTTAAAACATGTTTCGCCTCATTAAGAGTGAGAGAACGCCAAAGAATAGTATCGATACCACGACGATATAGAGTATCATTTAGCATGAGGTAGGGTTTCTCTTGGTGACGAATACGACGACAGTCGTCTGACGTGAGAGTTGGGCATAATCATTGAGTTTGGAGATAGACCAAAATTTATCCATACCAAGGATCAGAAGAATCAACCAAGTAGATAGATTCATCAAGAAATGGATCATGAGCTACATCTTCCGGGTCAATTCTGGGAAGGTCCGACAGTAATTCGGCGAAGACTAGAGATTTATTTGCTTTGGCAGCAATGAAAACCAAATTGAAATTTTGGAGTATTACAATCCATTTGTAATATTTTCCTCCAATAATTTGTCGAGACAAGATGTGCCGCATGGGATTCTCCAAATAAATTACGGTAGTCTGCCGTAGTAATATATAGTGTCAGAGGCGGGTGATAGCGAAGACCATCGCGAGAGGGATTTTATCCACATGTGAATATCGTAGTTCATTTCCAATGATACCTTTTGACAAATAATATATCACATGCTCACTATCGTCATTGTGAACTTGAACCAAAACCATTCCTTACGAGGATGGTGAGGCTGCCAGGTAGAGGAGAAAGTCACACGACTATTTAGGGGCACTAAGAAGTGGGGCGGAAATGAGTGCTTGTTTCAAGGCGTTAAATGACAGTTGAGCCTGTTCATTCCACAGATACGGCATCCCTTTCTTATGCAAGCGCATAAAGCCTTTCGTCATCTCGACATAGTTTACTATGAAACAACGTAAGAAGTTTTCCTTCCCTTGCAAACATTGGAGTTGAAGAATGGATTGTGGCGCAGGTTTTTAAATGGTTTCCTTAACCTTATCGGGATTGGGATCAACCCTAATCCCATGCTTGGAAACAATAAAACCAAGAAGATGTCCAAACTCGACAAAAAATACGCACTTATGCAGATTCAGACGTATGTTGTAGAACCTACATTGAGTGAAGATTTGTTTAAGATGCGCAAGGTGATCGGTTTGCTTCTTGGAGTGAGTCGGAAGGTCATCCAAGTAAGCTTGTACAATGTGTCGGATATCGTGAAATGCATATTTCATAGCCCTTTGAAAAGTTGCTCCTACATTCTTTAGATCAAATGGGAGTTTACGATACGAAAATGTGTCCCAAGGAAAGATGAAGGCAGTTTTATGCTGGGCATATTTTTTAATCGCTATTTGGTTGTATCCCGAGAAGCCATCCATAAAGGAGAAAGATTCACATCCACCACAGTTGTCGAAAATCTGATCTATAAACAACGTAGGATAATTGTATTTTGGACAAGCAACGTTCAGATCACGATAATAAACACAGACCCAGATGGTGCCTTGTTTTTTATCTACGGGAACCGGATTGGAAACCCATTCCGTTAGAGGAATAGGATAGATGAAACCAGCATGTAAGATTTTTTCGACTTCAGTCTTGATGGCAACTGCTTTGCGAGGGTGGACAGGTCGAATTCGTTGCAGGACAAGTTTGGAATTGTCATAAATATTGATTTTGTGCTCGAAAATAAATGAATCTATGCCGGGAATTTTGTCATAAGACCAAGCAAAAACATCACGGAATTACTTAAAAAGGGATGTGAAGCGTGCAATTTCCTCAGGATTGCAATCGGCTCCAATCTGAATATTTTCCACAATACCCGTTTTGACCGAGATATCTATGAACATAGTCTTGGAAAGATTTCCCATGTTCCCTTCCATATCGATGGTTTGAACAGTCATGTAAGTGGAGGGAACAATGTTAGGTGGGTTAAAATATGGGATTTGAGTAGTGGTCGCATCCGAATCAAACATTAAAGCATGATGATGGAGCTCTCCCCAAGGTCGTTCTTCTAGAGACATGATCTCTCGAATAGCTTCGTCCGTAAGAAGGACTTCATTGAGGAGATCCTTAGATGGAATTGTGATGGGCGAGAGGGCGGTACCATTGGTCGAAACCAAAGCAATGGAGTGTTCAAATGCTATTTGGATGGCTTGATAAGCCAACTCAGCTGGTGATGACGACATCTGATATCTGTAGGAATCAATTTCTGAAGGCGCTAGTAGGATCCATGGATCGATAGAGCCATTCGAAATGGTGGATATCATTGCAATCGTGTGTGGAACCTCAGGCAGTGGGAGAGGAAAACAACCCATCAGGGAAGATGCCTTCAGAAGACCGGTACCGACGCTGACGTACGAGTCAGGAACGTCTCCTACTAGGGGCACAGTGCTGCTTGGTAACGTGGAATAATCGGGGGTGCAAAAGGATAACTGATCCACTGTAACTATTTTCCCATCAAATGGAAAGAGGATGGGTCAGAAAATTGAAGAGACAATGGCAGTCATTGCGTAAGACCAACTGCGACCCAACAACAGATTATAGTCGAGATGGCGATCTATGACTTCTATTTCCACTGTTATTGGTTTCCCACTAAGTGAAATGGGAAAGCTAGCAAGGTATCCTTTTGGAAGGAACGTGTGGCCATCGAAAGCTTTAAGGGAATTCAACGGCAGAGACAAAGTGGGAGAACCCAAAGCGAGCCAAAACGCAGTTGACATAACACAGGTCGAAGCACCTTCGTCTATGAAAATGCGATGGATTGGTCTCCCTTTCAACACAACTTGTACCTGGAAAGCAAGGTGGTGTGAGAGGTGAGGTTTAGATTTCTCCATGTCGAAGATGGCTAGCGTAGAATCTTGGGGGTCGATTCCACCAATGGCCGAAAGCAAAGATTTCTATGCACTGGGCAGGTTTGCAATACTTCGAGTGCAGACTTGGCTGACAGTGCTTGTGCCAAATCTTCTACAATGTTGTAGCTTTGGGTAGCATGTGCAAAGGTGTTATGAGTCGTGCGTCGAAGTGTCCCTTTGGGGGGACAAATTTTGGGGTCAGAAGTAGGCCTTTCGATATGTATATCATTGGGTGGCGGTGGATTCGAACTTGTACCAGGTTCCTGAGTCTCAATGAATGGATTTCCATAGAGTTTAAATCGGGTTTGGAGGTCAACACTTTCTACACTATAAATGGCGGATGATCCTTCATCGGAAGGATGAGTACCATAGTTTCCCCTTTGCGGGGGTTGTGGTGGGTTTGCAACAATGTGTTGTTGCTGCTGCTGTGGATTAGGGAGGGGATTGTGAAGGACAACAGGTGTCCTCCTAGAGTCCTTGTTTTTGATAAAATCTATGCATTCTTGCAGCTGAGGACATTTTCATGTCAAGTGGTGCTTCACACAAATTCTGCAATGAAATTTCATGGGTTTCACCTTTCCTTTGTCGTTCTTAGCAACATTTTTTTGATTGGGATTATTCTAAGTACTAGACTTCTCTTTAGAAGGAGAGGTATTTTTCTTGTTCTTCTTGTTCTTGCTGCTAGGTTTTTGTGTAGACTACAGAGAGTTTACCTCAGTGGTCGGAAGAGTAGTTGATTGGTTACGTGAGGTGGCAGCTAAAGATGGCTGGGAGGTTTTCCCACTAAGCTGTTTTATGGCTACAATGGAGGTGGCACAAACAAGGCTATTGGAGTGCGCTTCGGGTAATTGATTAGCGGGAGGATTTGGATTGCTAGGGGCATGGGGGAGTATGTCATACATCGTGCTAGATTACGAATAGATAAGATCTAAATGCTGCGCACGATGGATGGATTGGTCTTCCGTGACCGCACTAGACAAGCAAAAGTTCTTAGCTAGGGGTTGTAAGAGTGAATTACAAAACCAGTTGGATAAGAGATAATCTGGGATTGGCGCTTTGAAGAGCTTCTGCCTACGTCTCCATTCATGAAAGTGATTGGAGATGTGGGTGGTGGTGTCTTGGCGCAGCAAGGTTAATATTTTCGTGATGGTTTCGTATCGAATAGGTAGTTGGAAGTTCTTAAGAAATTCTATATCTAAGGTGCCAAAAGTATTGACGGCCCCACATTGTAACTCAATGTACCATTTGGCAGTGTTTCCTGTGAGAGTGCGGGGGAAAAGTATAAGCTGGATACTATCATACACCATGGAGTTAGAAACAAACCATAGATGAAAGGTGGTGACACATGTAGCCGGATTGTCCCCTTGCTTCCCTTCGAATTTAGGGACGTCAGACGAAATCTTGTGCGGTACTCGAGGTTAGAGTGGGTTGTGGTTGATGGGATCATTGGTCAATTTGTAGAGGTCGGGGATGTCTAGAGCTGCCAAAAATGGAAATTGTGTGTTTTCCCCCGGATCTAGCCAAGTAAGTATTGGCTAACCATTCAGACTGTAGGGTCTGCCCATCAATATGTTACCAATGGGATAAGTAGGAATTTGTTGATAAAAGTTCCCGGTGAGTCGGGGTGTAGGGGTGTATGGTTGCTGTCCATAGGGTATGTTGTACTGGGGGGCGAACTATTGGTTTCCCTAAGTGTAATAGTTTCCCCCTTTCCCAAATTGACTTTGGGGTTGGTTTTATCATATGGACGCGATAGAGTTAGCCAAAGGCATACTGCTATTCGTATAGTTAAGCATCGACATAGACCCTACACCAGAAGTTTGACCACTAAAAGGAACAATGTTAAAAATGGGCTGTCCTGTTTTCCCTAATGACTGTAAGGGTACTGAAGTGCCCCTTGACATATATGTATTGGTGACACTGCCCCATGGCATGATACCCAAGGGTTTTGAACTCAGCAAAGGGTTCCAACTGAAAGGGTTGCTAAAAGGAACCTAAGTAGCCCCGCTAGCAGGAGCAGAAACCGTGGGTCCTGGCGCAATCACGATAGGAGTAGATCCCGAAGGGTTCGGAGGTCCGCTAACAGTTATGGTGACTGGAGTACTGGGACCAGGTGTAGACTGGCTACTGGGGTTGCCAATCATTGGCATAGAACTGAAAACTGGCGAGGAAGATGGTGTTGGACCAGTGTTGGTTACCAACGACATCGACCCCATGGGTTTCGGTTTTGAAACAGAAGTTGGTGTAGCCGAAGACATATCATGCCCTAGTCTAACCTGAATTAAAAATAGTCCCAACGAGTCAGTGAGAGGAGGATTGTAAGGAGGTACGACTCCTTCTATAAAAGGATCTTATGGAAACTTTGTATGATATGGAGCTATCTGAAAATCAAGGGTTGTCACTGGAGACTGCTCTTCCGGAGAAGGCACTGGCTCACCGAGACTCAACTCCTCCCCCGGTGTCAACTGAGGGAGACCTCACTGTTGTCGAGAAAGATGAAGAGGGTTAAAGGATGCCACGGTGACCTATTTACTTTTGTCAAATTTTAGTTATTGTGATGTATTATAAAGTCTCAGTGATAATAACCACACACCTAAAAAAGAAAAAAGAAAAAAGGACTTCTAAAATCAATCAAGCAAGCAGCTAGAAAAGGTATGACCCCGTTTGAGTACTATTGTTTGCTGGAGATGAAACCCAGTATCACAATAGCATACAAAGAGAGTTGGTAAAAAATACAGTTACGGTTAGTCTAGAGCTTCACCCGAACCTTAGACAATAGTTGTAAGCACTCTCGTGAAGATGAGTACCCTCCCAAAGATTGAAGACAGAGTAGGTCCGTCTATTTTAGGTACCAGGGCAGCCCACCCCAGTCACCTTGTGTAAGTCCCTAAAAAGTCTGGCTACTAAAGATACCTCAAATCATAGACACTGTCAAGGGGGTGATTATTAAGCATGGATATCAAGGATATTTAAAATTGAGTGGTATATTTCATATCTTCCATCCAATATAGCCATTTTTGTTGATAGAGAAAAAATGCCTACACTCACAGAAAACATGAAGGAATCTTTATCTGTAGAGAAACACATAATCGCTCTTGAAAAGAAGAATTCCCAAGAATATAGGAAATAAAAGAAAGTATCCTTCAAATATGATTAAAAAAAGAAGCCATCTAAAGATCCTTTTGATGTAGAAGGTCTTCATAAAGTTTTAAAGACTATGACAAATGAGATGGCAGATATCAAGAAACAAGTTGCTGAAAGCTCTAGCTCAAAAAAGACTTTCAGACCCTTTAAGAAAAATCACTCTTCTAATTCTCAACCATAGAATATTATATCTGATGCCGAGTCTCATCAAGATACAGATGAAGAGCAAACAAAGAAAGAATAAAATGAAGAAGAAGAAGAAGAAGCTGAACTAAATGGAATGTGGGATTTCATCCTGCCAAATGAGGAACAAAAAGAAGCTTTACCTGTGAGTACAAGGAGCAAAAAGACTACTGAAGCAACACAGCCAAATCAACAACAGAAGAATTCAACGCCTGCTAAGGATAAAATAGTAAGTTAAAAGTCTACTTCTAAGGCTACACAAAAAAACCGTGTTACTTCAGATACTCCATCTACATCAAAGAAAAAGGTAGTCTCCGACACTATTGAGTATAATGTAGTTGAGGATATGAAAAATATCAGGGCCAACATTTCAATTCACAAACTTAATAAGTTAAAGCAACAACATAAAATATTACTTAGAGATTTGAATGTGGTTCCTGCTTCAACCTTACCTGCTCCAGTAGTAGTCCAAGCTGCTAATCAAATGCATAAATCACCTTCTCCTTCAACTAAAATAGATGCTACAGATTTGATTATGATAGATGACTGATCCATCTCTCATACTCCACCATTTATTTTAACCTATGATATATATAATAAAAAGGTTCATAATTGTTTAATAGACTTAGGGGCTTCCTCTAATATCATGCCAAAATCAGTATGTGCTAAGTTGAACATAACTCCTCAGATTTCTCTGGTTCATATAGTACAACTTGATAGAACTAAAGTAGAGGTTGTTGGAGAAATAATTTTTTTTCTATCAGTTTGTCATCAAACCCCAAGGTTGCTCAAATAATCAATATATTGCTGGCTGATATTCATGATTTTTACAGTTTAGTGTTAAGAAGATACTTCTCTAAAAAACTTCATGGATATTTTGCAACAGACTAGTCACATATGTGGCTACCATACAATGGAAAGCCAAATCAAATATGGGTATACCGTGAAACATTCATGAAACATATTGTCACCGATCTTGAAGGAATAAACAAACCTGTAGCATTCAATAATAATATTATTAGAAACTACTTGGCTGAATCATTTCTTGGAAATTTTAATGCTCAACCATCACCCTTTTTCGATAATGCAATTATCTCTCAAATCAATAATTTTTCCCAGACATAAACTTTGAAATGTAAAAATTTTGTAGATAAATCAGTAGTTAATTCTTTATTTGGACTCTTTAATTTTGTGGTTCTAAATCTAAAGATGGTGTAGGAGCTGGCTGTATTTTAATAAGCTCAAAAAGAGAAAAAACCATGCTAACCTACAGACTTGAATTCAATTGCACAAACAATATAGACGAATATGAAGTATTAATCCAAGGTTTGTACAAAGCAATTGATCTTGACATCAAATATCTAAAAGTCCTAGGAGATTCGTAAATCATTATTAAACAGGTAAGAAATACCATTCATTGTAATTTTGGACATTTAAAGCATTACCAATCATTAGTCCAAGAATTGACCATTCATTTATTAGCCTTCAATATTTGTTACGTGCCTAGAATACAAAATGATAGTGTAGATTTATTGGCTAATGTAGCATCGAAATTTAATCCATCTTAAGAATTTAGTCCCAATAGATTTTCCATTGAATTAATCTTTAGACCATATGTTCCTAAAACTATTACCAATTAGAGAGGATTTAATAATGATTCTAATATCATATATTTCCTTATATCTGAAGGATCTTATGATATTCAAATTTTAGATGAAAATGAACATGACATTCAGATAAAGGAAGAGCAAGATGAAAATCCAATTCCTAAGTCAGTTTTCAAGTTAGATGACCTCTATGATCTAAAATATAGGTTTAAAAGAGTTACTAACTCTAAAACTCAAAGTTATATTTTAAGATTTGAGTTAGTAAATCTTGGAACTGACGATAAACCTCAAAATTTCAATCTAGGTCTTGGTCTATCTTCTGAAGAAAGATTATCATTTGTTAAGTTATTAAGAATGTAAAAAAGTGTTTTTGCTTGGGATTACACTGATCTTAAAACATATGACACTTTTGTTATTCAAAACACCATTCCTATGATCTCAGAAGAAAAACCTATACAACAAAAGTTGAGGAAAATTCACCCGAATCTTGAAAATAAAATAAAAACATAATTGAATAAACTCCTCAAAGAAAATATCATCTTTCCAGTTAGACATTCTAAATGGGTTTCAAATTTGGTTCCCACCAGGAAGAAAAATGGTGATATTAGGATTTGTACTGATTTTAGGAATTTAAGCAAAGCATGTCAAAAGGACAACTTTCCATTACCAACCATGGAACAAGTACTGCAAACAGTAGTTGGTTCTGAACTTATGTCTTTCCTAGATGGATTTTCGGGATATAACCAAATTCTTGTACATCCAGATGATAGATTAAAGACCACATTTAGAACTAAGTGGGGAAGTTACACTTATAAAAATATGCCATTTGGGTTTATCTAGGTGACATTACAGTCTTTTCTAGACAAGAAACCAATCATGTGAATGACCTAAAGAAAGTCTTTGAGCGATGTAAAAAGTATGGAATTTCATTAAACCCAAAGAAGTCATTTTTTTCTTTAGATGAAGGAAAACTTTTAGGATTCATTGTGTCAAAGAAATGTATCTATATTGATCCTGAAAGAATTGAAGAGATTAAAAGAATTCCTTTCCCTCATAACAAGAAAAATATGCAGTCGTTTCTTGGACAAATAAATTTTGTAAAAAGGTTTGTCCCTGACTTTTCGCAAATAGTTTTACCATTACAAAACATGATTAGGAAAAATTCAGTCTTTAAATGGGGACATAATGAAAGAGAAGCATTTGATTTGATCAATAAATCCATTATCAATGCTCCATTCCTAACTACCCCCATTTTTCTTAATCCTTATACTTTATACACATTTTCATCAGACACATCTTACGTTGTTTTTTTAACCACTACAAGGAAAAGATCCTCTAGTGGATGTTTTTGAGGAACCACAAAGAAAAATAACCCATACATCCATTTCTAGCGAAGGTTACTAGAGGAGGTTGGCGGGTGGAGGGTTTTATGGATGTTTTCCTATTGGTGCTCTTATCTTTAAAACTCGCCTCGGTGCTCTCAAAAAAAGAACGCACTGGTGAGGAAAAAATCATTGGCACACCAGACACCGTGCACTTCATATAGACCCACGCGGTGTGTCATAATATAATAGAGCACCGGTGCCTCACAACTCGTCTGCGCTGGTGCATTATAAAACACAATTCCAACACCAAAACCACCCGGTGTGGTAGACAAAAACTGCATCGATGCATCATAAAAAACGTGCTAAAACACAAACCAACAGGTGCATTTATAGCAAATAGTTCCGGTGTCCCTATAAAAAATGCGCACTAGTAAAGCGTTAAATTAAAAAAATATTTATGACAAAAAACTCGGATTTTTTAGTTTTCCAGTGCTCCTGAGCTATCAATTACCGGTGCGCACGATACCATAAAACGCACCGGTGCACACCGAACAACGTGCGCGAAGTACACACTGTTGGGGCATCCAATTACTGTAATGCACCGGGGCGTTAATACTCTTTCGCACCGGTGCATCATAAAACACCACGCCAAAACACAAACGAGCCAATGCGTTCTTCTCTAATAGCACTGGTGCGCTAGAAACCACACACACTAGAATAGAGTTATATCAAAAAAAACTTAAGGCCAAAAAACCGATGCTTTGCGACTATTTCGCATCGGTGCTTTACCATTACGCCGCCCCAGTGCATCATCAAATTTTCGCGCTAAAACTGAAACATCCCAGTGCGATTTTATTTAACAGCACCGGTGCGCTTATAAAACCCTGTGCACCGAAACAAGGTTAATTTTACGGCCAAAAAACTTCATTATTCACTTTCTTCAGTGCTCTAGAGCTCTCAAGCCCCTATACTATTTCCTTATTTCTGAGCCACCCTGACATCGGTGCTCTCATTGCACCCATTGCACACACTGCTGCTCTGCATTGGCTACCAATCTCCAGCTTGCATTTTGAAAAACAAGGGGAAAAATTTATTTTCCAAATTTTACAACCAATATGCCTCCTCGACGGCGAAATGTACAGGTATTTTTCTAGTTTTTATATAATTAAGCCTTTTAGCGGATTAGAAATTGAAATAAACTTAAAAATAATCATTAAAAAAGAAAAAAGAAAAATTGTTGCGTGGTGTGCTCGAGCTGTTCGGCTCGCATCGGATAGCGGTGCTACCTATAAAATTTAAAGGCAACACTGCTACTGGTGCTAACGGTAACCGCACAGTTTCCAGGGCAGTGTCGGGAGACGCCCCGAATAATTTTAAACTAAAAATAAAAAAGAAAAAAGGCGGTGCGCTCATTTATCCAGGCACACCGTTGACCCCGAAAATCACAGTGCGGTGCGTTGACTGCATTTTCTGCCCCGGTTTATGTTAGCGCACCGCATTTTGCATTCCGAGAGGGTCAATGGTGCAGCCGGGTAAAAAACTGCACTGTCAACTATGTCATTGTCATGAAGTCGGTGCGCTGACACGACTATATGTGCTGGGGCATATATTTCAGTCAACGCACCACTATTCTGAATTATATACAGTCCATGGTGCTTGAAAAATAGACATCGACACCGAATCCCGTGCGGTCTGTTTCATTGGGGCCCCGGGGACGGTGCGTTAAAATATTAGGACACACCGGCATCGATGCGTGATTGTTTTTATGGAGCACCGACTTGTATGTTTGTTTTTTTCAAAGAAAATTATATATGTATATTTATAAATACATTTTTGTTTTAATAAAAAAAAAATATTTAATATGGAAATGATTCAGAGAGAATAGGAGCAACAACAAACATAACAGTATGACATGATTTTCCAATGGGAGGCGACAAAGAGGGAGAGAGATGGATGCCCTCTCCTTATTACTGCAGATACCCAAGAGATCCTTAAGTAGGTAGGCCTCCTCAAGTTCTATGAGGAGGCTATTTCTGGCCTAAAGGCCCATAGTGTGCTTTTGAGACATCTTATCGGCAGGTGGAATGCCCACCGACAGGCTTTTCAGGTTGGTCCTAACTAGTGGTACACACCCACTGAGGAGGAAATTTATTTTATTACAGGACTATCGAGGAGAGAGGTGGATTTTCCCTCATTCCCAGGCGTGCCACCTAGTTGTGTAGCAGGGAGTCAGTTAATTTACTCCCAGAGATACATTGGAGCACATGTACTGTCTCCTTCAGAGTTTCAGGTACCTGGAGGTCAGTTATGTATAGGTGCTTTTGGTAGACAGGATGTGCAGTTCCTCTCTATTATCGCTTCGATCATTTCGAACAAAACCAGTGACAAGCAATGCATTAGTTGCTCGCTTTTATATTACGTTGATTCTTTAGTACAACAACCACACCTTGTCAGGTGGTCTGCCATTTTTTTGCGACATTTTTGTACGGCCTTAGATAGATGTCGTGGTCATGCACAAGGGAGGGTCAACTTCCCTTTTGTTTCAGAGCTATTTTGTTTATTTTTTGAGTGGTTTCCAGATATGAGACCTATTTTTGTTCGACAGCCTTGTAGGTTGATGTTGGAGGCCCAGATGCGCATGTGGGGGCAGATGATGCCCAAGAGGGGAGACACTATGTTTCCAGCAAGGATATCACATGATTCGTTGGACTTACTAGCTAGTGTTGGTGGGCTACATCCCTACATTATGGTCCCATGTCCTTATGCTGGACTAGATTGGCGAGGGTGTCCCAACATCCTCTTCACTCCTGATGAGCCGCTAGATGATAGAGGTAATATTACTGTTTTATTTATATTTATTCTAACATGTTCTTTAACTTGTTTTTATTAAATTGTGTAATGAAATTGTCTAATTATTGTTGTGTACTTGTATATATTTTGCAGACATTGGCTCTTTTGATGGCGATGAGATGTCGAATCCACCACATGATCCAGGTGTCGATCCTGATGATTACGATAAGGATATGGCTGATGTGCCGCCGGAGGATGAGGTCAGTGGCGCAGCAGAGAGACGTGTTGATCCTCATGCGCCTCATGGTGCACTGGTATCGCCTTTTGCTAGGCGTGGTCGACTTGAGACCAAATACCGGATGGAGTTGGGCAGCCAACTCTGTGGATTGATTTCATATGCGGGCATCAGACCCACTCATTACAGAGAGGTACAAGGCGATGATAGATTGTTACGGATGTGGAGAGGCATGCCGCGTGACATGTACGACCTGATGAGGCATGTTGTAGGAGCTACGACAGCTCTTACGCGATTGAGGAGGATTTTCCATAGCTATAGGCGTAGTCGAGCTGCGACACGTGATGAACAGTCCGCCTGCAGCGACTCATATGCATCTCGTGATCGTTCACCTCGCAGCGTGCCCGATGATCAGCATGAGGCTCCACTGCCAGCATCTGACACTAGTCATCATGGAGATGAGGCTGGACCATCGACCACGCCTAGTCAGCAGCGTGCAGCGTCCATCATGAGTACTAGTCACGATCATCATGAGCAGGGTGGACCATCGACCGTCGAGGCTGCAATATTATTGACTGAGCAGGCTGCATCCACTATTACTGTGCCTTATATTGATCCTGTTGTACTACCACCAACAGATGCATCATTCAGTACTAGTGATCATCATGATCATGAGTAGGCTAGTCGACCAACGACTGTCGAGACTACACCCAGCTTTATTGAACAGCCCGCATCCACTTGTACTAGTGTTATTGATGTTGTTATACTACCACCAACGCCTGATCTATGACATTTATATTACAATTGTATATTTTTAACATTATTCAGTTATATATATATATATGGTCCATGTATTTTATGTTCATGTTGCAGTTGTACTTAATTTTCATGTTGATGATCATCATGATGTGGCGCATATTGTTAGTCATGTTAGATATGTTCATTTAATGTTTAGCTTGCAGATAGATGTGTATATGTGATAGGTGCATGAGTTATTTGAAATTATATTGAGATGTATATTTGATGTTTGTGTTGTGATGATGTTAATATATAATGTTAGTTTGATGTTAATTGAATGTGTTTATTAGTCGAATATGATTTTTGTACGATAGTTATCATGATCGTGATGATTTTTATTAATTAATTTAATATTATTAAATGACCATGATATTTATTAAATATTATGTCGTGAATGTAATTGTAATTTAAATTTTAATTCTATGTAAAATTGTATTTGTATTTGTACTAATTGTAATTTTAAGTGTAATTGTATGTAAAATATTTATTAATGTAAAATTTTAATTGTAATTGTAATATTTAATTTATTATGAAATGATTGTAATTGTATATATGAAAAATTGTAAAATTGTAATTCTAATTCTAATTGTATGTAAATTTCACAAATTGTAATTGTATTTGTAATTGTAATTTTAATTGAATTGTATGTAAATATTTGTAAAATTGTAATTGTAATTGTAAATGTAATTCTATGTAAAATTGTAAATGTAATTGTATTTGTAACTGTAATTTTAATTGAATTATCTGTAAAATATTTGTAAAATTGTAATTGTAATTGTAAATGTAATTATATGTAAAATTGTAAATGTAACTGTATATAAAATTGTAATTGTAATTGTAATTCTAATCTTAATTCATGTATGTGAAATTAATGTAAAATTGTAATTGTAATTGTAATTTTAATTAATGTAATTGTATATATGTAAAATACTAATTTGTAAAATTTTAATTCTATTAATGTGAAATGATTTTATTAAAATATTTGAAATTGCAAACTTGCAAATAATTGTAAAATAACAAATCTAGAATAATACGAATTTTTGTAACATAAAGTTGAGAAAATAATGAAAATAAATTAATGTACTTTATAATTATCATTATTTTATTATGATCTTACATATATAAAGTTTAGAAAATAATAAAAATAAATTCATGTACTTTATAATTATCATTATTTTATTATAATCTTACATACAAAAAAAAACTTTAAAAAGTCCAGTGCGCTCATCTTCCTAACAGGCACCAGTCTGTCGTATTAATACAACGCGTCGGTGTGTCACATTTCCGCTCACCGGAAATGAATAAACGCAAATAAAAAAAACACAACTCTATTATGTTTAAGTTAAAAAAAAATGGCAATTTGAAAAATGGGCGGCAAAATATTTTCGAAAATCTAATTTGATAAAATAATTCTTTAAATACTAAACAATTTTCATTATTTCACTATTTTTGCTAAACATTTTCAGTCAGATTTTTGCAGGAGAGCACGAGCGCACTGTGGATGGCGAAATACGTTCGAACAGAAGTATTCAGACAATCAGAAACCAAAAATCTGGTGATTCAAGCCCTTTATCATAGAATTTCAAATCATTTCGTGATTAAATTTAATTTTTTTTTTACTTTTTTTGCAGTTTTTTATTTTTTCCTGTAGTTTTATCCATTTTTACCTTGAACCCTTCATTTTTTTGTTTTTTTTCCCTTTCTTCTCCTTGTTTCTGTGATTTCAGAATTATGGTTTTTCATTTTAGATTGACCTCCAACCCACAGGACGACTTGCATAGTCGGATCCCAATCCATTCGGCCATTGTGTGAATTTTTGAAAAAATGGATTTTTCTTTATCGGTGCGCTCTGCGTATGCCACCGCACCGGTGCTCTGTATTATTACAGTGCACTGCCCAAGTTCTGTGTCGTAAAAAATTGAAAACATTTTTTTAAATACGTGCGCCAAATATGAAATAGGGCACTGGTGCTCTGTTTAACTAGGAAAGCACTGTACAATGTATTACACCGTTTTTGCGGTGCGTTTATAATACCCCATGCACTGTTAGGTCTATTACATTGTTTTTGCGGTGCATTTATAATACCGAACACACCGTACGATGTATTATACTGTTTTGTTGTGCGTTGTTAAAATATCAACGCATCGGAGGCGGTGTAGATTTAATGAAAGGCGCGTCGGTGCCTTGAGATTTATTTTCTACCTGAAAAGTTGAGAATTTATTTATAAATATATTAATGAATGATATGCTACAGGTTTCAGATTGATAAAGAAATGAGTGACCAGATATCAAGTAACAAAAATACTGTTAACACATCAAGAAAAGAAAAAAAAGGCAAGTTCTTTGTAAATTCTTTATAAAAAATATTATTTTTCAACTATATGTAACTTTAAATAGTATGTATTGTTTACTATGTATCATGCAGAGGCACAAAATGACGAAGCTCGATATGATTATTTCTGATATACGACCAGAAGAGCGTAAAAGTTTAATGGAAAATTTTCAAAAAGATGAATTAGGTGAATGAAACAATACTATTGATCCAATATGAGTTTCTTTTTTTAATTATCATTAATAATATACTTAAAATTATTAGATAACATGTATCAAACAATATAATAATTGACATCTGTTTAATTTTCTACAGGGACCGACAATTCAGAAAAGGAATGTTGTTCTAAGAAAAGAAAAAAAATAGAACATCCAAATGAAAATGAATTGCTCCTTGGCTCATCTCGAGTGGTGCTGGAAGTTAAGTAAAAGGGGAAAAACTTTTACAAACGTTTGAGGGATCTAGTGGAACGAATACAACAACGTGCTTCAAATGTAATATGTAATCATTGAATTTTTTGATCATTAGATACAATAAATAAACAATTTAGCATTAAATATTAATTTTCAAGAATCTTCTTGCAGAAAATAAAAGAGAATGGAACCCATTCAACCCATAAAACAGGATGACAAGGAAGAAAATGGTTGATCTCTAAGTTTGTGAGTAATTGTTACTTCCTTATAACAACTTAACTAGATTTCATTTTTGTATTTTTTAAGTTGTTTTACAAAAATCATCATTGAATGTCTTCAAACAGGTGCTAACATACAAAGAAAAAGCATCAGACGAATTGATTGAAATTGGGTTAAATATGGGTTGTGAGTATATATTGGCATATTAAAATTTGATTGTGGAATTTGTAAGCATCTATCGATCTTGTTTTAATTAGCTCCTATAAATAATAGACAAAAAACATCTTTTATATTAAATATATGATTTGTTATGGGGTATAAAACTTGCAGAAAACAAAGTATGGAACTGCGCCAACAGATGAAATTTTGAAAGATGGCATGGTACATGGTTTTGAAAGAATGTGTATAGTTTATGAGTCAATTTTTGCTATGGTACGTCATTTTTCTTTTTGATTTACATTGATGTATATTATTTAATATTGGAATTTTCATTATTCTCACCAATGTATATACACTCATTTTAGTTTATTTTTATGTTTGTAGATGGAAAGTGAAGAAGAAGAAAACAATCAACGCCATGAACACAACATTCCTGAAAATAATCCAAGTCATGGAAGTAGCTCTAGCAGTGACAACAGTTCAAGCGAAGAATGATGATCACTATGTAATTTGGATATCAAAGCAAGGCGTTTTATTTTTTGAAATATGTCTGTGAAATCAGACATTTTGTTTAATTTAATGGACATAGTGTCCCAATTGAAAGACAAAGGGATACGAATAATTGTCCCATTTTGTATGATAAAGATTGTCTTATATATATATATATATATATATATATATATATATATATATATAATCATAAAATATGTTTTAATTTATTCTATTGCGTTCTCCATTATCGTTCTCAAATGCACTAATAAAAATTTAATTCATATGAATATTGTTATAAGATTATATATATGTGTCGACTTTTGATGAATAATGAATTTAAAAAAACCACAATAATTCTGATATGATATAACAAATTAATCGAAACAGCACATTCAAATGCATTAATAAAAATGTAATTAATATGAATATTGTTATAAGATGTGTCGACTTTTGATGAATAATGAATTTAAAACAATCACAATAATTGGACTGTCAGAGGTGGATGTTTCTAAAAAAAAAATGAAAACCAGTGCGTTTATGTGTCTATACGCACTGGTGCATTTATGATTCTATGGGCACCGCACTAATACCGATTCCAGTTATAAATATCGGTGCATTTGTGTGATACTGCGCACTGGGGCGTTTATGTATCTATAAGCACCAGTGCATTTGTAGATGCCATGTGCACCGCACGAATACCGATACCAATTATAAATCTCAGTTTCTTTTTGTGATACAGAGCATTGGTGCCTCATAAAGATACACACACCGATGCACTTATACGACCAATGAGCACCACTCAAATCCCAAGACCAATTAGAATAGTCCCATGCGTTGTATCACCAAGACTAGGCCCAGTGCTGTTGTTTTCCTTAATGGCCTAGTGCATTCTCCTTCAACCGCCCCGGTGCGCTATCTACCGATACACACTGGTGTGTTAAAACCTGATAAGAGCATCGATGAAAAAACATCCGTAATAACCTCCGGCTGCTCATTTTTTTTTAGTTGTGTTGAATTTCCATTAAAAGCTCTGCCAAAACCTCCATTACCAGAAATGGATGTGGTAGAATATGTTTTTTTTACAATTTTGGCTAATTTTATAACACCAAAAACCTCATTTATAACCTCCGCTAGAGGGTCTTTTCCTTGTAGTGAACATAGCTTAATTACCAACAAATTGGAGCACCAATATCATTTTTAGTTACAATTTGCAAGGTGCAGAACTAAATTATTCATCTGTTGAGAAAAAAACATTTGTTGTCTTTAAGGATATAAAACATTCCAGGCCATTTCTCCTCAAAACTCACACAAAAATAATTGTTCCATTCTCTGCAGTGAGACAACTATTGATGCAAAGAGAATTAGGGGAGAAAATGGCTAACTGGGTTACCACTTTACAAGAATATGATGTAGAAATTAGACCCTCTAAAATTGTTAGAGGTCAAGGTTTTTGTATAATGCTAACAGGAGCATCCCACTTATCATCAGAGGTAGATTCAGGTAATAATGTGCAAATATCAGGGGTAAACCTCAATGATGTGCAATCTCAATACATTGATCTCATATTTTATTTGAAAAATGGATATGCTGCAACCCAACTCAGTTATATAAAAAAACGTGCTTTGAGATCAAAGGTCAAGAAATATGAATTAATAAATGATGTATTGTTTAGAAGAAACTTTGATTCTATGCTATTAAGATGCTTAGAGAAAACTGAAGCAGAGAAAGTGTTGCAGGAACTCCATGATGGACTAGCTGGAGGAAATTTTGGAGGAAATACAACAACACAAAAAATCCTGCATGTAGGTTACTGTTGGCCTATACTTTTCAAAAATGCTCATGAATATGGAAAAAAATGCAAAGCTTGTCAAAGTGCATTTGGAAGACAAAGGAAACCATCCTTCCCATTATAGCCAGTTAATATTGAACAACCATTTGAACAATGGGGATTAGATATAATCGGTGAGATCATTCCTAACTCTTCCAAACAGCATAAATATATTCTCACAGCTACAGATTATTTTACTAAATGGGTGGAAGAAATTCCATTGAAGGTAGCAAACTTTGAGAATATTATTGATTTCAATGACCAATTTATCATAACTAGGTTTGGTTTACCTACTTCTTTAATGTTCGATAATGCATCTTATTTCTTAGGAGTTGTCATGATAAAATTTTCAATCAAACGAGGCTTTCAACTTAATTATTCTATAAATTATTATCCGCAAGGAAATGGGTTAGCAGAATCCACAAATAAAAACCTTATTAGAATCATCAAACAAATTGTTCATCAAAACCAACGAAATTGGCATAAATCATTAATCTTTGCTCTTTGGGCAGACCAAATAACTCGGAAAGCTTCTATTAGAACTTCTCCATTCAATATTGTTTATGGAAAAGAAGTTGTTCTTCCTACCAATATAGTTATTCCTTCTCTTGCCTTAGTTCAATTTATTGATGAATCTCCTTCTTCTTCCTTACAAGTAAGACAATTTCAAATTATTAAGCTTAAAGAAGAAAGAGAAAAAACTAAAGTTACTCATGCAAATTATCAATAGATAGTAAAAGCTTCATTTGATTCAACTTCTATTACTCCAAAAAGCTTTCAAATTGGTGATCTGGTACTGAAATGGGACAAAGTGCACGAGGAAAAAGGTAAACACACCAAATTAAAAAATCTGGCTAGGTACATTTCAAATCATTGAAGAAATAGGCCCATCAACATTTTTATTGCAAGATCGATTAGGTAAAAGAGATTCTTTGCCTGTAAATGGGTAGATTTTAAAGAAATACTTTTCATAGGAGGTAGCCCCTTCTATTCCCTATATACTATTATATTTTTTTTTCTTAGGAAAATGAAATTTGAGTAGTATTGATTTTTGGCTTCTCAAATAAACATCTCAGATAATCTTTTTGATTTGTCGCTTATAGAAGTACGAAGTATTAAGGAAACAATCGAAAGATTTGAATATCAAATAGATTCCATTTTTCTGAAAGATGAAATTTCATTAAAGTTATTTATTGTTTGATGAACTCTCATCTTTATAAATCATGGTTATTATTTTATCAGTCAATAAAGGAACCTTTAACATAGTAAAGAATCTTTTATAGAGAAGCAATCTTAAAACTCAAAAAGTTATCATCCAGAATCCTCAAAAGGACCAATGATTCACCCCATCCGGGAAAGCTTATCAATTTTTAGAAAGAAATTCAAAAACTATGCTAAAAGTCTTAGAAGATAATAAGTCTCATTAGGAGCTTGTTTACCATGTTCATAGGGAAATAGTTGAACTGACATTACCAATATTGCCTACCAAAATAGGGTAATGACTTGATGTTATATCAAGAGGACAAGGGGTCTCATCAAGAGCTAGCTTGATCAGTTTAATTGCGACCAGTGAATGGAATTGTCAATATTTTCTTACCAAGCCAAGACAATTAATTTTAAGTAAATAAAAATACAATATAAAAAATATCTACAAAAAATAAAAACAAGTTCCAAAAAACATCAAGTGTATAAAGTTAGAATTTATTTTTGGAAATTGTAAGAAAGACTAGATGGGACAATGAATCATTGTTGGGTAAAAGGTAACCTTGCCAAGAGCTTAAATTGCCTATTGGATCAAAGGCTCTACTTGTGATAAAAGAGTAAACATTTAGAAAGCTAATATGAAAAATCCACCTGCTTTATCTTTTTGAACTGATTAAAGACTGATATAGATACTCATACTTTTATTTTTAAAGAGGAATTATTATGAATTATAATTAAGAGAGATTTTGTTGCTTAGTGAGATATTATTTATTGAAATTCATTCCTGCAACTATTTTTGTTTCAAAAAAGTTTTTAGAAATTTAAAAAAGTTAATCAGAGATAGCTGGTTCTCCCGTGAATTGCCAATTGTTGTGCTATACAAAAACCCCCATTTATTTTTACTAAATGGGGACTCTTTAAAAATAAATAGGAAGTTTATGTTGTTTAATTTTTAGCCTAAGTCAAATTTTTTTAGGAAATAAAGTTCTTTTCCTTTCCACTTTCATTCCTTAGCATGCATCGCAAATCACATAACTTACGAGCCTAAACAACTTAAAACCTATTAATTCTTGCGAGTTGCGATATGTGCTAAACCCTTTCTGAAGTTATCTAAAACTCCTGTTGCAAAATATTTAAACGCCGCTATAAAATAAAATTCACATCACGCCTTGTAAAATGATCAAACTTTTAAACAATTTGATAAGAGTTGCGATTAAACGGACCTGACTAATCAATAAAGCAACAAATATAAAACTCCAAGTGTTTGATAAAGCGCATCGACATGATTCTTTAAAACGCAGTTCACATTTCACAGGAAATAACTAAAAACAAGTTTTATTACCATATAGAAATTGCGATGTGTGATTTGCGCAGATCACATTTCGCGAGATTTATTAGCAACATAACTAATGGAACTAGTTATAAATTGTGATATGCGATAAATGATAGTTATTTATCAAGTGCGCGAAATGATTCATGTCTAACCATCTGAATATAAGATCTAACGTCTTAAACTGATCTATAAGCATTTCACGTGAAGATGTGTAAGAGATTTGATTAAAAGGATTATCGGTGATTAATAGCATTTAATAGGAGTAAGGTTTGAAAGATTCATATCTACTTAGAGAATTTTTTAAATGATTGAATGCCGGATTTTAATTCCATCCACCTCTCTATTCTCTCTATTTTTAAAGTTTGCTTTGTTTGCTTCAAATCAAAAATTCACTTGAAGGAGCAAGGATTATAGAAATGAGCAAAGGCAAAGAAATTTCCCAAGCATCATCTACTGAAGGCTCAGATATGTCTCCGCTATTCTCAGATACCACCTGCAACAAGGATTGCGAAAGCTCCTCATGGGAGGAAATGTATCAGTTATTCGAGGATGAAAAGCCAAAGCTAATAAGAAAAGTTGCTACAACAGACATATCAGTTTCTTCAGAACCGACCTATTTCGACGTTGCATGCTCATTCATCCATAAGATAGCAGCAAGGCTAAAATATTCTCCCCTATACAGACATGGTTAAGTGGGTAATTTACCACTTGAACATAGAAGATAGAACATTTAAGGAATTAAAGGGCGAGAATATCGGTTCATTCAGGATAGAATATTTGAGGACAATGTACCACTTACCCGTCTCGCAGAAAAATTATGACAAAGCTTTTGTTCAAAGATTTAGAACAAAAAATTTAGACCTGATAAGAGTCATAAAGGAATGGAAGGATGACCAAGGAAAGCTTAAACGAGACAAACTTGGTACATACCCAATAGCACAAATTCCTTCCCCTTATTGTTATGATGCCGGTATGTTGCGTAGGTTATTTGTGAAACCTGATACTATAGGTTTTTTGTAGATTGGGTCCCATTAATTGACATAATCATCAATTCTTAATTGTGAATTGGGAAAATATCCTATCTTATAATTTAGCTAGAACTATCATGGAGTATAGGAGTAAAATAAGTGTTTCATCTAGAGAAATACCCTCCTTTTACATGAGTGCCTATGTCATGGATGTAATTTTCTTTTCGTCAAGTTTTCCTACCATGGGATGGAAATGGATGACCCAATACCCTAATCCAATTCACATTTACCACTGAGTCCTTTGGGAATCAGATTTTCATCTACATTTTTGCAAAATTTTCCATAGAGTCATACTGCCTATGCACCATATTATATTTAACGAGAAATCCCCTAGGATTTCCAAAGAGGCTAGTACAAACATTTTTCCCGTTGCCAGATGGTTTGCCGAAGAAAGTTTCACCTAAGTCAGAGTTTTTTGAAGTTATGCTTCTCCCCACATCCTGCCATAATATTTTCTTGAAAAGCTACTTGTTAGAGAGATTTCCTACCATCTTGTTGTAAATTTTATTTCAAAACAGTTTAAAGATGCTAAGAAGGCCAATTGGCCTAATTTTCCTTTACAATGCAGTACTTTTGCACTTTTTGATATTGGTCATGCCTACAAGGAAGTCTCAAATGTTATTTTGTTGAATTTGGTTGTAATTCCAAAGCATCCATATGACCCCAATGATGTGATTAAGAACTTCATCACAGGGCTCAAAGTAAAGCCTTTTGTGAAAGAAATAGATAGATTTTATTATTTTTTTTAAGATATTGAAAAGTTTTCAGATGTACTGAAGTTTTCATCCAGTCAACTCAATCAAGATGACTTGGAATCCTTCCAAGCATATAGAAGCAAGAGACTGGAAAGGATTCCTCTGGATTTATTGAATATTGAAGATGTTAACAGACCAACTCCAAGTATTAGCTTGGATAATGAAGCTAAAGACATGTCTGAAGATGATTCAGGGCAATCAGAACATCAATCTCAGAATTTGAATCATTCTGAAAATGAATCTGAAAACAGAAATGAGAACCCAGAAAAGGTAATTAATCAAGTAATCAAAGATATTGAGATGCAAGAGAAAGGAGGAAATAATTGAACATAATCATCTTCCCAAGAATTTCAGCACAACAAAGATACACCTGATTATCCAGAAAAATCTCAGCCAAAAGATTTGAAGAGTGAATGGGATAAGTTTTCTAAGGCAATAAAAACACCTCAAACAAATCCTAATACTGATCAATCTACCAATTTTTAGATGCCATAACATTCTCATAAATTAGTGGAAATTATTACTCTACTACAACAAGTTCCTAAAACTCATGATTGAGAGAACATTCCAACTTACCCTATAGAGAAGATAGTTTTACAAATTGAGGAAATCCATTCATTGGATGTCTTATACAGTCCTAGTCATAAGGTTGTAGTCAAGAGGAGAAAAAGAAGAAGAATTGATGATACATTCTCAAGTCTTACAAATGAATTTGTTGACGTTTTATGGAAGGATCCTCTAGTTGATCCTATTGAACATTTAACCAAGCTATCACAGTTTGTAGGGGCATATGCTACTTCCACTATTGATAAGGCCACTGAAGTTCAAATTCTACTAAAGCATATAGAAGATAAAATAAAAGATTTATAGAAAATATTAAAGCAAGAAAATTCTAACTCCAATGAGAAAATGGAATTGAAAATATCACAGTTTCAAAAGGATTTCGAAAGATTAAATTTGCAGCATCAACTACAAATCACTGAAAATAAAACGAAACTGGAAGCAGCAATAGACAAACTACAAAGCCAACCATAGCTAGAGAAATTCATAAAGGAAGCATTGGATGTGAATGCTAAACTACAGTAGCAACAAGCTTCTATCACTAGCTCTTATTGTGATTCAAGTGAAATATTGATCTAGCAAGTGGCTATCCAAAAACTTGAGTGCGAGAATATTGAGAAGAAAATCGATGAACACATTCAATGGAAAACATCAAACTCAAGCAATAAAGTTGATCTACCCCAGGTAGATAAGTTCCACAAGGAAATCTTATTTAAGGATTGGGAAGCACATATAAGGAAAGTAGACAGAGCAACAACAAAAGCATCAAGTTTAACAAAGGAAATTACTAAATCTGTATGTGAACAAATTTTTAAACCAGAACTTATCAAAGAGTTCACATATGAAGTGTTCTCAGAAATCAAGCAGTTGGAAACGCAGTGGAAACAAAGGAAGGAAATGCAGGAAGAAATGATTAAAAAAGTAAATAATTTTGATCAAGGAAATTATTGGAATTTTTTGATCAAACCTTATCATCAGTACCAAACCTGTAGTCTATAATTGATTCAACAAAAAGATTGTAGTCAGCACTCTCAAATGCAGTATTCAAGGGACAGGTCAAATCAAGAATTTTGCAGCCAACTTGGCTCAAACCCATGCTAGATATTTGTGTGACTTCGGGATCAAATCCAAATGAAAGATTAGAATTCATAGTTCTATTGTTACTTTATTTTCCTAGATTGTAGTTAAAGTTTTTCTTACGAGGATGGTCATTTGAAACCTCCTCTATTTTTATGTAATAATATATTTTTAAACATATTTAGTTTAGTATTTAAACCCCTCTCATGCATTTAGACAAGGTTCCAGAAATTTGTCAAAAACATTTGCAAAGAAAACACTTTTGTAAGTTTGTAAGGTCTTTGATGGATTAATGGAACACAGTTTGTTATCTTTTGACATTTGAAGCCGTTTAACTGATGTTGCACTATTGTACAAGTTTAAATTGCTTGAAAGTGAAGAGGAGAAGAAAATCTACTTTCATTTTACATGAGAAGGACTTCGTACATATGTTACTTCTATTCACTTGTATTAAGTTTTTCTTTTTAGATTGGCAGTTATCTTTTTATTGCATTATATATTTGAAACGTCATCATAAATGAACGTTAAATGCACTTCTGTACTAATATTTGTCTATGATTTCTTATTTGATATATAATCACACATATGAATGCGATATATTTTTCACAATTCTTTTAATCAAACTATTTTGTTAAAAAGAATCATCTTTACATAATTTTTATCTCTTTCAACTGTTAAATAATCTTCTTTATGAATAGTTGGAGGATATATATTTAGATCAAATAAAGGAAGAAACACCTCGGGTATATAATATAATATATAAAGTGTTAGATAAATGCTTGTGATAGATTAGAATCATTTCCCATTGCATGTTAGATAAAAAAAACACACACCAAAATCATCGTTATTGGGAAAATGGTCCCTTTATCCCCAGTCGGAGCCACCACACCAAATGGAAAAGGAATTGCTCTAAGTTTTAGACTAGGTGGTTTTCTCCCATGTTGTGGTAATGGAATTCAGAGGCCTCAAAAAATGGAAGGGGCCATGTCTCCTACATCAAAAAAACATGTGGACAAAGGTAAAGGAAAGTTGATTGAGACAGAAACTCAGCCAGAGGTGAAACATGATGAAAACATCCATGAGATTGAGCATGATTTTGAGTTGGTTGACCTAGGTGACGATGATGACATCCAGATCATTAATATGGCCATCAAAGGTAAGGATGAAAAAATCAGAGATCTCCAAAACAACCTTCACAGAGCCAAACATGTTGTACACTTCCTTGAGAAAGAAAATGAAGAAATGAAAACCAAACAATTCATTGATGAGGTTAAGTATTTCACTGCTCAAAGGGAGGCTCAAAAGGAAAAATCCATGCTAGATGAAACACCAGAGAAATCTGGCTTACTTGATGATGAAGAAGAAGAGGTACCAAGATAGAGACCTAGGACTAGAGGGATGAAAAGAGCTCTAGCCTTAGAGAGACAAAGGGAAGTTGAGCTTGCTGATCATCTAACCCTAAATGAATAGCTTGCTATAGATATCAACGAGAATAGGGAGTCATGGCTTGATAGAGCCAATCAAAACTTAGAGAATCTGCTAGCAAAGGAAAAAAAGGATAATGAATTGTTGAGGAGGAAATTCAAACATCAGGCATGGAAGGAGAAAATTGCATTGGCCAAGCTCAAAAGAGCCAATGCAAAAATTGAAGCTCTCACTCATAAAAAGTAGAAGGATAGGTTGGAAATACTTGTTGAGGATTCACTGCAAGCGTAGCCACCTAATAAGAACCCTTTCCACAAATTTTTAGGCAAGTTGCAACATTTTTTTCAAAGCTGTACATGACTATGTTTTTCTGCAAATGAAAATAACAGAAAAATGGTCATAAGCGCAGTGCCCTTGGTGTTACGCTTATGTTTGGGGCACTTTTTGAGAGACAGGAAAATCACCATGATATTATTAATGACATATACATCTATAAAAACCACTTTTCCATGCTTGATTTCTAGTTTCAGGAGGTGAAAGAGGAAAAAAACCACCAAAACAATATGTTCCTGCCCCTATTTTTGCCTAGGCACTGTGCTTATACCAGCCTTGGGATATTGAATTTGTGAGGGGTCGAATCAGGACCATTTTCAGAATTGAAGGCATATTTAGAAAGAGGACAGGATAAGCTTCCCAACAAGCTATCCTGGGCCCATTTGGGACACCGACAAGGCCTCCAAAAGTGGCCGTGAACATGGATGGCGCTTATGACACAACAAGGGCACTTATGACAGGAAAATGATGCTTATGCCAGTTTACTCATTGTTTGGTTTTTCACTGTAATTTTTGGTTTTACCTCAAGAAACGATTTCATCGTCAATGTAATTCATCATGGTAAATGTAATTATTTAAGAGATAATTTAACTAGGGGTAGATTCATTGGGTAAACTTATCCTTTAGTAAAAGATGAATCAGTTTGAATGTAATGAGGAGTGAGTCACTTGGACCATCCTACACTTTAGTTATCAGTTTAGATTTTTGTATATTCCCTCCTCACCTCATGGATTCGACCCCTGAGGATGAGTGAAGTTTTCTTTGATGTCTATATCTTCCCTTTCTTCACTCTTAGCAAGGGTTGGAATTATTTTGTATGTTATCTTGTTGATCAAGGAATTTTTGTACTCAGTTTTGCCAACTAATAAAGAGGAGTTGCAGCTATTTTATGGGATACTTGTGGTATTAATGTTTATCATTGTATTTTATTCAGTTTCATATGTTAGAATGTATTGTATTCATGTTCACTCTATTTATATGATATGATATCGTTTAAGTTTGATAATAAGAATGCATGCTTTGCACATGCTCTGTTTTGGGGAATTGATCAAAGTTTTTCCATTTTCATCTGTCTAAGAAGAATACATCTCCCATGCTCTTCCTAGCTTCTTTTCAGTATCAACACCATTCCATCACAACCCTCTTCAAGTGATAAGCCTTGCGCCTACCTTGCCCCATTTATCCCTGCAACCCTGTCTCATTTTCCCTGAGCTAGCTTTCCTTGACCTAATATCTTCATCCAGTGATAACCCAACCAAATCAAACCAAAACAACCCCCTGCACCTCTATATATAGCCTAAAAACCCTAATTTCTCCAGCCCTCCTGGCTGTGACCCTTTTGGAGAGAGCCCTTTCCGACTTGGTAGGGCTAGCTACCAAATCAAAAGCTTGGTTTGTGGTTACCTCTACTGGGATTCCTTCTTCAACCTTGGGAATCTGTTGGAGTGCTAACAGGGTGATCATGATAACTAATTGGATGACCTCAAATTTACCCCTAACCATCAGAATTTTGAAAATTCATCGTCCTCTGTTTTTCTGCAAAAAAACATGATTCTTCAGCAAATACAGTTATAAACCTGACATATTCGCTATAGAATTATCAAGTGATTCCTTAGTGAAATCTGCCATTCTGTAGTTATATTCGCTACCAAACGGTGAAAAAATAGACAGGTGGCATTTGTTTGATTTGAAACCATGCGTATGAACCTAAAGTGGGATTTGGTGGATTTGAATGACATGACATGACTAGTGGGGGGTTTTAGACTTAGGGTAAAGGTTTATTTCATTTGTTTTATCATCAATTTCATGAACCAACCTATTGGGAAAAAATGAAACCTAGGTGAGTGAAGTGAGTGACCCTATCAATAAAAATTGAAAATTTATGTGTGATAACAACTATCATTGATAAATTGTTGGATGATTTATATGGAGAAATTTACTTCACCAAGCTAGATCTTCATTCAGGATATCATCAAATTAGAATGAACACTGAAGACATTCCCAAAACAACATTCATAACTCATGAGGGTCATTATGAATTTTTGGTCATGCCTTTTGGCCTTAATAATGCACATTTTACATTTCAAGGTTTGATGAATTCCATTTTCAAACCCTTCCTTAGAAAATTTGTTTTAGTATATTTTGATGATATGCTAATCTACAACAAGTCTTGGAAGGATCACGTTCAACATGTTGAAATGATGCTCAAACTATTGGAGGAGAAACAATTATATGCAAAAGCCTATAAATGTTTCTTTGGAGTACAAGAGGTGGAATATTTCATATTTTATCTCATGAGGGTGTTAAGGTAGACTCTAACAAAATCAAAACCATTAAGGAATGGAAAATCCCCACAACCATAAAGCATCTTCAAGGATTTATGGGGTTGACAGGGTATTATGGCAAGTTTGTTAAGAATTATGGAAGAATAGAAACACCTCTAACAACATTAATGAAGGAATATGCATTTTATTGGACTCTAGAAGTAACTAAGGCCTTTAAACATCTTAAAGAGACAATGTGCCAAGCACTGTCTTAACTACGTCAAAATTCACAAAAACCTTTATTATGGAATGTGATGCCTCAAGAAATGGAATTGGTGTTGTTTTAATTCAAGAAGACTCATTGCTTTTGAAATTCATCCAATCAAAGGAAAGTATTTACAAAAACCTATTTGTGAGAAAGAAATGTTGGAAATACTACATCCACTAAAGCAATGGAGACCTTAACTAATGGGAAGACACTTCAAGGTAAAAACATATCATGATAGTCTTAAATACTTTTTGGAACAAATATCATCTTCAGAAGAGCGACAAAAATGGCTCACAAAGATGTTGGGTTATGACTTTGAAATCTTCTACAAAAAAAGGGAAGAAAAATGTTGTTGCATATGCACTCTCAAGCAAGGATGAGGATGTGGAAGCATTTCTTTATGCCATTTCTATTATCCAACCTAATTGGATAGTTGAAGCAAGGGATGAATGGAAGAATGACGAAGAGGTGTGGACACTCATTCAAAAGTTGCAACAAGATCCCAGTACATTTGATACATTTAGTTGGAAAAATGATTCATTATGGTATAAATATCGGTTATATGTTTGTAAGAATTCTCAACTCAAGCAAAATATTCTTTTGGAATTTCACACCTCCCCTTAGGAGGGCACTCAAGATTTTTAAAAACTTACCATAGGATCAAGAATAATTTTTTTGGGATGGAATTAAATCTGATATTCAAAGGTTTGTGGTAAAATGTTTGGTTTTCCAACAAAATTAATTTGGGACAATTAAGACCCCGGATCTGTTACAACCTTTATCCATTCCAATTCAGATCTTTACCTATAGTTGAATGGTCATATAACACTTCCTTCCATACTGCAGCAAATATGACCCATTTACGGCACTTTATGGATATCATCCACCATCGATCATATCATATTTAAGAGAAAATTCTAAGGTTCAAGCAGTAGAATATCACATCAAGCATCAACATCAAGTTCTCCAACTCTTAAAAGATAACCTCACTCTGGCACAAAATCGAATGAAACAATAGGCATATCAACATCGTAGTGTAAGAATTTTTGATGTAGGCAATTGGGTATTTTTATGACTACAAATATACAGACAAATATCACTCAAGAAAGCTAAGAAAGATAATAAATTATCACCTAGGTACTATGGTCCTTACAAGGTGTTGCAAAACATTGGTACTATGGCATACAAATTGGAGTTGCATGCATCTTCTCGATGACACCTACTTTTCCATGTTTGATGCTTAAAGAAAGTAATTATTGACAAGCACTCAATTAAAAAAGTGTTGCGAGAAATTGACAAAGAAGGACAAGTCATATTTGATCCTGAAGCAATGACAGAAACAAGAACCTAAAATCTATGGAATTGATTAATTTCACAGTATCTCATTAAGTGGAAGAACTTATCCGTTGAAGATTTCACATGGGAGGATGAGAATTTTATATAGAAGCATCCATAACTACTCAAGCATTGAGGACAACACTTTTTTGAATGAGAGGGGGATGTTAGGTCCCTATAATATGAGTGTATTCCCCTTATTTTTATTGTTAGTGTAGTCCCTTATTGTTATTGTTGTTCCCATATATCCCCCATTTTGTTATTGTTGTGTCCCATATAAGCCCACTATTGTTATTGTTGTGCCCTTAAATTATTATTGTTATGTAGGACATGATTATATTGTGGCCCCTTAGACTCCTATATACACCAAGGAGGTTTTATCATTTGTGTCATCTAATAATTGTTCATTTATGTGATGTAAAGGAGGTTTCCCCCTCAAAGACTCTATTTCTCAAGTTGTTGATCTATATTTTCTTCTATTTTATGAGTCGGTTACATAACAAAGAGTGTTTTCTTGATTGAATCATAAACAATACTTATAGGTGTGCTATTTGTATTTTTTTCAACCCCATAGAAGACCTTATATATTTTTCACTTTTGAATTAGAGGCAATGGGTGATGTTCCTAGGGATATCAACCAAGGTGCTTCTTCACAAGGGAATACCTATGTTTTCCTTCTATTTGGAAATGTTGGTACCCCTATTATGTCTACTTCATATCTTCTTAGATTCATTATAGAGATGTCAATTTGTTAATTTTTCTAAATTTCTTGAATATTCCTAATGCTTCTCAAGTGAGAAATTTATGTCAAGAACATCAAACCACTTTAATCCCTTTACTTTATTTACAAGTGGATTCATATCCTCCTCCTCCTTCCTATTTAAATGGAAGTGTATCTCCTAATTACTAGAAGTATAGAAGAAATGGGAAGAGGAAGTATATGAAATGAAAATGAAGGCAATGGGAAAAGCTACCAACAAATGAGAATAACGTTGGGGGCATTGATTCTATTGATAAAACTATACCAGTAGGACACAAAGCTAATTTTACTTGTAATATTTGTAAGGGAATTTATCTTACTCATATGTGACCAATCATTCCATAGGTACAAAGAGTATAGCCCTAACCTCAAGGATTACACACTCCTAAATAATCTATGGTTCCATAGAAGCCGCTTCCTACTTGACCATTGGTTGATGCAGTGATCAAGCCAATTTAATTGTCACTCTATCCCACTCTTCACTTAAAGGGTGATGTGACCATCGATAATGTGTTCTTCATTTCCTCTTCAAATGTGTTCTCCAAAATCTCAAATCTTTTCCTTTGATTGGAATAGTCCAGTTGAGTCTTATCTTCCTTCCAAATAAGGGTTTAATTTAATTCATGAAATATTTAACAATGCATAATATATGAAGAAGCCTTATCAATTATAAATCCTCATCTCCATGAAAAGGTTGTGTTCTCGCAACCTTGTGTTAGCTATCAACCAATTCTTATCTTTCACCATAGCTACCAACTTAATGAGAACCCTATATATTTCTCATATTTGATAGGCCAGGTTTAATCGCTATTTTTACCCATGTTTTGAAAATTGGAACTATGGATAATACCCTCCTTTTTTTAAGGGTTAGAGTTACCTCTTTTTACAACCATGGCCTTAATAACATTATCATGTTTTTGAAAAAAATGTCAAAATCAATACCCAAACCAAAAAATTGTGCTAATGACAACTTCATTTTTTGTTTTTGAGGTAAACTCCAACTTCTTTTAAACCTTTTGATCCATATTGTGTTTATCATACCTCACTGTATACTGGGCTTGGCTCTTCTCCAACTATTCCTGCACTGGTTGATCCACCATCTAGATCCTCTGTATAAATTTCCAGGCCTTATCTTCATCTTTCTATTCAACATAATCAATATCCTTATCCAAAACCAAATCTAATTTAGACTTTGAAAAGTACCCAAAATAAACTTAAAACAAAGATATTTGAGTTGACGGATGCACTCTTATTGCGTCATTCTCTATCTCATATTGTTGTTGCAAGTCTAGAAATGCTAATACTAGTGCAGTATTGATCTTTTCTTTCAATGTATCAAAGGATTTCAGTTGTTTTCCTCCCCACTGAAATACCATTTTCACGCTAGTCAATGCATGTAAAAGAGATGCAATAAATGAAAAGTTAGCAATAATTTTCCTCCAATATTGGACCGCTCTTAGGAAAATTATAACTTATGTTGTTGTTGTAGGCTTGGGCCAATTCACAGTCGCTTCAACCTTAGAGGGACCAATTTTTCAATTCACCACCACCCTACAACATAACCCACATACACTAATGATGTAGTATCAAATTCACATACAGATTCTCCTTTTTCAAAGTATCAAATACTTTCCTGACATGTTTGACATGTTCATCCAAATTTATGTTAAACAACATAATAAAATCTAGATAGACAACCACAAAGTTATTAACGAATGGTCGAAAAACAACACCCATCACACGCATAAATTTTTTTAGGGTGTTGCAAAGCCCAAAATGCATCACTAACTATTCAAACAAACCATGTTTTTTTTTTAAATATATTTTCCAAATATCACCTTTTGCAATTTGAATATTATGATAATCACTTTGCAAGTCTATCTTAGTAAATTAAAATGCATCTTTCAACTGATCTAACAAATCATCGATACGAGGTAAGTTTCATGTTGTATCTCCCTCTTAGGAGGTAATCTTTCAAGTTCTTGAAAAATATCATCATAGTTAGAAATGAGTTTAACCGATTCATCCTTATGAGATGGAACAAAACCCTTAAAAGCATCAGATTGTCCAATATCCTTTCCTTTCACAACCAAAAGTACAAAATTATTTCTAGAATTAATGAGTTGCTTCATTTTAAATGCACTGACAAGTGATAAATTAGTTTTCATGATGTGTGATCTTACAATACACTCACCCCCATCTTTGGTGTGGTGATATTTTTTCTATTGTATATAGAATGAAACTTTTTTGTCATACAAATATGGGCTTCCCAAATAAATTTTGCAAATATTAAGAGGAACCACATCTAATTCAACCTCGTTAATAAATTTCAAAGTGATAGCAAATCTCAATTTACATTGTTTCGTCACTTGCAACTTCACATTATCATAAACCCAACCAAGAGGATAAGGTTTCATGTGAGATTTAATCCCATGTTCTTGACAATTTCCTCACACATCAAATTCACTTGGGAACCAGTATCCCAATAAGGATGATTTTGGGGTGTATTTTGTTTATATAACATGCAATGGGAAATGATTCTAATCTATCACATGCATTTATCTAACACTTTATCTATTCTACTATATATCCGGGGTGTTTCTTCCTTTATGCGATCTAAAGATATATCCTTCAACTATTAGTAATGAAGATTATTTAACAGTTGGAAGAGATGAAAATGATGTAAAGATGATTCTTTTAACAAAATAGTTTTATTAAAATAATGTTGAAAAATATATTGCATTCATATGTGGGATTATATATTAGATAAGAAATCATAGAAAAATATTAGTACATAAGTGCATTTAACATTCATTTATGATGGCGTTTCAAATATATAATGCAATAAAAAGATAACTGTCAATCTAAAAATAAAAAATTAATACAAGTGAATAGAAGTACCATATGTATGAAGTCCTACTCATGTAAACTGACTATATATTTTCTACTCCTCTTCACTTTCAAGCAATTTAAAGAGTAAAAATAGTGCAAAATCAGTTAAACGACTTCAAATGTCAAAAGATAACAGACTATGTTCCATTAATCCATCAAAGCATTTACAAAGTTACAAAAGTGCATTCTTTGCAAATGTTTTTGACAAATTTCTGGACCCTTCTCTAAATGCATGAGAGGGATTTAAAGACTAAAATAAATATGTTTAAAAATAGATTATTACATAAAAATAGAGGAGGTTTCAAACAACCATCTTTGTAGGACAAACTTTAACTATAATCTAGGAAAATAAAGTAACAATAGAACTATGAATTTTGATCTTTCATTTGGATTTGATCCTTTTGCTTTTGCTCTGCTGCTCTGTCTGCTTGCCTTATCTGTGCTTCCCAATCCTTAAATAATATTTCCTTGTGGAATTTATATACCTGGGGTAGAATCAACTTTCTTGCCTGAGTTTGATGCTTGCCATTGAATGTGTTCATTGATTTTCTTCTCAATCTTCTCACACTCAAGTTTATGGGTAGCCACTTGTTGGATCAGTATTTCACTTGAATCATAATAAGAGTTAGTGATAGAAGCTTTTTGGAAAAATACTTCTTGTTTCTATTGTAGTTTAGCATTCACAACCAATGCTTCCTTTCTGAATTTCTCTAGGTGTGGCTGGCTTTATAGTTTGTTTATTACTGCTTCCAATTTTGTTTTATTTTCAATGAGTTGTAGCTGATGTTGCAAATTTAATCTTTCGAAATGCTTTTGAAACGGTGACATTTTCAATTCCATTTTATCGCTGGAGTTAGAATTTTCTTGCTTTAAAAGTTTCTCTAAATATTGTATTTTATCTTCTCTCTGATTTAGTAACATTTGAACTTCAGTGGCCTTATCAATAGTGGAAGTAGCATATGCCCCTGCAAACTATGATAGCTTGGTTAAATGTTCAGTAGGATTAGCTATACGATCCTTCCATAAAACGTCAACAAATTCATTTGTAAGACTTGAGACTGTATCGTCAATTCTTCTTCTTTTTCTCCTCTTGACTACAACCTTATGACTAGGAATGTATAAGACATCCAATGAAGGGATTTCCTCAATTTGTAAAACTATCTTCTCTGTAGGGTAAGATAGAATGATCTCTCGATCATGCATTTTAGGAACTTGTTGTAGTGAAGTAACAATTTCCATTAATTTCTGAGAATGTTCTAGCATCTAAAAACTGGTATATTGATCAGTATTAGGATTTTTTTGAGGTGTTTTAATTGCCTTAGAAAACTTATCCCATTCACTCTTCAAATCTTTCGGCTAAGATTTTTCTGGCTGATCAAGTGTATCTTTTTTGTGCTAAACTTCTTGGGAATATGATTCTGGTCCATTATTTCCTCCTTTATCTTGCATCTCAATATCTTTGATTACTTGATTAATTACCTTTTCTGGGTTCTCATTTCTGTTTTTGGATTCATTGTGAGAATGATTCAAATTTTGAGATTGATGTTCTGATTTCCCTGTCTCATCTTTAGATATGTCTTTAGCTTCATTATCCCCGCTAATACTTGGAGTTGGTCTGTTGACATCTTCAATAGTCAATAAATCCAGAGGAATCCTTTCCAGTCTCTTGCTTCCATATGCTTGGAAGGCTTCCAAGTCATCTTGATTGAGTTGACTCGATGCAAACTTAAGTACATCTGAAAAATTTTCAATACCTTGAAAGAAATCATCAAATCTATCTATTTCTTTCACAAAAGGCTTTACTTTGAGCTCTGCGATGAAGTTCTTAATCACATCATTGGGGTCATATGGCCACTTTGGAATTACAACCAAATTAAACAAATTAACATTTGAGACTTAGCATCTTTAAGCTGTTTTGAAATACCATTTACAACAAGCTGGTAAACAATCTCTCTAGCAAGTAGCTTGTCAGGAACATAATATGGCAAGACATGGGGAGAAGCATAAATTCCAAAAACTATTATATAGGTGAAAATTTCTTCGACAAACCATCTGGCAACGAGAAAAATGTATGTACTAGCCTCTTTGGAAATCCTAGGGGCTTTCTCGTTAAATATAATCTGGTGCATAGGTAGTATGACTCTATGGAAAATTATGTAAAAATGTAGACGAAAATTTGATTCCCAAAGGACTCTGTGGTAAATGTGAATTGGATTAGGGTCTTGGGTCGTCCATTTCCATCTTGATGTAGGAAAAATTGAAGAAAAGAAAATTGCATCCATGACATAGGCACTCATGTAAAAGGGGGGTATTTCTCTAGATGAAACACTTCTTTTACTCCTATATTATGTGATATTTCTGGCTAAATTATCAGATAGGATATTTTCCCAATTCAGAATCAAGGAATTGACGATTGCGTCAATTTATGGGACCCAATATATAGAAAATCTAGTAGTATTAGGTTTTGCAAATAACCTACACAACATACCGGCAACATAGCAATAAGGGGGAGGAATTTGTGCTATATGGTACGTACCGAGTTTATCTCGTTTAAGCTTGAATTGGTCATCCTTCCATTCCTTTATGACTTTCATCAGGTCTATATTTTTTGTTGTAAATTTTTGAACAAAATCTTTGTCATAATTCTACTGTGGGATAGGTAAGTGGTACATTGTCCTCAAGTCTTCTACCTTGAATGAAGCGATAGTCTTTCCCTTTGAATTCTTAAATGTTCTATCTTCAATTACCCACTTAACCATGTCTGTATAGGGGAGAATATTTGGCCTTGCTGGTACCTTATGGATGAATGAGCATGCAATTTTGAAATAGGTCGGGTTTGAAGAAACTGACGCGTCTGCTGTAGCATTTTAGCTTATTACCTTTTGCTTTTCATCCTCAAAGAACTGATACATTGCCTCCCATGAGGAAATTATGTAATCCTTGTTACAGGTGGTATCTGAGAATAGGGGAGATATATCTAAGCCTTCAACAGATGATGCTTGGGCAATTTATTTTCCTTTCCTTCTCATTTCTATAATCCTTGCTCTTTCAAGCAGTTTCCTGATTTCAAGAAAACAGAGCAAAATTTAAAAATAGAGAGAGTAGAGAGGTGGATGGAATTAAAATCCGATATTCAATCATTTCAAACATGCTTGAAGTAGATATTAATCTTTCAAACCTTACTCCTATTAAATGTTATTAATTAATCACTGATAATCCTTTTAATCAAATATCTTACACATCTTCACGTGAAATGTCTATCGATCAATTTAAGACATTATATTTTATATTAAGTTGATTAGACATGAATCATTTCACACACTTGAGAAATAAATATCATTTATCGCATATCAAATTTTATAACTATTTCCATTAGTTATGTTACCGATAAATCCCGCGAAATGCGATCTGCACAAATTGCACATTGCAATTTCTATGTGGTAATAAAACTTGTTTTTAGTTATTTCATGTGAAATGCGAGCTGCGCTTTATGGAATCATGCTGATAGGCTTTATCAGACACGTGGATTTTTATATTTGTTTCTTTATTGATTCGTCGGGTCCGTTTAATCGCAACTCTTACCGAATTGTTTAAAGTTTGATTGTTTTACAAGGTGTGATGCGATTTTTCTTTTATAACGACGTTTAAAGCTTTTACAACATGATTTTTATATAACTCTAGAAAGGGTTTAGCGCATATCGCAACCCGCATGAATTAATACATTTTAAGTTTTCTAGGCTCGTAAGCTATGCGATTTTGGATGCACACTAAGGAATGAAATCATAAAGGAAAAGAAGTTTATTTCCTAAACTTTTTTGACTTAGGCTAAAAATTAAAAAAAAAAAAATTCCTATTTATTTTTAAAGGGTCCCCATTTAGTAAAAATAAATGGGGGTTTTTTTTTAAGCACAACACCACTGTGTGTGGATAAAACACATGCATGTGGCCACTCTGGTAGGTTTGTAAAAATGGCTCAACCTCCACCATTCTAGCCCTCTCTGCCTCATATATCTCATTTCTGATGGGGGATTTAGTCATAGTGTGGGATGAAGATAATGGTGGTAAAGTAGATGAAGAGGATTGATATGACGATGGTGAATGTATAGTAGGTTGATATGGAGGGATGGAAGTGGATGGTTGAGATGATGAAGGAATATTTTGAGCATGCTAAGTAGGAGGATCTTTGAAGATATCATGGGCTATGAAGGTATCCCATGCAATGTTGAGCTCATTGAGATGGTAAAGGAAAATGATTTTGATAAGGGAATGATGGAAAATACCTTTCATTTGGTGTTCATACTCCATTTTTTGAGCAATAAAAGCTATCTTTTTAACGCTACGGAAAAGGTAGTAAGGTATATTGAGCATCCTTACCCTAGTGAAATACATTAGGAGCCGGATGTGATAGGTATACAACCTTGAGAATGTACCTTCACATGTAAAGTACTTCATGATTATCTTCATCATGGGTGCAAACACTAGAAAATTTGGCGGAAATTCTAACGGCCAATTCGTCGCTATTCTGACACATAGTCGTCGCAAGAGCGACAGTTCGAGGGTGGGAAAAACGTGGTTTTCCATACCGTCGCAGTTCCGACGCAATTAAAAAGTGTCGCACTATCGACACTTTTTCCGTCGCTTCCAAAAAAGCGTCACTCTTCCGACATTTCCCAATCCGTCGCACTTCCGACCTTTGTAAACTGTCGCACTTTCGACGAAATGTGGTCCGACGTTTTGAACGTCACTCTTCCGACGTTTGTAAACTATCACAATTACGACGAAATGTGGTCCGACGTTTGTAAACTGTCGCAATTCTGACGTAATGTGGTCCAACGTTTTGGACGTCGCTCTTCCGACGGTTGTAAACTGTCACAATTATAACGAAATGTGGTCCGATGTTTTGGACGTCGCTCTTCCGACGTTTGTAAACTGTCGAAATTCCGACGAAATGTGGTCCGACATTTTGAACGTCGCTTGTCCGACGTTTTTATACTGTCGCTCTTCCGACATTTTTAATCTATTGCAATTCTGACGCTTACAAGGCGTCGGTATAGCGACGGCGGGTTCAACGTTTTTAATCTGTCGCAATTCCGATGCTTACAAGGCATCGATATAGCGACGACAGGTTTAATTACAAAAAAAAAAAATGAAACTTTAAAAGAGGAAAAGACGTTGTTTTGAATATATTATATGAAGTAAAACAGTCCATGAAGTCATTACATTTTCACATCTGAAGATTGGAACCCAAATATCCATCCAGAAAAGTGGAAGTCCCACCCTAGACAATGATAGAAAAATACCCCATGTCACATACAGGGACATGATATAAAACCCAGTAACAGTCGACATGGAGATTATCAAAAATCTGAAAAAGAATCCAAATATTACCGAGGCATCTATAAGAAAGTGAAATAATAGTATGTAGAATAGTAAAGCAACAGATAGAGTACCGACGTCCATTGTTCCAAATACAAATTAAAGTACCCAAAATCCTTGAACAGAGAAAAACGCTAATCAAGTGAGGAGTGTGATATGTCCAAAATATAAAAAGACCATCAGACCATATCAATAAACCAGCAACATAGACCAGCATAGCTAGTTTTGAAGGTAGAGTGATAAACATTAATCATTTTTTTTTCACAAGAGAAAAAACGTTGTTTTGAATATATTATATGAAGTAAAAAAGTCCATGAAGTCATTACATTTTCACATCTGAAGATTGGAACCCAAATATCCATCCAGAAAAGTGGAAGTCCCACCCCAGACAGTGATAGAAAAATACCCCATGTCACATACGGGGACTTGATATAAAACCCAGTAACGGTCCACATGGAGATTATCGACAAATCTGAGAAAGCATCCAAATATGCCCGAGGCATCTATAAGAAAGTGAAATAGCAGTATGTAGAATAGTAAAACAACGGATAGAGTACCGACGTCCATTGTTCCAAATACAAATTAAAGTACCCAAAATCCTTGAACAGAGAAAAACGCTAATCATGTGAGGAGTGTGATATGTCCAAAATATAAAAAGACCATCATACCATATCAATAAACCAGCAACATAGACCAGCATCGCTAGTTTTGAAGGCAGAGTGATAAACATTAATCATTTTTTTTCACAAGAGAAAAAACGTTGTTTTGAATATATTATATGAAGTAAAACAGTCCATGAAGTCATTACATTTTCACATCTGAAGATTGGAACCCAAATATCCATCCAGAAAAGTGGAAGTCCCACCCCAGACAATGATAGAAAAATACCCCATGTCACATACAGGGACATGATATAAAACCCGGTAACGGTCCACATGGATATTTATCGACAATCTGAGAAAGCATCCAAATATGCCTGAGGCATCTATAAGAAAGTGAAATAGCAGTATGTAGAATAGTAAAGCAACAGATAGAGTACCGACATCCATTGTTCCAAATACAAATTAAAGTACCCAAAATCCTTGAACAGAGAAAAATGCTAATCATGTGAGGAGTGTGATATGTCCAAAATATAAAAATACCATTAGACCATATCAATAAACCAACAACATAGACCAACATCGCTAGTTTTGAAGGCAGAGTGACAAACATTAATCATTTTTTTTTAACAAGAGAAAAAACACTGTTTTGAATATATTATATGAAGTAAAACAGTCCATGAAGTCATTACATTTTCACATATGAAGATTGGAACCCAAATATCCATCCAGAAAAGTGGAAGTCCCACCCCAGACAATGATAGAAAAATACCCCATGTCACATACAGGGACATGATATAAAACCCAATAACGGCCCACATGGAGATTATTGACAAATCTGAGAAAGCATCCAAATATGCCCAAGGCATCTATAAGAAAGTGAAATAGTAGTATGTAGAATAGTTAATCAATAGATAGAGTACCGACGTCCATTGTTCCAAATACAAATTAAAGTACCCAAAATCCTTGAACAGAGAAAAATGCTAATCATGTGAGGAGTGTGATAACCATCTGCAGAAACCCAGGCTCGCTTGTAAAATCAGGCTCGCTTGATTCCAAAATTGGTAACCATCTGTGGCATTCGAGATGTAAGGTTCAGGCTCACTTGTTTCCATTAGTAGCCCACTACAACATCCACCCTGTTCATAGCAAAAAGGTTCCTGTACTAGATATACACAGAAAGAGTATAATACGTAGACCATATAAACATGGCTCTGTATTTCAAAAAACAGGTTTAAAATAGAAACAGGGCAACATTTGTTTTTCTAAGTAAAGTTAATCTATTAACAGTGGGAATAAAATTACACCGAAGTCAAAATCATTGCCCAGACTCATGGCAAATTTGTCATCAAAAAATCAAAAAATTAAGAAGACTGCCCTCATACGGGGAAAATAGACTTGAACATTTAATTTACAGAATTCAAAAATATTACAAAGGTCCAGCACATTAAAATAATCTAAAAGCAACCCAATTAAGTGGGCCACGAAGCAAGAAAAACAAATTAACCAAACTACTCCTCCGACTCCTCGACGATTCGGCACCATCCTTTGGAAGGTCCAGGATCGCTAGGTGCTACCTCCACATTCATGCCATGGCTCCCCTCCTGAAGGCCCGAATGCTGGCCGGATTTTTCCGAGCTTATACCCCCTAGACGGGTGCATTCTTCCTCCATTTGGGCCTCCTCGCGGAAAACCACAGTGACTGAAGCTGTAATTCGTGGGCGGTTGAGAGAGCAATTAAAGGAAAATTGCGCAGTGTGCATCGTGGGAGAAGGTGAACTAGCGGTGAGGAAACGAGGAGCAGGGGAATCCATACGGTGGCCAGATCCTACAACCCGACCCCTCCCACTCCTAGTATTTGGATAGCGACCTGCGTAATAATCATTGGACTGGCCGGAAGACAACTCAGTTGAGGGGATGGAGCGAGCGCGCAGGAGTTGACCTCTAGTGCTCCCCCTGTGGCAACGCATCCTTTGACGCACGCGAGGCATGGGTGCAGTCTCACTAGCAGTGGGCACAAGAGGAGACGGAGAAGCAGAATTCAAAGAAACAGAGGAAGACAGACAAGGACCAGACCGAGAGAAATGCAGATATGCAGCAAGGTCTACGCAGTAGTTCAGCTGGCCACTTCTCCTTCTCATCACAGTGAGCAGGCAGTGTAACCCAGCAACCGTCTCGTCTGAAAAACCATAGCGAAATGCCATTTTATCGACCCGACTGCAATGCAATCGAAGGACACCCGTCATAATTAATCTCTGATCATTAATGAGAGCCGAAGGCCGGATCTTATTGGAGCATGCGGAATCACTAACAGGAGTGGAGGTCTGATCTTGAACAGTGTTAAAACTTAATGCGATTAGATGTGAAAACCTTGGAACTTAATTGAACAACGTTAAAACTTAATGCGATTGATATGAAATCGCCACATCCATGTCCCATCGCCTTAAACGCCATCGAATGCACCCGCAGCCGGGAGCAGGGCAAGTTCTGATTGAGGACACGTGGCAGCAATTGATTGGAGCGGATCTTTGTTTGGGCCGCTCGCGCAGTGGAAATCCGGACCCAAAAAAGATTAGGGCGAATTTGATAAGAAATTCGCGTCACAACTCTCCTTCTGTACGCTAGCCCAACTTCGGACCCGAAAAATATTAGGGTGGAATTCATTTGGTTTTCACGTCACAAAATTGGCCAACGTCAGCAGGATATTTTGGAACACGAATTTGGTTTGAATTATGGTTTATCGCCGTTTGAAGTCCGGCGGGCTCGACTTAAGAAAAATTTTGTTTGATCCCATCTTATAAAATTTTGTGTTGGTTTTCTTTGATAATACACATATTTATAATAAATCATGGGAATACCACACTAGTAAACATGTGGAAAAGTTATATAAATTATTGAGAACAATCATTTTTATGTAAAAATATCCAAATGTGCTTTTGGGAAATAAGAATTCGAGTGTTTGGTTCATATTGTTTAAAGGAAGGAGTGAAGTTGGAGCCTCAAAAGATGCAAGCTATTACAAAATGACCTATTCCTAAGAAAATCAAGGTTCTTAGAATATTTTTTAGACTTACATGATCAATATGATGATAATTATGATAATTTCACAAAACAATCACTAGCTATTTTGAGGGATGAGATATTAGAACTTCAGCTTGATGAGGATTTTTTAAGAGCTTTATTTCTTCTTTTGAAATCAAGAAAATATTCTCCCAAACTGAAAATATGTGTTCTTGAGATAATTTCTGAAAATTATGAAAATGAAATTATACTTTTGCATTCTCAAATTCACTCATACAATTTCCGAAATCCTAAAGAATTCTTTGAAAATCTTCCTTCTCCTAAGCAAGAGGAAATTGTACTATCTTTTGACTTGCATATTGAGGATGATTATTCTTTCAAACACAAGACAGAAGAAATAGTTTCAAGGCTTAATATTCAGAATACAACTGAGCAACCAATCATTGAAGGCCTAGAAGTAAATAACATACATCATACTTTTATTGATCCTATATCAGATTATATGGAGAATATTTTTAGCCCAAATCTACAAACATGTTTTCTCTATAAGGATAAAATACATCAAAAGTGGCATTTACACATCATATCATTTATTATAAAGGCACATGATCATAATATACTTCCAATTTTGATCACAAGCAATCAAGTTATCCATTTATTGTTACAGCTACTTGATTGGCTTCATTGGCATTTTTGTATTACCCGATTCAATAAGATTTTTAGTAGATTGAGTAGGTAGATGAGTGCCAATAAGCTTAGAATTTTGAGCGTTTTTTTTTAGTTTTCAATTTTCAGCTAGTTTTTCATTAAGTTGGTTTGAAAACTTTTGTGTGTTGTTTTAGTTTCAGATCAGATTTCAGTTTGCAGAAGACAGAAGACATTTACAGGTTCACCAAGGTCAATGGATGAGGACAACTGACCTGCTGTTCTTGACTTTTCACCAGGAAAAGCCATCCCCAAGTGGAGTCAATGTTAGACTCCTATACCAATAGGTGTTATATTCATTGATTGACTTGATGGGCTATGTAATATGTTCATACCTTTTCTTGTTGCAAAGGTTTTCCATATTATCAAAAAATAAAAAAAAATTTAAAAAATGTAAAGAGGGTATACCCTAAAAGAAAAATCAAAGGGTAAAAAGAATAAAAATGGCCAAAAAAGTAAAAGAAAATGAACCCCACCAAAAGAAAGGCCAAAGAAAGTGTGCAAGTCTAAATGCCACTACTTTTTTTCTCTTATGTAATAAATAAAATTGTGTGCAACTTGTATCCTATGCCACAATTTATGAATAGTCAAACAGTTTAAGCTTGGCTATTTCATCTTTCAATTTCATGTTTTAGAGATAGAGAATAAAATCTGACCAAACTGTTTAATCTTGGCAGATAATTAGATAGGTAGAGTAAATAAAAGGAGCTCAATAGCTTAATCTAATCCCTTGGATGTAATAAGGTTAGACTTAGATAGATTTCTACATGTAAAAGAAAAGAAAGTGTGATAAGGGTTTGCCAGTCTAAGTGCACCCTAATAAAGAAGAAAAAATGGTAGAGTAAAGTAGGTAGGGTAGGTAGATGATGTTGCAGAATTGCATGTGATGGACAATGACTCTAAATGTGTTAATATTTACTTTCATCACAAAGTGCAAAGACAAACACTATACTGGAAGAAATTCAAAGCAAAGCAAAGTCAAAGTTATTAACTTCCCTTCTCATCTTCCCCTAAAGATTTCACTAACTTCCCCTAAGTACTAAGGTATTTGAAAATTAGAGGGGCTCAAGGCATTTCCTTGACTTTTGGAGGGACCGGACCCTCGGCCCAATAATTGGAAAAGCCTAAGTACTTGAAGTCATTCTTCATAACATTCACTCATTTTTAAACATCTTTTCCTAAGTAAAATCCCATTTTACTTAGGAAAATTATGCATTATTTCATAAAAAACCCTCAAAATCACATTTTATTCTAAGTCTAAGTGATGAAGTGATTATAATGCAATTTGCTTTTAAATCTTCACTTTCTTAGTTATATTAATGTATTTTTGAGTTTACATTGTCCCCTTGTCATATTAACATTGATTTTATGTATTAAATCCTTACAAAAATAACCTTCTCCTATTATATATAACTCCTTTTTATATAATATCCCCAAAAACCCATTAATAAATTTTAGCCAAAGTTATTTATTTCCACATGTTTAAATAAAAAACCCACTTTATGCCCCCTTTGGCTAAATATATCGTAATATTAAATTCCGCCCCCTATGTTAATTAGATTAATTTGATTTAATTATCATATAATAAAAGTATATTGAAAAAATAATTAAAACATGTTTTATTACGTGTTTTAATACAAAAATAATTCTTCCCCTGTGTATTTTAATCCCCCAACTCCCTTTCCCAAGGTTAAAACTATAAACCCTTTGTAAAATCCCCAATACCTCCCTTAACCGCTAACCTTGGTTAAATCATTTCCCGATCACTTTCTTGCATTTTTATAAACAAATTGATTAATCCTCATGATTAATTAACTCTGCCAATCAGATTACCCCCGATGAGATTAATTAACGTTTAATTGTGTCGGGCCCTCCATATTAAATCCCTGTCACTTCCACGTCCCCATCGCCATTCGATCAACCCATCTGAGATCAACGGTTATTAATGATATCGCTAGCCATCCACTTCTGAACAATAACGCACGATGGCCCGGTGGTTTTCAAACAGTGCCATGCCACGCGTCAATCATTCTATGGAATCACTCGCCCTCTGCCCAAAACCACTTTTCCCCAAAAGCGGTGTGATGGAAACCGCTTACCGCTTGCCTCTCATGACTCATCCTCCGTACCTGCTGACGTCATCCATTAAATAAATAAATAAAAACCCCGTCACCCTTTGGACTTTGTGAATAAAACAATTTTGTCAGCGTCATTTTCATTATTTTGTGAACGACCAAAGTCTCATGCAGAGAATTTAAAAAACAAACTGTCAAGCGCCATCAACTGTATTTTGCTGAAGACAATTGCATACCAGTAATCCAGAGTTCGTACGCCATAGCCTGTACCTGTTTAATCACTGTTCATCTCCCAAAAAACAGGTATTTACCCCAATTCCCGTTAAAACTCTGTGAAATCCTAGCTTTTGTTTTAAATTCCGCACGAAAGACAGAAACAGAGTTCAATTTGGTCTTGTTCAATCCCCATAATTATAAATTTCATTCCCAAAACTTGTAATTGTGTTTGTTCTTCACAAAAACCCAAAATTCATTTCTGAATCCACAAGAACCAGAAATGGAGGTTCCAGTGGCTCTGAACGTCGCACCTTTGAATGCCCCTCACAGAGATTTAGACTATCTGCCCCTAGCAGATAGAGATTTTCAAATTAAAGACCTCGTTCTTAGTGATAATCCTCTTCGAACCTTTTTCCACTGCAGAGATAACTTTATAAATGGTTCTGATATTATTGGATTATGTGAATCCAATCTCCCCATGTATTTTCTCCCCTCAGTCCATATTTTACTTGAGTTAATTCATTACTTCCATGCAAACTATGACCCCAATCAAAGAGCAGTTTTGTCCCTGAGTCAGAACATCTTTTTCCCAATCACTACTTAGTCGATAAATGAAATGCTGCAATTTCAACCTGGTCAAGCCCCACTCCCCTGTCCATGGGAGAATTACTTGAAAATTCTGCCAATTTGTCCCATGAAGAGTTAAATCGCATTTGTCAAACCTTCATGTTACCAGAGCATCATCCCAAAGGCCCTCCCCCCTATGGTTATACTTTTTTCACTGATGTGGACAGGCTTATTCTGAATATGATATTCTTTATCATGGGTTTCAATACTAGTGAATATGTTGATTAATTAACCCTAGTATTGTTGTCTATATTTACCCCTGGACAGTCCCCTGCTGTCAAGTATGATTTTGCATCCTACATTGCTGATAAAATCCAAGATCAGCTCATGAGATTTGAGAATGAAAAAGTGTTCAAATATTCTTTTGTTATATATCATCTCATGATTTATTACCAATCAGAAAGTTTCCCTTTCCATGTTCAGAAACTTGATGCCAAAGGAAATCCTAGGTCTGTGATATTTTGGTCTGCCATCACCCATAATTCCTTTGATTCTCCTTACTCCTATAATGAGTTTATTGACCTATTTGTACACCCTGCAACCACTTTGTTAACAGGAGTTTCCCCTCCTAGAGTCAATAATGAAATCAAGAAAATTCTACAGCTCTCAAAACAATATAGGGTAGGTGACCGGTACTTGTATCAAAATCACACTGAGATCAGAATATATGGATGTGAATTGTGCCCATTCAAGTTGCCCAAATATGTCCCCATGAGACTCTTTGCACTAGAGTATTTCAGGCAGATGATTAACTCATATATAGTTCATTTCTGCAATGCAAAGAAAAAGGCTCAACTCAGGATCAAAAGTCAATTAGGTCCCTTTGTTTGTAACTCTAGAGATGCTGGAAAGGAAGCAGAAAGAATCTTAGAAGAATATCTTAGATTACAAAAAAGTTTTTACTGGGTGCCTTATGACCCAAATAGCTTTATCTTTGATAGAAGAATGAAAATAAACTATCACCATACATTCATCACAAAATTCCAGAAATTGAACAATATGCCAATATGGATGAATGGATGGAAGGAACATTGGTAGAACAGGATAGTGAGCAGGTCAATGTTGAAAATGTAATGAAAGACCTTGAGAAAATACTTGACCTAGACTCTTTTGGACAGGTGCAGATACCAGGTATTGGTCCTTCTTCTGCAGGGACTTCTCAACAAAATTTACAGGAGATCAGTGCATTGGCCACAGTACAATCTAAAGGAAAAGAAAATGAGCCTGACATACAAGTATTTGAAAAATTCACAATGACAGAGCAACCTGAGACTTCTAAAGAATAGGTTCAAGTACAAATTCCTCCTATTTAGATCAATGAGACAGAAATTTCAATTTTACAAACTCCTATCAATATAGAAAAAGGCAAGAAGAGAGATGTTGAAGTTGCTACCCCTGTTGGTGGATCTTCAGAACAGCCTCATGCTAAAAGACAAAAATTAAATCCTCTTCCAGAAGTATATTTTGTTCAGGAAATTCCTGATAGCCAGAGAGAAGATTTGGATAGTCAAAAAACAGGTACAGTCAGTGGGGCATCCACTACTTTACAAAGAAAAGAGCTACAAAAGCAACAGAGTGCTGAAATATCTTCTTTCAAACCACCAGTTAAAGATGCAGGAGATATAAAGAAAACCTTTATCAATATAAAAGCCAGGAATGATCCACTAAGACTCCAGGTTTACAATCAGTATTTGAAGATGGCTCCTAAGAATCAAGAAAGATTGATGTCAGCTTATGACATTCAGCAAGGCAAAATGATAATGAGTCACTTCAAACCAAAAGTGCAGCAGCCTCAAATAGCTGCAGATTATATTAGAACAAATTTTGAAGTCTTAGAAAAGGATATTCATCCTTTAGATCAGATTGAGTTACATAAGCAGATTGGTGAAATGATCTATTCTACTCTGACCAATAAAGCAATGGCAACTCAGAAGTTGCAAGATTCTTTGGAGAACACTAATGCACAATTGCATCTTGAAAAAGCCTCTTCTCAGGCCAAAGACAACAGGATAAAGACATTGGAGGAAATAATCATTGGATTTGGTCACAATCCTAAAGATGCCAAAGGTATAGAGGCCCTAATCAAGAAAAAAGATGATGATATTGCAGCTTTGAGAGAGCAGTTGAAATTGCCAGCTTCAAGACAACCACAAACTGAAGAGATGATAAAGAAAAATTCTGAAGAAGAAATGATGGACTTGATTTTGAAACTGAATGAGCACCTAAATGAAACAGAAAAAGAGCTTGAACAGGCATTAAAGAACAAGTAGTCTACTATCCCAGCATCAACAACAGAGGCAATTACAGGTACAGGTACATCCACAACAGGTCAGCCAACAGAGCTATCACAGGTAAATACTTCCAATTTGAGTTCTGAAGAATTAATAAAGTCAATGAATGAATTGAAACTTCAAGTAATAGAACTCTAGAACACAAAGTTACAGCTTATTAATTTAGAACAAAGATATGATCTCTCAAAAATGAGTGTTGCTAATAAAACAAGAGAGGTCAAAAGATTAGAAAATTTGGTTAAAGCATTGGAAAAGGATCTCACATTGGAGAAACCTTTAAAGGAAATAAATGAAATTCTTTGGGACAACATTATCCAATCAATAAAGGATGTCTGGTCTTCAATTTAGATTATGTATGAACATAATGATTTAGTCAAATTGGCTATAGAAGAAGTTCAAAGTACAAGAGAAGAATTGGGAAATAGGCCTGAGGAAGCCAATCAACTCATACAGTTTCTAAACACTCAAACCAGACACCAACTTGCAGAACTTGGTATTCAGGACAGGACCGGAACAATTTTGAAAATAAAAAGAGTTTTTACTAAGAGAACCATTATGCAGAATCTAGAACGAAGGTGCTCAAATATGCAAGAAGAAATCATTGCCTTCAGAGAAAGATTTGATATTTTGTTGAAAAAAGGATTGCTCAGTCCTATAGTTTCAGAGGATAAACTAATGGACCTTGAAAGCTATGTTGAAAAATTGGACAAGTATGCTGACAATCAGGCCAATTCTTCAACCAGTACATCAAAAGCAACATTGCCAATAGGAAAAAATCTTCATGACAGATTGGAAAATTTATTTTATCTTGAGCATGAAGTAAAGCATTTGTTTCCAATTCAGCCTACCTTTTTCAGATATACTGAGGCTGATGAAACATTGAGAAAACTTCAACGGACCAGAATACCAGAAGATAAATGGTGGGAAGAGCTGTTGGAACTTTTGTAAAATTTATCCTTATATGAAATTTTGCCTATTTACTTTGATTTTATTACATCCTGCCACAAGCCTAATTGTTTTATGATTCGCCAAAGACTCTTGGAAAATAATGCTTTCCAAAAATGATGAATATTCTTTAGTATCCAACAAATCATGTGATTTTTGGCTTGGAAATCCATTTCCATTTTACTATAGGGATGCCTCCTTTGCTTTTCCTTTCCTTCTAGATAAAATGAAAGCATTTTTTTCTAATATTTCCCAAGATACCAACAAGAATATAAGCTAGGAAATGCCAATATCCTGGTATGGACACTACTAAGGTTAATGTGCCACCCAAGGATAACCATATTGTGATTATTTTTCCCACTTTTTGATATGGAAAGAACCAATCTCCATACCTATAGTCATTAAATCTTAACATAAATCCCAAGTATTTGAAATGGGTGCACTTGGTTGATTGTTTTTTCTAACATATCTTCCAAATCATTGAAAGTGATGGTAGACTTGAGTAGGTTTACTTATATTCCAAATGAAATCCAAAATGATTTTAGAGCTCTAATGAGTCTTCACATACTAGTCCTATCTACTATATCCTGCAAGAAATAGGATAACATCGTCCACCAATAGAAGGTGCGTAGACAATAGCATATGTAAATGTGTGAGTGATCAAAATAGTAGCATTTCTTAATTTGTTTAGGCATGTATCTCTCGTTTTTCATCTTCCATATTCAAAAACTAATCACGGATTTGGGTGTTGATGCCATGTATATTCTAAATGGATTGGTATCCATACCTTTCCAGATGCCCCCACACCTGCGACCGGGTAAATTTTATTTTTTTAACATACTAGTTAAATAAATATTGTTGTAATATATTTTCTAATCTCTCTATCTCTCTCTCTCTCTCTCTATATATATATATATATATATATTATTTTATATATAATTTGTTTTATTCTAAGTCATAGGCATAGCTACTATAACTTTAACACCCAATTACTACAACTAGATACAAGCAATAGTTTTATGTAACCATTGTTGCAACCTTAAGTTACTGTTGTTGTTCCATTACTCAAATAAAATAATTCTCGTATAAAGGTTGTTGTCGTGTCTCTATGAGTAAACTTCAATATTTACAAGGACTTGTTACGTATAATGATCTCTTAATATATATACTTTCTTTCATATATAATATTTTTTATTCTAAGTCACAGATATCGTATCCCCAAGCCACAACTCCTACAACCTCAAGCCATAGTTGGCGCAAATTTAACGCATAGTTACTGGAAATAGATACAAGCAAATGTTCTATGGAACCGTTGTTACAACCTTAAGTTACAGCTATTGTTCCTTTATTCAAATAAAATAATTCCCATATAAATATTGTTACCGATATTGACAAGTATTTTTCAGGTATAATAATCTCTTAATATATATATATATATATAGATAATGTGTTTTATTCTAAGTCGCAAATGTTGCATCCCCAAGTCACAACTTCTGCAACCTCAAGCCACAGTTGTTGCAACTTTAATCCATAGTTACTGCAGTCAGATACAAGTAATTGTTTTATGGAACCATTGTTTCAACCTTAAGTTACAACTACTATTCCCTTACTCAAATAAAATAATTCTCGTATAAAGGTTGTTGTCATGTATTTGTGCCTCGGCTTCAATATTTATAAGGAATTGTTAGGTATAATGGTCTCTTAATTCCCCATTGTTTTCAAAGTGAATATGGTTGATTGTAAATCCCACCATTTTCCTCTCACCATACTTTCCACTATCTTATAAATTAGTTGCGGGGAAGGGATTATGTCACTCTTTGAACTTCCACATAATCCAGAAATTTAATTCGGCATTTAAAATCCCTGCAAGTTTTTTTTGTAGACGGCCGCAGCCATATTTCTATACAGGATTGTATTTAAACACAAAAACCAGCATTAACGCAATTCACCAACCAGAAATTAAACAAACAGAAATTTACCCCCCAGTTTTGTAACTTCAAAAGGAGGACACGTGGAGCATTAATATTGGATCGCATGAAATTGAAGGGAATCTGAAAACCTGAAAACCGGGCCCAAATTTTTTATAAGGCACATTGGATTGAGAATTCGCATTACAAATTAGGCAGACGTCAGCATCCCATTTTGGAATGCAAATCTAGTTTGAAATTCAATCTATTCAGACTTTTGAAGTCCGACGGAAAGGGTTCTTTAATGTTTTGATAATTTAATTTTATGTATGCTTTAATATATACATATGTTTTAAACATATGTTATATATATATCATATGCGAAATGAAAGGTGGGCCATAGAATTTAGTTTTAATTTTATTTTTTTAAAAGAGGGTTTATTATAATATGTTTTATATGTTACGGCATATAAAAATAAAAAGGACAAAAAAGCTTGGTAGTTTTTTTTATAGACAGTACGTAAATTTTTTATTACACAGTAGTGTGTAAAAAGTGAAAGACCGAGTGTAACTTTTTAAGTGTGTATGCACAGCAGTGCGAAAGTGAAAAACATAACAGAGTGTTTTAGAGACAGAGTATGTTTGTTTTGAACAGACAGTGACTTGGTTTTATGCAACGCGTTTTGTAGCAGTCATAATTTTGTAATCCCTCTCAGTGAGAAAGAAGTGTAATAGTTTTTTTTTGAGTTATTGAAGGGAATAGAAGTTTGTTTTCAAAGTATTGAAACTCTGTCTCCTGTCAAAGAAATTTTTATTTTCTGTGTGTTAAAATAAGGGAGATTTATTCTCCATTCATTGTTCTGGAATTTTTCAATATTCCAACATGTGCAAGAACAACTTTACATGATGTAACCTATGAAATCGTAAATGGAGAAATCATAGTAACAATAAAGTAACCTATGTAACAATAAAGTCGGATTCATCCTGGGAGTGGTAATGGGAGAAATCATAGTGAACAACGGGAAACATGAATAGTTGCTTACAATCAAATAGATGAAAAAACACATACAAAAAACCTAGATAATAATCGTGAACAAGCTTAATATTGAATTATGAACTGCAAAGGAACTTACAAAATGTGACATTACGAACCTGGTCAAGCGCACAAGCAAAAATATCCTGGACATGACCCTGGTTGACAAGTTGTATTGCTCATGATGCAAGAGGATTTGTACATGCACTGCCAAGTCAATTAAAATCCATCATTATCTATACAATAAATACAAGTAATTGATGTAGTATTTTTTACTCTAAGATGCATTCTTATGATAATGTTAGAACATATGTTGAAAATGTCAAAACATACCTCAATAAGCTCCTCTTCATTTCAAGAAAAATTTATTGGAGTTGCGTGAACTTGGAACAAGCCTCCCACGATCTGAAAGAGTAGCAACTAAGTCAACAGTGACTTTTTTGTTGCTATGCTGGATCGAGGGAGGTTTGCTCCAAGATTAAATCGCTCCAATAAATTATTCTCTACTAAATAGGGCCAACCACGTGAAGGTGGAAGCTCTTATGGCCCCTCCCCCCCCTCACATCACTCTCAATTCCCCAATACCCAATCTATATTTCATTTTTTACTTTCACGAGCATAAAAAAAAATATTCAATAACTAATAAAAAAACAATTCAACAAAAAGTACGCAAGGAAACATTGCAATTAATGCTTGACATAAAAATAGTATGATAAATGAGTTTTTATATAACGCAAAAAACGTTCCAAGTATGGTAACGTTTGTCTTATAATAATACAATATTTTACATTATCGAATTTTCTTTTTCTTCTTCCTATTTCTAAAGCTCCTAATTACATCATCAATATCATCATGCTCTGCTCCTGTTTCGTGCCTTTCGACCCGCACTGCTGACCTAGTTGCGTAGTCACGATGTTTGGTCTCATCCAGTGACGGGGCATCGCCTACAAAAACATATAATATTAAATTCTAATTGTCAGTTTTTAAATATAATTGAACTAGTTCGGTAATATTAATAAAAAAAATTGCAATGAGATTATTTACGTGGTGCACCAGTTGTCGCCGCTGACCTAGTTGCGTAGTCACGATGTCCGGTCTCATCCAGTGATGGGGCATCACCTACAAAAACAAATAATATTAAATTTTAATTGTTAGTTTTTAAATATCATTGAACTAGTTTGGTAATATTAATAAAAAAAATTGCAATGAGATTATTTACCTGGTGCACCAGTTGTCGCCGCTGACCTAGTTGCGTAGTCACAATGTCTGGTCTCATCCAGTGACGGGGCATCGCCTACAAAAAAAGATAATATTAAATTTTAATTGTCAGTTTTTAAATATCATTGAACTAGTTCGGTAATATTAATAAAAAAAATTGCAATGAGATTATTTACCTGGTGCACTAGTTGTCGCCGTTGAGACTGTTGCCCTGTCTTCCTCTCTAGTGGTAAGATCCTCAAGGGAAACATTCTCTGTCATTTAAACAAAAAACGTTATAAGGACAACCATCAAGGTATAATTAGAAAAAATTATAAGTGGAAATTAATTACCTTCACGGCCCTCACTGATAGTAGCATTGTCGGCCTGGTCCCCACTACAATGATCAGGTTGCACATGAGGATCATATACATCTGGCTCTAAAACTAGGTTATTTACCTCGTCGGTAGTGCTGCTCCCCTGATTTAAACAAAGTTGTTAGACATTAAATTTATGGACGAAAACAAACATATTGAAAGGTTAATGTTTTTCCTTATCAGGAATTCTGGATCTTGGGACCTACCCCAAGCTTCTGCGACGTTCAACTACAGCTTGATAGCCGAAATGGAAAGTGATATTTTTATCTTCCTCTATAGTTTCTGTTCTGAAGTCATCACCCTACATTACATATGATTGTGTATTTTTAATCATATTTGATAGGATTACAAAAACGTTGGAAGGCGATACAATTAATTATAAGATGTTTAAATACTTAATTACAATTCTTGCAGCTAATTTCAAGTAGCCGCACTGGCCTAGCTTGTGATGGCCCTTTTTTTCAATCCTAGCTTTGGTTGCCTTTGAGGTGTCAGGAAACCTAGCATCAAAATATTGAAGTCAGATATGACGTAGCACACTTTTATTTTAGACATAGAGAGAATTAAAGCTATTGAATTAAAGTTGTAATTTACCTTGCGGGTCCAGTTGGCATTTTTCCTTCTTTCTTTGCCCGTTTCTCTTTTCCGTCATGGATGAGTGCTCTCCACTCACTCTCTGGAACTGTGAGAGGACACTCATATCTAGGGTTAAATTTCAATTGCGTCCTATAGGTGTCCCTGGTATATTTCAAATATTTATCGGCTACCCGAGCCACCGCTGTTCTGTCAAATGTGCCAACCCCAAAAAGGGCTTCTAGATAACCTAGAAGTTCTTTTTTCAGGTTGGAATTCTGGGAATTATACCCTGTGCGTATGGTTGGGCCAAAAATTACCAACGCATGGCTCTCCAGAAACCTGTAGAACTCATTGTTTCCTACACAGAAAAAAATAAAATATTATCATTAATTTAAAAATAAAAATCATGATAAATATGTTTTAGATAAAGTACATGAAATAGTTAAAATATTAAAATTTACCTGGGAGTTGTACATGCTTTATAGGGACACCTTCATCGTTCACCAACAACGTGCCATTAATGGTCCTTGTGGAGCTGACACGTGTAGCTCGAGGAAACACAATAATGTAGTTGGCCATATCAGCCTCATCATTGCCAACACGTTCAGCGGTTGGCTGGGTGTCTGCTTGGGGGCAGGGTGTGTTTCTTGGCTAGCACCTAAAGGAGTAGAAGGTGTACGAGAGGGTTGTTGGGCAATCTCTTGCCCTTGTGTCCCACTACCACCAACACTGGGTTCAGCAAATGCCAGAAAACGCTACATACAAAAGAACTTTTTGTTAGTTTAGTCAATGTAAAAATTAAAAATAAAACTATCACAATTCATCTCATGCAGAACAAAAAAAATATCCTTTTGACTTTTTATTATTACCTGATATCTTTCTAGCTGGCTCATAAGTTGTTTTATCCTCTCTTCTATTTCAGGTGTTTGAGGTGCATCTATCAAAGTATTAAATTCCAACCTTGCATCTCGTGCCTTTTTTCGCAACAAGAACACTCGAGATAGGGATGAAGAAAGCTCTTCCTCAAAGAGGGAATCATCAGGCGTACCATGGCTAGGTGTCTGCATATTTGAACAAAATTATTATTATTTCAATTATGTAAATAACTAAAATACCTGAAGATAGAGCAATGCTGGCACTTTACATGTTCTTCCGTTGGCCTCTTTCCGTGATCATCCCGTCTCGGGGTTGTTCCTGCACTGCTCTGATCAGTCTGCCACATTGCAATAAAATTATAAATGTAAAAACTTTAAAACAATATCTAACTTGAAAACACAAAATGAAAACTGAAATAATTTCTAATAAGACACCGGAAGATAGAGTTAGAGTTTCAAATATGCCTTGCATTGAATTCAGTCCTGGAAACATGTCATTACACATTAAGGCACCCAAACAAGAGACGAGTTGACAATGAAGACCTTATTGAATATATTGTTGGAGCAACTTATAGTAAACTTGTTGTGAAGACCTTGAGGATATTTTTTGAGCAACATTGTTGAAGCTGATGGTATAGCATTGTTGGAGACGATCTTGAAGGGCCTTGAAGTGAAGCTTTTGGAGCAACTATTGAAACATCCTTAGAGCATTTAAGTAAGAAACTTTCTATCTTCCATCACCTTTTTCCTTTCAATATCCTTTAAATGATTTTGTTGATATTTAATGTTTGAAATCACGTTATAATTCCTTGATTATATGTGTTTGGGGACTTTCCCTTTGAAATTACCCAAAAATACCCTGGCAATTTTATCTTCAGGATGCATGTCTCACCCTATTGTTCAATATTCTGATTGATAGTAGTAAACATAGAGAGTTAGGGGGCTCTTGACTTGGTTTGGTTGGGCCATTAGATCCCTAACATCTACTAGGGAGAACCCCCCTTGAGTTGGAGGAGAGCTAGCCCGAAGTGAAAAGAGGTTGGTGAGGTGACAATGGGGCCATTGAATTACACATGGTATCACACTTTAGCTTTAGGACTTTATCTTGAGAAGTGCGAGATTTTGCTATATCAATTCTCAAATTGTTTACAACACTATTGTTAAGAACTAATAAGAAGTGATGTTGAGGGGTTTTCGGGTATAAGAAACAATACCATTTAAAAACTAGGGTTCTCAGTCCTTGGCATTCCTTCACCTGGGCCTAGGGGCACACTAGAATAATTTCACACTAAACCATGCAAACTTAAAAGTAACTTAATATATCCATAAAGTAATAATAATCATAATTCCTAATTTCCTATTGTACGATATGATGCAAATTATTCAAACATGAAGCAATGAAGACATGCAATGTCTGAATTTCAAGATTGATGAACCAATACAAGAAGTTAGAAACTACAACTTTGATTCAATACTCGTGTCCTAACTCTAGGAAGGAATCTAGTTTGTAGTACAGAACATGCATCGTGTATTATCAATTCTTAATTGACAACAACTAAAGGTCATATACCTCATCAATTCCTTCCCATTTTGTGTTTTTATGTTATATTCCTTATAAAAGTGTCAAATTTCTCTCAAAGTAAGCAACCACTAAATAAAATAAAAAATAGTTGAGATATGATTGAGAAATAGTCATTTATTTCTTGAAAGGATCTTCACAATTTCTTTGGTTGTTTTTCATCTCAAGAAACAAGAAATTACCTAAGAAACTATCGTGATGTAATATAAGAAACAACACGGTGCAATAGCCATTTTCAAAGCCAAATGATGTCCATTGAGGACATGGCCTTTATTTGGTTCCTGTTTCATAGGAGTTTCGGGTAGAAATGGAACTTTGTTGTACCATTTCCAGTAGTAAAAAGGGAAAACCTTCTTTTTCCATGGAAATAATTTACCTTTCCTTTTTCAAGATAATCTAAATCACAAAAAATATGAACTATACTGCACACATTCTTGGATAATGTGAAAGTGGAAAAGGAATACCCTACACAAGTGATGCACACATGTACATTTGAACACTAATAGATTTTTGTAGTTGAAATGCAATGCTTGTTTTCACTTAAATGTAGGGTTTTTAAAGCAGGGAGAAATAATGGCTGCCAAATTAATAAGCGTTTCTTTGGGAAAAATTTAAATCTTGTATTGGGTGATGAAGATAATAGAGAGTATTGAATCTTGATTCTTGAAATCTAGAGAGAACCCTACAGCCTAACACAATCCAATGGAATTGACCAAAAAAACCCAAATAGAGTCAACCCTACTATAGGAGGAAGGGCCTGCAATAAGAACTTACCATTTTGCAAGAGCTGAGGGCGAATGCTGTTCTGCAAGAGCTGAGGGCCAATGCTGTTATGCAAGAGCTGAGGGTGAATGCAGGGCGAATGCTGTTCTGCAAGAGCTGAGGGCGAATGCTGTTCTGCAAGAGCTGAGGGCGAATGCTGTTCTGCAAGAGCTCAGGGCGAATGCTGTTCTGCAAGAGCTCAAGGCGAATGTTGAGGGCGAATGTTGTTCTGCAAGAGCTGAGGGCGAATGTTGAGGGCGAATGTTGTTCTGCAAGAGCTGAGGGCGAATGTTGTTCTACAAGAGCGGAGGGCGAATGCGCGCATGATATCAGACGTTAATGTATCACACATGTACATTTGAACACTAATATATTTTTGTAGTTGAAATGCAATGCTTGTTTTCATTTAAATGTAGGGTTTTTAAAGCAAGGAGAAATAATGGCTGCCAAATTAATAAGCGTTTCTTTGGGAAAATTTTAAATCTTGTATTGTGTGATGAAGATAATAAAGGGTATTGAATCTTGATTCTTGACATCTGGAGAGAACCCTACAGCCTAACACAATCCAATGGAATTGACCAAAAAAACCCAAATAGAGTCAACCCTACTATAGGAGGAAGGGCCTGCAGTAAGAACTTACCATTTTGCAAGAGCTGAGGGCTAATGTTGTTCTGCAAGAGCTGAGGGTGAACGCTGAGGGAAAATGCTGAGGGCAAATTCTGTTCTGCAAGAGCTGAGGGCGAATGCTGAGGGCGAATGCTGTTCTACAAGAGTGGAGGGCGAATGCACGCGTGATATCAGACGTTAATGTAGCTATTGCGACAGATACGAAACAATAAAATCATTTTTATGTAGCGCGCATATAAGTGTCATTATACCAACGGCGGAAAAAGCGTCGCTATTGCGACGGGTGCCTCTAAACATCGCAATTGTGACACTTAGACATTGTGTCGCACTTGCGACGTTTGGATGTCGTCGCAATAGCGACGCTTTGGGCCATAGTGTGGCAATTGCGACGTCTTCCTCCAAACGTCGCAATTGCGACACTTTTCTATAAACGTCGGTATAGCGATGATTTCGGGTGGGATGCAAAAAATTTGGGGAAATTTCCGACATTTGGTCAAAAGCGTCGGAACCAAGTGTCAGAATTTCCGCCAAATGTAGTAGTCTAGAGTCGAGCTCTCGGATTTTAGAGCCTTGATCTCATCCATGGGGGTTTATCCCTTACAAAGTGGACCTTCCTCCTCCTTTCATGGGCTTCCAACCTATTCTCCCTTCCTATAAATTGGTCCCCATCATTCCACTACTGGTTGGTCATTGTTGGGCTGGTTTGAACTCTCATTCCCTTTACATTCTTGCACTGTGATAATGCCTAAGTTGTTCGAGAGAAGGACTGATTTAGAGCTTCGATGAAGGACTCATATTTTCACCAAAGGGATGCCTCCAACATCAAGACTTGGGTTGTAATTTCTCTCTTTGATATTCATTAATAAAAAATTTGATGTTTGATTTGTATATTTGTCTAATCATTTGATGTTTGATTTCTATATTTGTCTAATCATTTGTGAAAATATTATGGTACTCCTTTATCTGCTAGATAACTAATATTTAATGGTTATTATGTATTGGATTACGTTTTTTATTGCCTCTTCATCATCCGTAGGTATTCATGTGCCACTAGTAGCAAGGTGCGAGCCTAAAAGGATTGTGAATCAAGGCCATCATCAACGAGTTTGAACATAGCATCAGGAAAAGGTACCTCTATCTCCTTTCTTGTCACATTTTGAATATTAGATAAGAAAGATTTTCATTAGAAAGTACCTCAAGTTGCTAGACCCACTCTAGGGCTAGAGAGATCGCCTCTGTCTATAGAGGGGATTTATCTTCACAACAAAATTGGTGACACCATTAGGGAGATTTAGCCTCTTAGCCTTCCTTTCTCGAGTTGATCTTTGATCAGTTTGACCGATCACTGAAATCTAAGTTTTCTTAGGTCTCTGTTAGTTTACATAGGGTTTGATAGGCATTTCACTATCTCAGGTTTGGTTTTGGTGTGAAACTCTTTCCTATTTTTCCTTGTTTTTAGCGCCCAACGCATTTTCTGTTTTCACAGTAGCACTGCCAACGTTGTTCTATATAGCATAGCCACGCTGATTTGTCTTTTAGCACCCTTCTTCTCATCATAGAAGTGTTGATTATAGACCTAGGAAAATTTGGGGTTTCCCCTTATTTTTCTAGTGTGTCCTGGCCCCTGAATAATGTATGTCGAGTCTCAATGACCTCCTGCCCGTGTGTTTGACTTGTTTGTCTTATTTGAACAACTATTTTCATTTATTTGACTTGCTTGTGAAATTGGAGGATTTTCTAGGTTATCTAGGTCAATTACCTTCCATTAGTCAGTTGTGTTTTCCGTCAAGGAATTGATAGTCTCCGATTTAGAATCCATTTTCAACCATTTCAAACCCCTTTTGCCACATTGCTTATGACTTGGTTTGAAGTTGTTTTCCACATGCACTGGTCATCACTTCATTTTGATCTCACCTTGAATTTAGCATCAAACATAAGGTTACAAATTGTTTGATTTACAAATTTAGAAGAGTGTGTCTTTTTCCAAATTCAAAAGAAAACTGAAGGTGATTTTCATTTCAGTTCTTTGATTTGGCTCGCATGTATCATTTTGAAAAAGAGTGAAACTATTTCATTCATGTATTTTTGAAGCAATTTTGATTTCCGTTCGATTGAAAGAAGAGTGAAAAGTGATTTTTTTTTTATTTCTTCATTCATTTCGTTCATTTTAATTTTGATTGCATTTCAAAGTAAAAAGTAAAAAAAAAAGGGTTTTCATTCTTTGCATCGTAGTGGAAAAGAGAAATGTTTTCATTTTTCAATAAGTTGCATTTTGGGGAAAGTGAATTTGATTTGAAAATTTCCATTTCATAGTTTTGAACTAGTTTGGGGGGCATCATTGTTTGCTGCATTGGTTGCACTTTTTTTTGCATCTCTTACATAAATAGTTTAAACTTCATTGAAATGGAAATATTTTCTTTTTTCATTTAGACTGCATTGTAGGATTCAGGTGACATCGATTTTGAGCCAAAAAATGAAACCTAGCTCAATATTAATTGTAAAATTTACCCAATTTACCTTAAAGAGCATTTGGAACTAACGGGAAAATTTAGAGGTATAGGCTAGAGACATGTTTTGGTGTCGTTAAGCGTAGCAGTTGGCACTAATAGTATGTGTTACATTTTAGGGGTGATATCCCATCCCACATATGAAAATTATAAGGGGACGCTATGATCATACAGTTACACATTAGATAGCGCTACTAGGGATTGGACTCCCACATACCGTCGAGTGTATATGGGGAGACCCTACTAGGTTGAAAACCTGCCATAGGTAACCGAGTCAAACGCCTTGTAGACATGATACATCGAACACATCATTCGGGGAGATTAGCTGTCGTACATTAAGTCCTTGGTAAATTTATTTTCTAAGGTGTATATTGCAGTTGACGAATACCTGGTAATATTGTATGCCTAGTTCACCCTTTTTTATTTATTTTGTGTTTAATTTTTAAAATTTACTACCCACAAAATAACATTTTACCTATGCACAACTCCTTAGCAGATCTTAGGTTAAGACTATTGGAAATATTTCCTAAGTTTACCAATCAAGGAATCCCCTCAGATGGGAATCCTGTTCCTTTTCCTTCTTTTGGAAATGTTGGTACTTGTATATGGGAACGTTTTCCCTCCTAGGATTAATCGTTGGTTTGCCAGTTTGGTTATTTTCAACCCCCATGGTTCCAAATGTCCAAGGTGCTTCTCAACCAAGTTCTCCTCCACCTAAAACAAGGGGGTAACCAAGCAACCATTGATATTTATGTAACTAATATTGAAAAACCTTCCAATCAAGCCCATAAATTCAAATTCCCTTGCAAGTTATGTAAGGGTGACCACCTTCTTAGAGTTTGTCCTGGTATTCCCAGGGTGTTAGAAGTGTGGTCCACTGGCTCACATCAGCCTTTGTTATCAGCCTCTAGAGATAATGTTGGTGATAAACCCTCAACTAGTGATAATAAGGTTCATGGGAAAAAGGGTAAATTTAGATTTCCATGTAGGTTATGTGAAGGGAATCATCCCATTAACCTATTTCCTTATATGGATGAAGCCTCCAAAGTGTTGGATGACCTTACAGCTTCTCAACTCTGTCTTCATGTTGGATACCGATAGCTTTCCTCTGATCCTCTGCTAGTTGATCAAGTGATCGATTAGAAGTCATCTCTGGTCGATCCCTATCTCTCCGAAAGTGAATACCACAAGCCCATTCCCGACCAACCATTCATTGAGAAAATGGTTGACTTGATTTCACCTTCATTTGATCAAGTCTTTCCTACAGAGAGTGAACCTCATACCACTCAGGTTATTTTTTTTCTTCATAATTACCATGAATTGGAGGGTAATCCTACCATTCCCATGGTACAGGAGGGTGATCCTCCCATTCTCATAGCACAAGGGGGTAGTTCACCCCCTCCAAGTATTCTGGTTGCTTCCCTTGATAGGAGTCAACTTATAGGATATCGTCTTCCTTATTAAGTGCCATTTGAGATCACGGTATAGGCCTATAATGTGGCCGTACCTAGCACCATAATAGATGAAGGCACATCTATTAGTATTATGTATTCAACTACTTGGAAAGATTTCAGTTCTCCACAGCTTGTGCCTGTTACCTAGAATTTGTTGGCATTTAACAGAGGAACCAGTCAACCATTAGGGATCCTTCCTAAGTTACCTATTAATTTGGGAGGAAATATTGTCTATATAGACGTGATGGTTGTCCAAGGCCCCTTGGATTTTAATTTACTCCTTGGGTGTGACTATACTTATGTCATGGGATCCCTTCTATCTTCTCTCTTTCGTGTGATATGTTTCCCACATGAAGGAATAATTGTGACCATTGATCAACTTTCGTTCATTGGTCCTAATTTGGCTCCTAATAAACCATCATCCCTTAATGGTCCTTACATGCAAGTGGTATCTTCCTCACCATAGGTTAATTATGTGGCCACCTGTTCCATGCTTGTGTCTAATAATGATCTAGTCAGTGATATAGTGCATCATGTGCTGGGGGCATTGGACCCTGATTTCCAGAGTGTTGTTCTCCCATCTGATGAGAACCTCTTGGAATCCATGACCTCTTATGGGCCATGCTAAGGTATTCATAGCAAAGTTCCTTTTCTTGTGTCAAGCTCCTTAGAAAAATGAAACAAGCTCTTCGGAGAAAAGTTACTTTTCTTGTGTCAAGCTCTTTAAAAAATGAAACAAGGTGTCATGAGGATAGTTCTTTTGATTTTCCAACCTCGTTAAAAAATGAAACAAATCCCCTTTCAATTCGAGTCATTGATTAGATATCGTAAATTCCCAGTCGAGTCTTTCACTTGATCTCATAAATGAACCTTTATTCCATCCACCTGTTAGTAACCATTAGTCTACTTAGGTGAATGATATGAAGCTTAGGGGCCATGTACCTTGAATTGTGTCATTATGCTGGGGGCATGCAAATTTATTCCAAGCATAGTTTGTTTTTGTTTCAAGATTGTGTAAAAATGAAACCACTTTCAAGCATAGTTTTTCCACGTGTTTCAAGATTGTGTAAAAATGAAACCAATTTCAAGCATAGTTTCCCATGTTTCAATCTTATGTAAAAATGAAACCATCCTCGTTACACCTCTCGTGACTTCCCTTTTATCTGCCTCTTATTCCAGATGAGCCTTGGTTTCCTCATTCCATCATCACCATCTGCTTGGTCGATCATACACTCTCACTTGGTTGTTTTTCCCTTTCCCAAGGAACCACTGTGATGAGTGGTCTTGTCAGCCAACATCTTAACCTTTACTTCTTTTGAGAAGTTCCACCATAACCAGAACCAGTTGCTACCCCTTATACCAATTGTTCCTCTAGGAGTATTCCTCTTTCAGCTCTTTCTAGACTCCCAAAATATGAAAATATTTTCGAGTAATTGTCATTTAAAAATCGTTAAATTAAATGAATTAGTGTGGTCTTAGTATACATTAACCCCTTTCTCAGGTTGAGATTTACTGTTTACGAAGAAGGAATACCTTCATCAAACACGGTCAAGAGTTTGTATTGAGTGTTTTTTTCTACCTTTTCGGATTCAAGAGACGATTTACAAAAAGGGACATGATGGAGTTTTCTTTTTTCTTTTATTTTCAAACTCTTTAAACATAAAAAGACACCAAATTACTCTTCCGTCAAACTCGTTAAAGATTACATGACAAAACACTTGTCACCATGAGATGACCAAGTTCATCCTTCCTCGGGCTCGTTAAAATTACTAGGGTGGATACATTCAAAGAATGAAATTACATGCTCAGCATATGTTATCCTCTTCACGTTGGCTATTAAAAATAAAGAGGTACTCGTTAGCAATAATGAGGGAAAATTTGAAAGTGAACATCCTATGTGTATTTTGGGCAGTTTGTCGCTCTTGAACATGACACTTTTCTACAGTTCGTCTTGGGTTGGGGATATCCTTCATTCATCATTTTTCCTCCGCGGGTTTGGGAAATCCATTTTCCTCCTATTCGATCACCATTTTTGTCAGCATGACCTTTGATACCATTTGAGTCAAGTGCTGCCACACTCTAGGGTTGCATCGCCAATATTTGCAAGAGAAGCCCTTTTGTGTTATAGTCAAACATTCTTTTCTTATCAGACTTCCTCTGTTACAATCCTGAATCACTCTTATGATCTTGAGATATTTTTTGTTTCATGTCGATGATGTGGGAATCATTATGGCCCTCCTTTGACGAATCCCTTCCTGTCAACTTTAGCTCATTATCCGGAAAGGTGGTTTAGAAACTTCTTTTAGGTACCTTGGAGCTTACATGCCTCAATGAAAATTTCTTTGTGTTCGACGATAGGTTCTCATCATTGGCCTTCGATCGAATGATTTTAGAACTGTTCGACTTCAACACATTTATTCACACTTGTATATTGTCTTGTTGTACCTTGAGGGCCATCGTCATTATTGGTGGTTTATCTCATTCCTATTAATGGTTTTCATTGTTGGTCAGTAATCAGGTGGTTTCTACCATGCTCGATGTCAGCACATCTACTCACATGGCTAGATTTGTACATTGGGTTGATTCAGATCACGGTTAAGACCCTAGCTCACATCTGATTCTAATCTGAGATACATGGATTTATTGATTATTCATGATTGTATACGTGATCGTATCTATACGGATGGCTAAATCCATGCCGCGAATCCATTTCTATGATCTCTTTAGATGGATGGTTGAAACTGTGACATAGGTTCATGTATTATTTGATGTCTAGTTCAGATTTATGTGGTTAGGAATATTCATAACAAAGATGTCATATATTGTATTATGTTTGATTTGGAAGGTTTCCTAGAGGTGATCTGAGTTCTTTACTTTCGTTCATAAAGAATTTCAGCCATCACTTCCCATTATGCCTTCATGCTTTAGGGGGAATCTATTACAAAGTAATTTTTCACCATGCTCACTTCCCATCCCTGATCCTGAAGTGCCGCATGAAAAACCCTGTGTGATGTTTCCACCGTGGAAAAATATGTAAAGACATCCCTTGAAGAATCAAAGAACTTGGTTAAAACCCTAGTTGTTTGGGTCAACGTGTTTCCTTGTTTCCTGCCCGTGCTGATGACAGGTTGATAGTTCTGAATTAGCGCTCTCAATGCCCTTATTTGTGGAAAACTGCGTTGATCCCTTTCTGACATTGTTTCTTCAAATGGAGGAGAAGATTTGACCTTTATAATTTCCAGGGCAACGAGTTGGTTACTAAACGATGGCGATAAAGTCGAGATATCTGATTTTAGAGCTTTGATCTCATCCATGGGGGTCTATCCCTTAGAAATTGGACCTTCCTCCTCCTTTCATGGGCTCCCAACCTCTTCTCCCTTCCTATAAATTGGTCCCCATCCTTCCACTACTGGTTGGTCATTATTTGGCTGGTCTAAAATCTCGTTCCCTTTACACTCTTGCACTGTGATAACCCCTAATATTTTCAGGAGAAGGAATGATTTAGAGGTTCGATGAAGGACTCATATTTTCACCAAAGGGAGGCCTCCAACATCAAGGCATGGTCTGTAAGCTATCTCTTTTATATTCATTAATAAAACATCGATGTTTTCTTTCTATATTTGTCTAATCATTTGTGAAATATTCTGGTACTCCTTGATCTGCTAGATAGCTAATGTTTAATGATTATTATGTATTGGATTACATTTTCTATTGCATTTTGATCATCCACAGGTATTGGTGTGCCACCAATAGCAAGGTGCAAGCCTAAAAGGATCGTGGATCAGGCCATCATCAATGAGTTTGAACATAGCATCAAGAAAAGGTACCTCTATCTCCTTTCTTGTCACATGTTGAATATTAGCTAAGAAAGATTTGCATTAGAAATTATCTCAAGTTGCTAGACCCACTCTAGGGCTAGAGAGATCACCTTTGTCTGCAAAGGGGATTTATCTTCACAACATAGGGTAATTGTCTTTCTTTCTTGCCTTGCAAGTTAATCAATTAGAAAAAATATATCTTTGTATCTAAAACTAAGTACCTTAAGGACATATTGAAGAAATTTGGTATGGAAAATTTTGCATAGTGAGAACTTTTGTGATGACAAGTTGCAAACTATGGATGATGAGTCTCCAAAAGTAAACCAAACTATGTATAGATCTATGATTGGAAAACTATTTTAGTTAACACCATAAAGAATAGATATCATGCAAACAATATGTTTTGAGGGAATATTTCAATCAGGCCCAAAGGAGACTCATGTGAATGTAGTTAAAATAATATTTAGATATTTGCAAGGTACTATAGATTATGGATTGCTGTATCCAAGGGAAATAAATAGTACACTCAAAACCTATAGAGATTAAAATTGGGCTAGAAATGTTGATGATAAAAAGAGCACCATTGGAGGAGCTTTCTTTCAAGGAAGTTTTCTATTTTCCTAGCTGAAAAAGAAATAAACTTCAATTTCCCTATCCACTGTTAAAGTAGAATATATGGTAGCAACCTTTTGTTGTACCCAAGTTCTATGGATGAGGTAGAATCTCAAGGATATTCAAGAGAATGGTGATCATATTATTCACATTATGTGTGACAATATAAGTTCTATCAACATCTCAAAAAACCCTATTATATACTCTAAAATGAAGCACATTCCTATCGTGTACCATTTTCTTCAAGAATAAGTTGTTGATCAAACTATCATATTGGAATACATTCCAAAAAAAGAACAAATTTAAGTATATTTACTAAACCTTCATCAAGTGAAAGCTTTGAATATCTCATAAATAAAATGGAGGTACTTTTTTCCCCACTAGGAAGAAGGGATCACTAATCTCGATTGAGGAATAAATTTGTTGACATGGGGAGCTAAGATGCGGATGATAAGGAAGAAACATTAGATAAGGAGGAGAAATGCACAAGAGTATTTAGGTTGTAGCAAACATAAAAGGAAGCGTCCATGGGTGGAGTATATCAACAACTAGCAGTAGCTTCAAAAGAACAATTGAGTAGTATAGCAAGGGAACAAAGCGGACATTGGTTGAGAAACCATTTGAAGTTGAATGGTGCCTAGAAATACTCTTTTCCATTAATGTAAAAATATGGAAAATTTGTAGGGCTAATATTCATATGTGGGATAATTTTCCATGAGTTTTCCAAAAAAAGATTTTCCAACTTCCATTTTTTCTAAAAATGATTTGCCCATATTTTACAATACAATATTATTTTACCTCAAAAATTGCCAACATTATATAGAGACTATATATATAATTGTTATAATTTTAAATAATTTTACAAATATATCAATAAACATTTTATAGTTTACATTTTAGGTACTAGTGAGATTCGCCAATGTTTTTAAACTTCAAGATAATTTTCCATCCTTAAAATTTTCCCTGTTTCAAAGGGGGAGAGAAAGACAACATTGACTAGCAACATTGAAGCTTGATAAAGGGGGCTCATGTTATCAATGACCATCAATGTTTGGTGGTGTTGCCATCAATTCCAAAGGGGGAGATTGTAGAGCAAGTGTTTTCATTGATGTCATACCAAGGTATTTTTGAGCATGTTGGTAGTTGTGCCAAGATTAGGGGGAGCCTGGTAAGTGTTCTAATGTGTGTAGTTTCCTAGTGAAGGTCAAGGATACATGTAATATATTTGAGGGAATTTCTATTTTATTCCTTACAACCAATTAGGAAAATACATGTTTAGCTGAATATCCCTTGTCGAGACCTTTGATATGTGGCACTTATCCTAACTCCCCAAGATCAAGGAAAAAAATGAAATTGAAGTAATGCAAGGTTCCAAGACTAGGAAAAATTCCTCCCTCATGTGACATATTTGGGTCTCTTTAATATTTTTAGATTCAAACCTCTCCAAGTTATTTGTGTCCTGAGCACATCTATTTTTTTCTAGGATATCTAGTCTTTCTAGCATGTTCAGGAATTTAGGTCCTTTGCTACAAAGAGTTATCCACCATATACCGAACTTAATTCTTCAATTTTGGGCATTTGGGTCTTTGGAGAAGTGGAAAAAGAGCCACGTAACAAAATCACCTTATTTTTGGATTTCGTCGTTATCCAATGAATGGACCCTAGCTTACATGGAAGTATAGGTATAATGAAATATAGTGCCAGGTGGAAAAATATGATGATATGGATCTATGAGGTTTGGACATGTGGAAAGAAGATTTGGAATTTTTGGGTGACCAAATGGCACAATTTTGGCTAACATGTGGTGGTGACATGGAAAAATATTACACATTGACAGTTTTGATTGGTTCTTAAAGATTCGATGTGGAAATCTAGGAACTCACCATGGACCACTTTGGAAAATGTTTTTAGTGTATTTAGCTCTTAAATAAATTAACAAAAAATAAATAAATTTTCCCCAAAATAGAAAAAGGTATAATTTTATGGCCATCCATCCATATGGAAGTCTAGGGGTGCAAGAATATTTCAAATATACTTAAAATCTAGCTCCAAATATAATTGTAAAAAATTTCTTGGTCAAAGTTCCAATAGTCATGGTTCCATATGCTAGTCATCTGAATATCAAACTACCTGGGAGTATTGAAGTTTACTAATGAATGTGGATCCATGATAAAATATCAATAATTTTAGCCTGTGGTCCCAATTCCTATTCATATGGAGTAAACAATGATTTTTCGAGTTGAATATTGCAATTCGAGTGTATCGTAATTTTCCATAAGGTCTCGGATCCAAAATTTCCAGAATATAGTCATAACATATGGTTTCTATTCTAAGCCCAAAAAAGCCATTTACTCAAGTTGTATTAAGGTCACGTAGACCAAATAACTACACAAGAAAAATAAAATAGTAATATATGTTAGTTGGATGATTTTCGACCCTGTCATATTTGGTTAATCCAATAGAGTAGAAATAAGCGAAAATACTTTGGAGTTGTGGGGGTGATTGTGTGGAAAAGTCGTGTGGATGTTTGGACAGTCTCGCAGAGGAGAACGACGACATATAAAACGAGGAGTGAAGTAATAGATAGCACATAAGCCACAGGGTCAAGAACATGTTATGTATATATTTGTTTGATATGTTCTAGATTAAAGGACCGAATTTATTTGTTGTTAAACTGGCCAAGGCTATTTGTTTGAATAATCTAAAATTATTGAATAGATCCAATTTTGAGCTTATTCGAATTAATTTTGGAAGACCGAGTAGTTTATGTGTCTAATTTGAAGAATGAATTGAAGGTTGTGGATCTAGCTTGAAATATATTTTTTTTGTAAATTTGGTAGGACCGCACTATTTTCTATTTATAAATATAGGATAGGCTACAAAATATAAAATTCAAGTTGTGGCCTCAACCTTCCCATAGGAAACCAGGTCTGTTGGCCACCTGAAAGCATGAAAAGCATACCAAAATTGAAATTTTTTCATCCGTCTATAAGTCACATGAGCTATCTGTCCTACTGCTGCAGTATCAACATACATATGACATAAAGAGAGTTCATATACAGCTAAAAAGTGCATCGAAAAACATAATACAGAAAAAAACTAGCCATCTGATGAGGAAACTGGAGCTAGGTCTTTCACAATAGACCCAGGCATATCAACTTGTTGCAGCTGCTGGAGCAGCTTCTCCATACGACCTAACCGATCATCCAATCTGCTAATACGATCAGTTGCCTGATATTGAGTGATCTTGATATGCTGCAGCTGGTTCTGTATGTCCTGAAGCAGGTCCTAAAGGCGAGGTTCTATCTTTGGCGGGTCTACCTTAGCATGGACAGGCGGGAAACTCTGAATAGATTTTGCTATAAGACACTTGACTATCCAGTATGTATGAATAGTCTGATTGAATAGAGTGAGACAACCTTGGGTATTGCCAGGGTCCATTATGAAATCTAAGATCTCAGCTTCTACTTCATTATCTTTAGGATCAGTCTATATATCCCTTTCCCAGCCACGGATTTCTTGACGAACAGTTGAAGAATTACCCATCACATAATTAGCAGCTAGGGTCTCCAGATGCTCCTGGTTGGTTTTACGACCACGTTTCTTAGGGACAGGCTCAAACTGGACCTTCTTTTTGCCCTTAGCAGGCTTAGACCCTGATCGTCTCTTCCCCATGGTTGGAAGAATCTTATTCAACAACACAAACATGCAGGATGGAACAGTAAGGGAATGAGGAATAGTATCTAAACATCTCGTGCACACCCTTTGATCATGGATAACGTGTCTATCATAAGAGCAAAGAAAACGAAACCACTGAACCAAATTCTGTAACCAATGCTGAGAGCCAGAATATATGCCAGGAAGACAGAGGACCGCAAACCCCTTATCCCTATTCGAAAAACAATCCCGGAAGAAGATGGGTCAGATAACAAGAAGTAGAGTTGACAGCATACAGAAGAAGGTGGCCGAGCACCCTGGATATGCGAGAACTATACTAAAGACAGAAGGAGCATGGAGCCTTTGAAGCCTTGGGGCCAAATTCGGTAAGTTGAGAGGAGGATTAGTTTGATTGTCGAAGGAACAGAGGACCACAAACTCCAAAACCAAATTCCAAAAATAATCCCGGAAAACACTGGGTCTAAAAGCATGTAACAGGGGTGACCGCGTGCAGAAGATGATGAACCAACACTCAGAGACAGGAGAAAGGCCAAAAGGGGCATGGAATGCCTTTAGTATATGAGGCCCGACCCAATTTCCATCCCGAAAGAGCAAAACCATAATTGAAAAAATTCGAAACCTTCTCAAATTATCCCGGTGATTGCCTAAAATAGCTTGAAATATTGTAAAAAGGGTGGTTCACTGTAATATTTTGAGATTGGTGCCTCAAGCAGGCTGTTTCTCACAATAAGTGGGATCTTGAATATTTCATAGGTATGTTACCCAATCAAGTGTTATCCTAAATATAGTTGATGCATTCATATTTCTGAGGTTGGTGACTCAATTAGGTTGTAGCCTAAAGATGGTTGGTGCAAGTAGATTATTGTAATCATAGATTGAAGAAAAAAAAAGAATATTTGTGGTTTTACCCTGCTAGGGATTCCACATTTATTTGGTGCCATTTTGTATTCATGTGATGTGTGATATATTGTTATGCTTTTAGTTATGATGAATTTTTAATTTTGGTTAAATTGTCCATTACACAAATTCATCTCCCCTCCCCATCTTACTGTAACCATAATTCTAACATATGGAATAGGGAGCCTTCATTAGAAATGGAGTGATAGATGTGAAGAGGAAAATAGATTCCATTTGCATCCATATATTTAATGGTCTAGATTTGGGGACCGAAATCCTAAAAAAGGGGTGGTGTGATCCAAATTGGATACTCACAAATTTATGTTATAATCTCTTTTTTTTGTAATTCTTGTAAATTTTATAATAAGTGTGCCATTGTTTTATTTGTATTTTTTTCTTAGGAAAATTGGATGTGGGAATTATTGGAAGAAAAATCCTCTTAGGTTATGCAAACTTGACTCCTTCACTTGAATGGAAGGAAAAAGCCTCAAGTGAAGTCCAAAAACCATAGAAGTCCAATAGACCTATTGGAATATGAAACCAAAGGTCAAGATAATGTGTAGTAATATGCAGATTTGGTTAATCAAGCGTATCTCACAATTATCATATTCTGCGATATTTTATTTTTTTGGGTGCTTAAAACCATCATCAATTTATGGTCATATTTAAGCCATCATTAGAGAGCACTTCCACTTCGTAGAAGCCTTCAACTTTTAGCCAAATTTGAAATTGTTCCAGGAATTGCCTCAGGCCTAGTTCCCGAGTTGGTTGAGAACCTTAAACTGGCACTCGTAGAAAAATGATTCAGATTGGATCATTATATTATTTTTCGTCGATATCGATGTATTTGGAGTGGAAAAAAGTGGAGGAATCAATTCATGGGACTTTTTTTACTGGCGGGACCTAGTTTGAAAAAATAAGGTCTGAAACCTTCGAAGAATTTTGAGGCATCAAAAGAAGCTTTTAGGAGGTAAAACTTTTCTTCTTAAATAAAAACATTTTCATGCTATTCTACATAGATATTCCTTTAAAATGACACAATAATTTCATCAATCAGAGTTCGTATGCAAAATTTATGCCACTCAAAAGTTGACCTTCGTGTTTCCACACTTATAGTTCGGGAGGATGTTGTGCCAACCCCTGTTATTCATGTAAAAGGGGCTAGAAACATGTTTTTTATATAAAATATTCTAGAAGAGTATATTTTTTAACTCTGGAAGAGTATATTTGTTTAACTCTAGTTAAAAGTTGATGTAGTCAAAATTAACCACTAGTAGGTTATCGGGTTGTGTTATAACCAAGCCACTAGGAGGAAGAGGCATTCCATTATTTTGAGAGAATTTTATTCCATAAATGAGAAAAAATAGTCATGAGGGATAGGAAGTATATCACACATAGAGGATTTGTGCACTGTAGTAGCCCACGATCTACATGCATTACTTCTTTGTACTTGCAGCCATATTTCTAGACAGAGAAAGAGAGCGAAGCGACCTCACCTTCCAGCTGGGTTTTCTTCCAAAAGGGTTTCCCAGAGAGAATATCTTTTGTCTTATGTGTATGTGAGCTTATTTTATTGCTCTCTAATTTTTTTCATAATTTATATTCGCATTCATGCGCGAATTACAGTTAAATCTATAGATATTAAAGTTTAATAAAACTATAATAGTGTAAAATTTCATTATTTTAATATATTATTATCAAATATGTTGTGATGAAATTTCTAGTGGAATATCCGCAGTATTTTACGGATCATTTGGTATCAAAGCAGGTTTATTTGGGTATTATTTTAGATATTGCATGGATCTGGATGTGCAAGGCTGAAAATTGTAAAACCCTAATCATGGCTGACAAATCTATAAATGAACCTCGTGATCCTGTAGAGGTGAGTTTTTCATGGCTCGAAAAATAAGAATGGATATAAACCACAATATAAACCTCCTCATGGTAGCCCTAAGCAATAAGTTGGGGATATTTATAAAATATGGGGGTTTTAATGCAGAGGAAAAATTAGACGGGGGATCGATAGATCAGGAAGACATGGAGAACGAGCCAAAGAAAGGACCTGGAAAAGATCAACCAAGTTAGAGTGTCCTGAATCAATCCATATTTAAAGTGTAATAAAAAGTTGATATCAAGTTGTACCATGATGATATCAAAACTCTGAAGTTGAAACACTGGTCATGGCATCTAGAATTTATTTCAGTGTCCATCAGATCGAGGAAGGGCAAAAGATCTCATTTGTGTGAATGAGATTGAAGGGTCATGCATTGACATGGTGGGAGAGCCACACAGAAACCCTAAGGTTTGAGGGATAACCTCCAGTGACTAATTGGGAGGCTTTCAAAACCATCATTAAGTCATATTTTTATCCCATTGGTTTTGTGGAGAACCAGTGGATCCGGTGGCATTACTTCAGGAAAAAATCAGGCCAAAACATGCAGGAGTACACTACAGAATTTAGATAGATGGCTACAATGTTGGGTATCTCTCCAAAGAACACAAATGTACTCCTCAAGTATTTGGGGGATATGCACCTCCGTCTGTGTGAGAAAGCGATGTTGTTCAAGCCCAAATCATAGGGTGAGGCTTGTGTACAGGCACAATACCTAGAGAAAATAGGACTGAAAAGAGCACAATCAAATGGATCAAAGCAGAAGGAGAAACAAGACGCTTCTAAGGAGGGGAAGAAGAAGAAAAAATGGGGAAAATATAAGAAGACGAAAACCACAACACACCAGTGCAAATATCCTAGCAACCATTGCAACCAATGCAACATTTATGGCCATACAAAGGAGAAGTGATGGAAGTTACATCCAGAGCTAAACCTGAAGAACAAGAAGAAATATAACAAGAAGAAGAATATCATGGCCATTGATTCGAGCAACCAAGTTGAAATCAATTGAGATGTGGATGAGAATATCGTATACATGTTAGTATAGAAGGGGGTTAATCTGAGTAGCCTTCAGTAATAAGAAGAGAAAGAAATGATCAAACTTTTCCATATAAAGATACAAGTCAAGAATATAAATATTGATGCTCTATTTGACTCAGGATCATAAGAGAATCTCATTGCAACAGAGTTGGTCAAGAAATTGGGGCTGGAAGTACGTGATCATCCAAACCCATATCCATTGGGATGGGTAAATAAGGATATAGAGATGAAGGTAACAAAACAATGTAGAATTAAATTTTTTATCAGTGCTAATTTTATTGATGAAGTAGATATGGATGTGTCTTCCCTTGATGTATGTGGAGCCATATTTAGGAGTCCATACATGTGCATGCGAGATGCAATATTCATGAGGAGAGCCAATCAATACTGGCTCATCAAAGATTGAAAATTGTTAATCATTAACGCGCACAAAGGCAAGTAAATTTTTTTACTAGTAAGTGCCAATCAAACCAAGAAATTGATCAGTTCTAGCAAGAAGTATGTTTTATTGTTTTTACCATAAAGTCAATCTAAAGAGGAGCCAATAAGAGCCAAGGCACCCCTGGAGGGGTGTAATAAGAAACAAAACCAACAATTGGAGGGATTTTTACAGGCATACAAGGATGCATTCTAAGAGCCTAAAGGGTTACCACCTAAGAGAGAAGTAGAGCATGAGATCCATCTATTTCTATAATCCCCATTGCAAAATATTGGGTTGTACATGCAGCTTGTTATAGAAGCAAGTGAGGTGATGAAACAACTATAACAATTGTTGGAACAAGGTGTCATTCGACTGAGTACATCACCATGTAGCTCACCCATCATCATTGTGCCAAATAAGGAGGGGACTTCATGGATCTGTATAGATTACAAGTTGTTTGATCCAGGTGGATATTGGTGGCCACCCACCTATTCCACCTAGTCAGTTTCCTCAATTTTCTTATTTACTATTTTTAGCAGTTTTTCAGGTCCTAAACTTCCAGAGTTGTTTTTAGGCCCTAAACAACGCAGTACTCGGAGATATATTTCCAACGAGATATCATATGTGCCAAACAAAGATAATATGACCAAGTTACGACCTCGGGAAGTTGGTTGCCCAACTAACACCAATGGGGCCCATAAACTCTTGGTGTTACATCTCCTCGGGTTAGGGTTTTGGTTATTTAAGATTTCTCTTATTGTTCAATAATAAAAAGGCCCTTGAGCCTCATTGTAACATAGCTGAGAGCCATGTAGTCGCCTCATCTCTTCTCAGAGATAAGTTACCATTTCCCTAGCTAGTTTATGTCCATTCTGTCTGTAAGCATATTTCATTCATTTGAAATTAATGAAATGAATTTTTATTTCTGCTGCATCTCTATGTTTATGTTTATTTCTGTATTTTATTTCGTTCCTGCATAAATCCAGATTTAGGTTACGACTCTATGGGAATGAGGGCTTGAAACACATTTCAGTTTCAATGTTTTGTAGTAATATTCAACAAACTTCATAAAATTTCCACGGTCTCCACATATCATATTAGAGAGTGAAAAATATCTCATTTGAAATTAGTTTTTATTATATCAAATGGGTTTTTTTACAGAATTTTATTTCGTTTCTTGGTTTGAGAGATATGGGCAATTGAAGTTAGAACTTTCTGGAACATTACACCGCCACGCGTCCTATGAGTTTGTGGAATAAATTTTTCACTCCACATGTCATCAAAATTCAAATTCCTTGTATCAATGGAAATATATCTTCAATACCTCAAATGGGTCTTTGACGGAATTTTATTCAATCACCTATAACAGAAGTTATCAACAAAATTGCAGCAAGAGGTCCATTTCAACCAAGATCTGGATCAGTGGTATCAAAGTGGTATGCTCTTTCTCAATATTTCTTTGCATGTCCCAAACAAGGTCAGGGTATAAGGAGTTAGGGCTCGATCTGGTTGAACCTTTGCAAGATCAGCCTCGCAAACCCCAATGACCTCCCATTGTGGAAGAAAAGAAAGACGAGGGAGCAGGAGATCCTATCAAAATAGTACTTGAGGAGGCCCTTGAGAAACAAAGGAATGCGATGATTGATAACTTTTCCCAGATCCTTCAATGACTACAAAATGGTGGCACATCAACATCTGTCAACCACTCTAGAGGCACCACTCCTTTCAAGGTACGAGTCAACTTCAACATTCCTATATTTAAAGGTTAGATAGATGAAAAAATCATAGATAGATGGTTGAATTTGCTGGAAGGGTATTTTTCAATCCGTGATTTATATGAACAAGAAAGTATTAATTTTTCACTCCTCAAAGCCGCCCCCCATGTCAAATACTAGTGGGAAACTTACTGTGAGAAAAAGGACGAAAGAGAACCCTCTCTGTTCTCGGCTGCACCCACTTGGAATTTGTTCTAAGATGACATCAAGGAACAATATTACCCGATGAGGAGCTATAAGGACAAGTAAATTCAATGTACCATGATGCAGCAGCATAGGGATCAAGATGTGCACAAGCTGACGAATTTGTTCCATACCCTGCACACAAAGTTGGGTATTAAATATTCATAGAGACATTTGGTTCTCAAGTACTGAAACTGCTTGCACGGATACATTCAGGAGGAAATGGAGTTCCTCGACATTACCTTGCTTGGCGCGACATATTGATATGCCACCAAGATCAAGCAGAAATTTAAGCAGAATAAGAGAGACTTTGGATCTGCGAATCCGAAGTGAGGGAAAGGAGCCCTCAAAAAACAGAACAAGGGGAAAATCCAAAGCGAAGCGACTTAGAAAAACATCACAAAGCCAAATAAGGACACAGGGAAGAGGTGTGAATTTCATAATAGCTCCACTCACAACAAAAACAAGTGTCAGACCAAGTAGCCATTGGTAGACGAACTGAAGGCATCTGAATCAAATACATGTTTTGATTCTGAGTCAGAATCGGACAATGGGAATAAAAAATTGAAGCAGATCATTAATGCGAATCCCAGTGCCATTGTTTCCACCACCAAGATCCATAGGGAGGATCTCGAGGATCCAGAGGATGGGGAGCGCCTCTTCCATTCAAAGATGTGGGTGAAGGGTTCTCCACTACAATTCCTTGTCGATAGCAGATGCCAAAAGAACTTCATTTTAGCAGAGGTCATGAAGCGGCTTGGCCTACCGACCACAACACACTCGCAACTGTATACCATTGGATGGCTTCACCAAGGAAGAGATATTTGCGTTAGCCAACAGTGTCGCATGTCGTACAACATCAAGCCCTTCACGGATGAGGGACTGTGTGATGTTGCTCCTCTTGATGTGTCTGATGTGTTATTGGGCAAACCATACTTGTGGAAGTGACATGTTGTGTATGAGTCTAGGCCTCGTTATGTTATTATTACTTTTGGAAATAACTTGTACAGGATACTAGACGTAGTACTACCTCCCGCCATCTCTTTGATTACTGCAAAGCAACGCAGTAAGATTATTTCCCAAACCATGAAATTTTTTGTCATCACAATTCACCCATAGGGAAAGAAGAATATTGTGGCCATAACCTCCAAATAGGGCTCCCTCGCATGACAGTAACAGATGGACACAAAGGTTCCTATACACCTTCAAGTTAAGCACTCCATTGATATGACCCCAAACATGCCACTGCCTAATGTTTCCATACCTCATGCGACTAGACAAACATAATCCACACATGTACTATCTGAGGCTGATAAAGAAACCAGATATATTGAACGCATATAGCATGTCCACCAACAGGTCCATGATATCTTGGAGAAATCCAATGACAAGTACAAGTAGCGCCAGGATCAACATCGGGTGCCACACAACTTCTAAGTGGGTGACACATTTTGGCGACATTTGCAAAAGGTTCAATCTATACCGAGTTGTCAAAGCGGACCAAATCCTTCACCGAGGAAAGTGGTTCACTAGGGACCAGGTTCAACATAAATTTCCCCATCTCATGGAGGATCTACACATAATGGGGACCATTTATTCGTAAGGGGGGAGGAATGATCTAGGTGGATATTGGTGGTCACCTAGTCAGTTTCTTTAGCTTTATCATTTACTATTTTTAATAGTTTTTCAGGTCCTAAACTTCCAAAGCCGTTTTTCGGCCCTAAATGGTGTAGTACTTGGATATATATTTCCAATGAGGTATCATACACGCCAAACGAAGTTTATATGACCAAGTCACAACCCCGGAAAGTTAGCTTCCCAACTAACCCCAATAGGGCCCATAAACTCTTGCTATTACATATCCTCGAGTTAGGGTTTTGGTTGTTTAGGTTTTCTCTTATTGTTAAATATTAAAAAGGCCCTTGAGCCTCATTGTAACATAGTTCAAAGGCATGTAGCCACCACATCTCTTCTCAGAGATAAGCTACCATCACCCTAGCCAGTTTATGTCCATTCTATTTATAAGAATATTTCAATCATTTCACATTAATGAAATGAATTTTTATTTCTACTACATCTCCGTGTTTATGTTTATTTCTGTATTTTATTTCATTCCTACATAAATCCATATTCAAGTTACAACTCTATGGGAATGAGGGTTTGAAACACATTTCAGTTTCAATGTTTTGTAGTAATCTTCAAAAAAAATCATGCAAGTTCCACAGTCTCCATCAATTATATTAATGAGTGAAAAATATCTCATTTTAAATTATTTTTTATTATCTCAAATGGGTTTTTTATGAAATTTAATTTTATTTCTTCGTTTGAGAGATATGCGCAATTGAAGTTACCTTTGTCTGGAACATTGCACTACCAGGCATCCTATGAGTTTGTGGAATAATTTTTTCACTGCACAGGTCATCAAATTTAAAATTCCTTATATAAATGGAAATATATCTTCAATACCTCAAATGGGTATTTGACGTAATTTTATTTCATCACCTATAGCAGAAGTTATCAGCAAAATTGCAGCAAGAGGTCCATTTCAACTAAGATCTGGATCAGTGTTGAATAAAACCTCACTCAAGAACATATACCCCCTTCCCAGGATAGATGATATAATAGATCATTTATAGCAAGCAAAGTACTTCACTAATTTGGAAGGAAAGGAATATAAGGGTTTTCAAGGACCAACGCCCCCTGGTGAGCCCTGGTATTGCACTAAGAGCGTTGCAACCCCTATGGGTTACTGCCCTACTTTACTTTATCAACCCGAGGTTTGTATAAACTTGGAGGTGACAGTGTTATATGTTAGGGTCCTATAATAATAGGGTTCATAAATTTTTAATTGACTTTGATAGTCTTGTAAATATGTACATACCTTGCTTTTTGCAAGTTGTTTTCCCATATTTTGAAAAATTGAAAAAATAATAAAAAATGAAAAAGGAGGGTAAAAGTCCTAAAAATAAAATATCAAAGGACCTTGAAAAATATAGACCCCAAAAGAAAAAAAGAGATAAAAATAAGACCTGAAATTAAGCAAGTGCAAATGCCACTACTTTTATTTTTACTATAAGAATAATGATTATGTGCAGAGTGTCAATAAATTCCATAATCCATGATCAGTTAAACAGTTTAATCTTAACTTTTCATGTTTTCAATTTCATGTTTTAGGTAGTAAATAAAGATTTTTCAATTATTTTAAACTTGACAAATAATTATATAGGTAGAAAATAATGAGGAGCTCAATAGTTTAATCTGAGCCCTTGGATGAAATAAGGTAGACTTAGATAGTTTTATGTTTTGAAAGAAAATTGTTTAAGGTTGCAAGTCTAAATGCACCTACAAAATGAAGAAAAAATGTTAGAAATAAAGTTGGGTAGGCAGAAAGCAGTGGAGAAATCATGTAAATAAGACATCATAGGACAAAATAACTAATTTCCCCTCCCCTGTAGGTATTCAGTATTCTAAACTTTCAGTCAAAAAGGCTCAGAGCATTTCTCTAACTTTTGTTGGGACCGGACCCAAGGCTCGATGACTGATAAGTTAAAAATATTTGAATTCCTACCTTAAACCCTCATTCAATAACATTTACCCTTCATTCATACATTAAAACCCCTTTTTCCTAAGTAAAGACACATTCTTACATAGTAAAATTGTAACCCTAAAATAATTAACTTCATTCCTTTAAAAAATCATTCATAAAACCCTCAAAATTACATTTATCCTAAGTATTAGTGAAAGTAATATAACAGATTAGCAATGCTTTTTTTTTTCACTTTACTTAGAGATAACATGTGTTTTATTTTCATTTTCACTACCCTTTTCATATTAACTTTTAATCTATTTTATTAAATCCATAAAAATACGCTCTCGTAGTTATTAATTTCGTTATATTTAAATAAACCCCAAAACCCACTATTTTAAAGTTTAGATCATAGTTAAATATTCCCATGTGCACAAATAAAACCCGCCCTACAAACCCCTTGGTATAAACATATCCCTATTGAAATATCTCCCCCCCCGAAATTTTTTACAAATGCCAAAATGTTTGAAAAATTATATATTATAACTGTGCCCATATATGTATTATTAAAACATTTCATAAAAATGTTTTCAATACATGTTATATAAACCCCTCTGCCCATTTTAATAAAGCCTAAAGGTCTAAAATTTATTAAAACACAGTTTTATAAAGCCCAAAATCATTGTTGCCTATGCAATTAGCTCGGTCCCACTACTCTTATCCCGACACAACTTTTGAAATGATCTGGACCACTCACTTATGAACTCCAGATCCGATGATGAATATCCCATATCGCCATAATAGATGCACGTTCATCCCCATGCCAAAGTTGCGCGAAATGAGTGGTTTCACTATAACCTCTCTCCTCCACATGCCCTTCAAACATTGGATCGTGTGGGTTAAGCTCAAAACTGCTTACCACCAAATCACCGCGCGATACCACCAGTTTTAGATCCGTTGAAATCCCGTAACCGCTCCTCCTCCCTGATGCAACCTGCATTCAATACTAGACTAATGCAACCAAAACATCTAATAACCTTTGGAAATACATTCATTTCATATCATTCTTGCGCGTTTAACCCACTGCATTACCTCTCCCAACTGTAAAGAACCCTGTTAAAGCCCCTTGTTTGCCATTTTCATGCACGAAACCTCCAAGATTTACCCAGTAAAACTTTGAAGATTGCTGAGGAGCTACACGTTGCTCCAATCAATTCACCGAAGCCATCTATTCAGCTAGAACCTCAGAAACCAGTACGAAGATCAAATACCTTCACACAAAAGGTATTTTTCTCAAATTGGAACCTGCAATCGATTTAAAATACCTGTAAAAAGAAAGAAAACATATTTAAAGTTAAAAAATTGATTAAAAAACTGCCTAAAAGTCCCAAAAACAGGCCAAACTCTGGCAAATTTTTCCCAAAAACCCTATTTCTCTGTTGTGCCCTATTTTAAGGAAATTTATGAGTTTTCACAGTTTAATAGTCTATTTCAAACTCTAAAAAAGGCCAGAAAACCTCTGCAGGTACCCTAAGCCCTCTATAACCCTTTTCAAAATATTTTTCAGCCCTATTTCCATTAAGAGACTCAGAAAACCCCTGTTTTCTGTTTCAAACCAGTTCTAAAGCCTCCAAACCTCTTTGACGGGCCTAATTGAACATAAAACCCAAAGAAAAGCCTATACTTTACCAAATTTTCCCAATAAATCCTCTGTTATAGTAAAATTACTTCTGCAAACTATCTAAACTTGCAGAAGCATATCAAAATGCCTAAAAAGCAAAGTGTAAGCAAGCCTGAAGGTTCTAAAGCACCTGAAACTTCCCCTACCATGACTTCAAGTACTGCTATTGTTGTCAATCCATTGCAACCAATTGTTGTTGATATTGAACACATTCCCCTAGCTTATACTTATTATAAAATAACTGATCCCATTTTTGAATTCAACATGTTAGATATCCATAACTGGTGCTATGAGAAATCTTTAGATGATTAAGAAGTCCATATTTGGGAATCCAATTTTCCCAAATATGTTATCCCATTGACTCACCCTTGTCAGGAGATTATTAGATTGTGTCAACAGTACTATGTCCCAGAGCAAAGAGCCATTGTAAATACCAGTAAAGAAGTGATTTTTACCATCACTACAGAGTCAATTAACCAGATGTTGCAACTTCAACCTGACCCCCAAGAATTCCCTTTCTCTATAGAGGCCCTCACCAAGCTATACATTGGCCTAGATTTTCCTAAAAGGTTCATGATTTTTCAGACTTTTATGCCTCTACATGTAGAAATTCCAAAGTTAAATCCTCCATATTCTACTGCTAAATTCCCTAAAAAATCAAGACATGTGATTTCCATGCTTTCCTTCATCCTTGGATATTTCACTGATGAACACATTGATGAATCCATCTTGGGATTCTTTTCCACCTTTTCTCCAGGTCAACCACCTTCAGTAATTATTGATTATGTTGGTTTCATTGCTGATAGTATCCATTATCAATTGACAAATTTGCATATAGAGGGAGTGTTTAGATATACCTCCTACCTTTTCCATATGTTCCTATACTTCCAATCAGATAATTTTCCAATCACTCTTCAAAAACTTGACATAGAGGCAAATCCTCTATCTGTCATTTTTTGGACATCATTACTCATAAAAGAATGTATAGATTTCAGTTATTCAGAGTTTTCAGAGTTATTTTTACATCCAGTGATTACCATGTTGACCAAGATAGAGCAGCCTAGAATAAATGAGGAAATGAAGAAGATATTGCAGTTATCAGAGCAGAGTAATGTTGGTGAATGGTATTTATATGAGAAACATACTGAAATCAGAGTCTTTGGGTCAAGCTTGTTACCTTACAAGTTACCCAAACATCCTCCAATGAGGATCTTTGCCTTGGAGTATATCAGATAGATCTTAAACTCTGATTCAATCAATTTCATGGTAGCTAAGAAGAAAACCCAATTCAAACTTAAAAATCAAATTGGTCTATTCATATGCAATCACAGGGATGCAGAAAAGGAGGCAGCTAATCAGTTATTGGAATATAAATTTGAAGAGAGTTTCCCTTTGAACTATGATCCACAAGGGATCTTGAGCAAAATAAGGGTTAAATGAAAATTAACACCCTTTATACATGAAGCTAAACCAGAAATAGAAAAGTTTTCCAATCAACTTGAATGGACTAAAAACACCTTAATAGATGCAGTGAATAAAGGTAATACTAGTCATACCTTATAGACTGCAAATCAACCAAAGAAGTCCATCAAAAGAATAAGGTAAGAAGGAGCCTATGTGACTAAGACTACAAAAGAAACAAAGTTCAAGATCATTTATAACAAAAGGCCTAAATTTGATACAACAGGTAAAGGAAAAGTGACAATAGATGTTGAAGAAACAGAGCCTTTAAATACCAACACATGTTTGCCAGAGACAAATGTAGCTACTGTAATTATCAATGAGCCAAATCAGAATGAAGAACTCAATAATGAAGACACACAATTAATGGAAAGACAACAAAGTATGGAAGCTTCTTCCTCACAGGCAGCTGAGGAAAAGGATTTGGATATAAAAGAGAAATATAAGCAGATCAAGCTGAAGAATGAGGAAATCAAAACTGAAATTTTCTCTCAGCTCTTGAAACAAAATCCAGGTAATCAAAACAGATTCCTATCAGCATTTGATTACTCAAGTAAAAAATTGATTATGTCAGTATTACAGCCCACAGTATCAGTTCCAAAGACAGTTGCTGACTATAAGAAAGTTGATCTAGAAGTATCTACAGACAGTATCCATGAATTAGATCAAATAGAGTTTCATAAGCAAAGCTCAGAAATGTTGTATTCCACAGTTACAACAAAATCTATTAGTGCTCAAAAGCTACAAAATACCATCTCCAATGTGCAAGATCAAATGAAGATGGACAAAGCTTCATTGTGTGCCAAAGATCTAAGAATAAAAGCGTTAGAAGAATTAGTATTGCAGGTAGGATATGATCCTACAAATATCAAAGTAGTAGAAGCATTGGTGAAAAATAAAAATGAGGATATAGCAGCCCTGAGGAAACAACTCAAACTTCCTCAAAGTGAGCATCCTCAGACAAAAGAAGCCGTATAGGAACAAAATGAAAAGGATGAAATGATGAATTTAATTCTTCAGTTGACAACGCAGATTAAGGAAATGGAAATACAGATGGAAAAACTTGTCCAAGAAAATGAGACAGTAAAAGAACCAGTGATTCCTACAGTCATTTCAGTTATCACTACAGCAGTGCCTTCAACTTTAGGAGAAAATTTGGCACCCAAAGAACTACTGGCTACTGCAGTGCTAGTGACTTCTTCCACTACATCAGCCACTGAATCATCTACCACAACATTACAACCTACAGATGATGCCATCAAGATAGTGAAAGCAATGGAAGAGATGTCTTTAAAGACTAATGAGATTAATAGGTTGACAAAAATGGTTGAAAATCTTGAAAAGTCAAATAAATTGGCCCAAGTAAATGCTAAGACACATGAAAAAAATGCCAGCAGATTGAGTGAAGAGTTAAAAAAGTTGCAAAAAGAATTAACTTTGAAGGATCAAATATCATACATCAAAAATTACTTTTGGAATAATATCATTGAAGAAATCCATGATGTATGGCCTTCAATTCAGGTAATTTTTTAGCAAAGAGAATTATTGTTAGCAACCCAAGCAAAAATTCAAAAGACTCAAACTGAATTGGCTAAAAAACCAGAACAAGCAGTAAGGCTAATCAATTTCCTTAACAACAAGAATAGATAGGAGTTAGAAGAGCTCAAAATAATAGACATAAATGCAACTATCCTTGAAATTAGGAAAATCACAACAAAGAGAATTTTGATGAGGAAAATTGAAAAAACTATGAAGGTATGAATACTGCCATAACTAGATTTATGGTTAAGTTCACAAGTCTGAGACAAAAAGGACTTCCCGATATCATGGTCATTAATGATAATTTAATGCCTCAAAATGACTATGATAAGAAAATAAGAGAATTTTCCAAGGAACAGGTAAATAAGCCAACAGGTTAAGGCATCCCCATAGGAAAAGTGTTACTGCAGAGTTTTGAAGATTTATTTTACTTACAATATGAAATCAAACACTTGTTTGTCATCAAGCCAACCTTTGCTAGATATACAGAAGTTCATGACAATTTTAGGAAATTAAAGAATATTCATGTTCCTAAAAATGAGGATTGGCAGTCACTTACTGATTTGTTATGAAGGATAAAAGACAAGTAGGTGAAAAGAAGAAAGAAAGTTGTTTCATAAATTACAGTCAAAATAGATTTATTTACAGCAGTCAACACTTTTTGACTAAGGGTTAAAAAGTATCAGTGAATAAAGAGTATCCGAGAAAGAGTATCAGACAAGGCAGATCAGATTCAGAAAATATCTAAAGGCCAGCAAGGAGGACACCAAGGCAGCCACCTGCTTTATCCTGAAAACTGTTTCTATCTCTTATGGATAAAATAGGATAGTTTGCTGATTTGTTAAGCAGTTGTCTCTATTTTTATTGTAAAGAAATTTTATTTTCCTAAGATAATTCCTAGAAGTATTCTAGGATATTTTGTAAAACATTATGTATAAACACTTCATCTTTAGAATTATTTTGTGTGGAACAAAATTGTTGGGATTGTTATAGTCATTTCATCTTGGACTTTAAAGCTTTTGTGTGTCAAAACTTTGAGTAGCAGGCTGGATCAAAGAAAATTGGCATCATACTTCAGGATTCCTGTGATGAGCTATTTGGAGTGAAGTATTTTCTTCACTTGTCATTGTTTGTTTTCTTTGTTACATGCATCCATTTATGTTTATGCTAAATCTGAATGTATAACTAGGAGTATTACTACAGGATATGTTAATAGCACCCTGTTTTTAACTAGTTATAATTTATATGTTTTCCTCTGATTTCCAGTGTAGGGAACCCTTAATTTCTCCCTCTCTCGTTTGACCTGTTCCTACTACTTATTTTTTTGGATTTAAGGATTCTTAAGTGCCCTTTATCTCGATCATACCACCTCACAAAAATAAATTTCCAAGATCTCCAAGGGTTATCTTGCCGTAAAGACATTTGACCTTTCTGCCCTTGATCCTAGTCTTGTTTACTTGATTTTGACTCCATAGCCCAATGGAAAAATAGATTTCCCACTATCCATCATTTCAAGTGATTTTTCCCACCAAATCTACCAAAACCAAAACAAAGGTGCATTTTCACAACTAGCCTAATATTCACAAATGAAAACAAAGTTAAACTTCAAAGAGAGAGCCCTCTCTAAACCCTAGGAAGGCTAGATCTTAGAGTTTGAATTAGGTTTGTGATTACCTCTAGAATTATTTGAATAAAAACCAAAATTACACAAATTGAGAATTACTAGAGTGATAACATATTGGCGCCTTCACTGGGGAACTAACCAGTCCTCAGTCATAAAACTAGTCTTAAAGAAAAATCTTTTTATACATCCGTTTACTTTAAGATTGCTTTTATAAGTTGTGTATATTGAAAACTGTAATTATGGCTTCTAGGAAAGTTTATTATACCAGGTCTAACTCGAATCCTAAGCCTGCAGTTATAGTAGACAACCCAGACCGAATTGGTAAAAAGAAAAAACAGCTAAAAAATTTAGAAGCTGAAGTATCATTAAAAAGAGTCAATTCATTACCACAAGAGTTAGTAAGTCTACAAGATATTGATTTTGATATGAAAATTGAGCATTCTTTATTTAGAAGAAAATCTGAAAGTGATCCTAAAATTACTATTTTAGACCCTGTTTTCACTTCATTCTTGAATACAAAATAGAAAAATATTGCAACAGATTTTAAATCACAGAAAGTTCAAGATCAGACTAAAATTGAAGAACTCAAAGTTACTGTTCTTAAAGATATTGATGAAGCTATTGAATTAGCTCAATTTTTTACTTATGCAAATAAACCTCTAGTTTCTCAGTTGCATACCAAAATAATACCAGCTAGAGATTCATCTCTGTACGCTGTTACATCATTTATAAATTCCACTACCAGCTCATCTACAGATCCATTTATCCCTAGATTACCTTTATAACCTAGAGTATTATTTCCACCACTCACTTCATCCACTATATCCATCAGCTCACCTTTTGATTTCCTAAACACATCATCCTCATTCCCTAGTAGTTCCATATACATTCCAGTTTCATTTCCCAGCACTTCAACTACAACTTTTAGTTCATCAGCTATCATTTCTAGCACAGCTCCAAGCAGTTATACCTTCCTCCTAGCCAAACTAAGCTTCAAGCTATGGCTGCTAGATATGCTCCCCTAGTTTTACCACAACAGCTCCATGACATGCCTCAAGACTATCAAAATAAAATACCACTGTTTGATGGCACTACCCAATATACTGCTCAGCAACACATTACTAAGATGGAAAAATTCTTTGAAATTTATGAGATTGATGACTCAGATGTTCAAATGAGACTGTTTGCACAAAATTTGACAGGAGAAATTAAGAAATGGTTTAAAGATCTAGTTGCTGGTAGTGTAACTGATTTAGTTGTATTTCATAGATTGTTTTTAAATAAATGGGAAAAGAAAAAGAATCCCATCCAAATATTGTCTGAATTTTATTCAATGGAAAGAGCTCCAAATGAGTCAGTCCAAGACTACTGCACTAGATATAAAAGTGTCTATAATTCTATCCATGCAAATCTTAAACCCACTTCTTATTCTGTCCTACTCAAATTCTCTGATGGATTTGATGCAGATATGGCTTACCAATTAATGAAAGAGATGGAAAGACCTTATAAAAAATGGAAACAGATGCTCTTAGTGTAGAAGTAAACAATTTAGCTAAAAAAGCTAGACTCGGAAATGAAAGAAGAGTGACCATTAAAGAAGAAACTTCTAATTCAAACACAAAAATAGATGTGATAGATAAAACCTTAGAAAGGGTGGATATACTAGATAATATAGATAGAAGACCTCAGTGGGATAACCAACAACAAACTTAAATCTTGGAAAAGAAAAAGAAACAACCCCAGACCAAACAGTAAGGCCCCCATTCCAAGAGAACTATGTTGAAAGTTCTCAGAATAATGATGATGATGAGGATGCTATAAACCTAATGGGAATAGATGAAAATAATACTATTTTCCTTACTCAGGAAGATCATGAATTATTTGAACTCCAACAACTCAAATTAGATTCTAGTGAATCCTTTGATTATAAACAAGGTTATGATTATGCTATAAATGAAATACACAGTCAATATAACCTTAGAAACAAGAAAAACAATGAGTCTTCTACCAAGAAAACTTCCCAAACTCAGAATAAGAAAACATTAGAAGCTCCCAAAACAAAAGTTCTGCAAATTATCCCAAGGGAAAATAAGAAAAACTCTAGTTCTTCCCAAAACATTTCTAGTCCTAAAAAAGCATCAAGCCCTAAAATTGTTGATATTACTAATGAAGTTGCTCAAGCTGCAAAAGATTCACAAAAAGCTATTGCTGCTAAAGCTTCTAATTCTGTTAAAACAACAAATTTAGATCCTAAAAAACCTTCTGCTGATCCTAAATCAGTAGATCCAAAAACTGCTACTTCAAAAACATTTGCTAATAATTCTAAGTCTGAAAGAACCTCTACTGCTTCACAAAAAATCCCTGAAAAGAAAGTTAGGAGTAGTAAAACACAAGAAACACAAATAGAGAATGTCAAACCACTCGAAAATGAAAAAATAACTGTAGAAAAGCAAGACAAACCAACTCAAACTACAGTTACTAGAGAAGAATTGATTCAAATTAGTAAAACTCAACCTACATTCAACATACAATCAGAAATTGCAAAGCTTAAAATACCAATTCCTCTGACTGAATTGGTAAAACATGACTTGTATAAATCAACCATAACTGAAACGTTAAATAGGAATGATGGAGAAGATTCCATAAATCTAAATGATGATCAACCAGGGTTGATTTTTGGCCCAGATGTAAATGGAAAACATGCAAATGGAGCAGTTCCTCCATTTTATATCAATCTTACCATTCATGATAAAATTTTACACAATGCCATGCTAGATTCAGGAGCTTCCCATAATGTAATGCCTAAAGCCATAATGGAAACTCTCAATCTAGAAATTACAAGGCCATACAAAGATTTTTTTTCTTTTGATTCAAGAATAGTTAAATGCCTAGGTTTAATCAAAGATTTGTGTGTAACACTAGTTCAATATCCTAGTAAGAGTATATTAATGGACATTGTAGTAACTGATATCCCATCTAAATACGGAATGTTACTTTCTTTCTCATGGGGAGCAAAGTAACAGGGATCTCTACAATTGGACATATCTTATGCTACTATATCAGTTTTTGGCCATCCTAAAAAGTTATATACGGAAACATTGATGAAGTACATGGTCAGTAGTGCTAAAAGATCTATAAACTACCCAATTTAATCTACACCAACTGACCTTGATTCTTTTATCCTATGCAACTCTGAAACTAATGAAATCCAAACTGAACTAGTAGAGAAAAAGAAAACACCAAACAATGATAATATTTTTCATGAATCTCTATAGAATTTAGACTTTGATGGTTCAGTAAATAAGTTAGGAGCAGGAGCAGGAGTTTAGATAACCAACATGGAGACTAATCACTCAGAAGGCCATGCTTTCAGGCTCAATTTTAAATGTACAAATAATATGGCTGAGTATGAATCCCTCATCCTAGGACTCCAAATCATTAGGAACTCAGGAGGAAAAATAATTTTAATCATGGGAGATTTAGAGTTCATCATAAAACAAGTAAATGGAGTTTATTCTGTTTACAATCCTAGACTAAGCAGATACAGAGACACAGTGATAGATTTAACTGATGATTTATTGGAATGTAAGATTGTTGCTATACATGGAAAAAAAAATATACAAGCTCATTGTCTTGCAGCCTTTGCTAGTACATGTAATTTACCATTCCAACCTAATCACAGATATACTGCTAAAGTCAAGCATAGGCCAATAATTCCAGACAACCTTAAGTATTGGAAAAAATTTTCTCAGGATGAACATATTTACAAGTTTATGAACAGTGAAGGAGAATTTCAGAACTATAAGATAGACACAGATTGTACTATAGATCATGATTTGGATTGTGAAATAGATTTGAATAACTTAGATTCTAATAGAATAAATTTTGATAAACCAACTAGATTTAGTCAAGCTGATATAGATAGCTTAGAGAAATTAGAGATTGGAGAAATTATTGATGATGAATTAGACATATTGAATCTTAAGGATAATTTCTTACCTAAAGGTTTAGCTCCCTTAGAAGATCTTTTTAACTCAAATGATGTAGCTATAAAACCAAAAATGGATCCAGTTAGATTTGATATAGAAGAATGCAATATTGGAACAGAATTAAAACCCAAAACAATCAAACTTTCCAAAATTTTACCTCAACAAGAGAAAGAAAAATACATTACTCTTTTAAAGGAATATCAAGATGTCTTTGCCTGGAGTTATGAGGATCTCAAATCCTATGGTACCAGTTGTTACACAGTAATTTGTCACCGTCCCTACCATTCCCCGTCCCGCACAATGGAGGACCCATTTTGTGACCTGTGAACGTTGTCATGCCTTGAAATCATCATCAATGCATTCCTCTAAGCATGAGCTTCAATTGCCCTAAAGACATCTCCTTGCAAAAATCCATGAAAACATCTCCTTTTGCATTGGCGCGGGCAGACAGTTCATAACTCGCGCCAATGGGGAAAATCCTACAAAGAGGCTGCGCTAACTGGCGCTCTGTCCCAGAGCAGAAGTCGCGCCAGCCAATCTAAGGAGTGTTTTTTAAATAAAGATGGCGGAAGTTGTGTTTCAACAAACTCAGAAATCATTGCCTATCTTGAGTTGGGAGGTTTGGCTGCGAGAGTTCCATGGAAGGGAAGTGGTTTGCCACCTCTCATGGAACCTTCCTTGATGATAGGGCCAATCCCACAATAATAGGGATCCCAACTCCCTCCTTCCCCATCTATAAAAGCTTGCCTATTGCCATTGCAAGCTAGTTGGGAAGTGCCTAAGCTTTGAATCTCCAAATTCCCAAGAGCCTTTGTGTTGTAAAGAGCCCTCTTTCTTCCCTTAAGGCCGACTCAAGTAAGGAGACTATCATTGAGAGACTCTAGAGAGGTTTTCCCTTTCCCTGGCGAGCTTCGCGAGACGTGAATGACTGGAGACCCATCCGAAGGAGACTGCGGCGTCAGAACATTGGTTGTACTCTCTTTCGATTGTTATTTAATGAATGATTACGGTTATGGTTCCACTCTGTTTTCACTTATGTTAATATGAGTTATATCCTTTCTGACTGATATCTAGTTGCGTATTCTGGATTTTATGCTTGTATTCGTGTTGTTACTTGCATGTGCAGGTGTCCATCCGCGGAGATCGTGGGGGGATCGTGATCTGCCGAGGCTGAGGAACGGGAACGCTTTCTTCTATGGATCATAGCATTGGACTCCAGGTAGGCCTCCATCTTTGGTCTTTTATTCGTAACTAGGAACTTGCGCTGTAACATTTGATGATTGTTGCTAGACCCCTGCTGGGCTAGTAGGGATCGCCTCTATCCGCAGAGGGGATTTACCTCCTCAACAATTTGGCGACTCCACTGGGGATCGTCGAGTTTTCACTGTCTCATTTAGATTGTCTCGTTTTGATTGTTTTATGATTTTCCTTGCTTGGTTAGCCTTCTGGGCTGGGTTCTTTTGTTGTTTTTGCTTCTTGGTTTGCTTAGTTTACATTGATCTACTTCTGGAGTAGTTCTTTTTTGTTTTTGGCTGAGAAACTCGACTGGCGCGCTTTTTAGCCTTACAGTCGCGCCAATTGGCGCATGTTGCTTTTGTATTGCCTGCGCCAATTTCTTTCTGGCGCCAGTTGCAGCCTTACAGTCATGCCACTCCTGTAGGGTATTTGAGTTTGCTTAGTTTTGAGCTCTCTAGGTCTGTTCAGTGTTTTTCTTCTTGATTTTTTGACTACCTGAGTGTGTTGGAGTCCTGTTTGACTGGGAATTTGCCTTCGTCCTTTGGTTTTTTGCTTTTCTCCATCGATTTCACGTTTTAAGCCCTAGGGCATCTAGTGGCTTTGTGTATCGAGCCCTCCTTGGGAGTTTTGGTGTTTCATTTATCCGGTCAACTCTCTGATTGCTCCTCCGCATTCTCTTAGTAGTTGTTCACTGTTTTGTTGCGATTTTTGGGTGATTGCTCGTTTCTTCATTCAAATTTCGTTTGGTCTTGCTTTGGGCCTGGATCACACGGTCCATTGGAGCCTTTGAGTCTTTTTCTTGGTTTTGAGAGACTTTGGTCGATTTGGGATCTAATTGTTGGTGTCATTGAGTGAAATTTATTCGTTTTTCTCTCTCAATATCATTTCTCAAGTTGTTCCGTTTGTTTTCGGTTTGTTTAGTGCTTCTAGCTATCAAACATTGAAAATTACAAAAAAAAAAATCTCTTTTGCTTTTGGTTGATTAGTGCAAATTGAAATTTTTCGATTTTACTAGTAATTAGTAATTGGAATGAAAAGTTTTCAATTTCATTAGTTGCATTAGAGATATCATTGTTTGTCTTCCGATCATTTTGTTTGTGTAAAGACTCTCAACTCTTCTGTAGCTAGTTTTCATCGAACGAAATGGTGTACTGTGGCATGTAGTTTTGCATTTAGGAGTTTTTGAAACAACACATTCGTTAGGGCCTGAAAACTGAAACGTAATTGAAGATCAACTTTAAAATCTACTCAATTTACACTAAGGCAGCATTGAAATCTAACGAAACAAATTTAGAGGTCTAGGCTAGAGACGTGTTCCAGCGTCTTTAAACCTAGCAGCGAGTCGTTCGCCTTTTGGCTTTAGGCAGTGTAGAAATTCTTTGAATAATGATTGATTATCCACGAGACTATCTGATCACATACAATTCGAATTTATACGACACATAATCTCTTCCACTCGAATCATCACAACTCAGATCATCAAACATGCGGAAATAAAATCAAGCGATAACACATCAAATCATCATACACATTAACACAATATGTATGGGGAAAGCTTATAGCTGAAAACCCCGCAGCTATTGTGTATATTATAATGGAGAAATCAAGTAACCAACTCATTACAATACTCCTCACAAGTACTCAGTACTTTCTCATGAAGTTACTCACAATCTAGCTCAGTTTTGAACAGGTTACTGGTTCAAAAATCACCACTAATTGCCTTGCCTCTATTGCATGTTTCAATTCTATGGGATGGCCTCTTTATATAGATAAACCACCAGCCTGAACTGCGCAATCCTCATGGGCTTACTCCACCTATCTGTGTGTTGCAAATAGCAACAGTATAGTCACAACTGATAGCTAACCCCACCCTTTCATCTACCTCTTTCACTGGTCTCCACTGAACTGATCATACACTGTAGTGAACTGATGTGTTCTTGAGTTGAATAATGAGTTACTAATTAATGAATTAAATAATATTTAATTCACTCCACTCATAACTAATTGATTAGCTAGTTAAACTAATCTCAATCAGTTCAACTAAAATAAGCAGAACACAACTCCACTAGCTGTCTCATTAACTCCTCCAAACTTCTGCCACTGAAGTCCAACTGAAGTCAACCATGCATGATGCCATCAAACCCTTGGGAACCACTTGATTCCTCTGTCAGATGCATGAGCCACTTCTGTAGCTCGAACTGAAGTGCTCCAAGAGAGTAAACTGTTGTTTATAGTCTAAATATTATTAAGGGTAAATAATATTTGACTTCCCTGTTTTAAGGAGAGGCAGTCTAAAAATAGACTTCGACCTCTTTGACCTCAAAAATAGAGTCTCATCTATTTTTACCAACATGAACAATGCTCCAAGAATCTTAAACTGGAATCCCCAAACCATGCTCCATATGTCTAAAAATAGACATAGTCTAAAAATAGATTTTGCGCCAGAAATTGCCTGCGGGCCCACTTGGTGAAGGCGACTTCATTTCACCAAGCTCCATCATCTTGCTGCATTTTCAACAGACAGCGCTAGTACGGACTTGTGCTCCCCGTACCATCGCGTATATAAAGGGAGACCCCTCTAGCTTTTCAATCCTTTATCCATAGGAAGTCGAGTCTGCCGCCCTATACCCGTGATACACCGAACACAACATTCGGGGAGATTGCCTGCACGTACGGAAAGTACTTGGTTGATTTCTTTTTCATTATTAAAACCAAGGTGTATATTGCAGTTCATGGTTATTTGGTACACCCTTTGTGCCTAGTATTCCTGAGCAGTCATTTGGTCTTTTCTGACTCCCTAAATTTGAAAAGACCGTCAAGCGCTTGTCCTTTCACGCTTGTGTCAAATCTGAAAGAGATAGAGTCATCTTTTATCGTTTCTCGACTCTTAAAACATGAAATGGTGAAGTTTCTTATTTTTCAATGTGGTAAAAATTAATCACCCGCGATTATACGCCCTGTTAGATATTTCTTGTTGACCGTTTGATCGTGTGTCTTGACTCTTTTTCGGCCCGTGTGTGGTTTTGAGTTTTGATGGCAACCTTTTCAGAGTTTACCAACCAAGGAATCCCCTTAGAAGGGAATCCTGGTCATTTTCCTCCTTTTGGAAATGTTGGTGCTCCTTACATGGCGACGTTGTCCCTTCCTGGGTTAACTGTTGGGTTGCCTGTTTGGTTGTTCTCAACCTCTGTAGTCCCGAATGTCTCCACTACTATTCAATCAGTTCCTCCGCCGGAACAACATCATGTTGATTCCAAGGTGGACCTCTCCCCTTCTTCGCCTGTTTCTGCGTCCTCATCTTCTACTTCACCTGGTGAAAGCCTGGATTCGAGTAACCAGGTGGTTAAGAAGAAGAAGAAGAAGACAAAGAAGAAGAAGTCTGATAAGCGAGAGGCTAAAAGTGCAGCCACTGTTTCTGAAATATCTCCTCTTGATAAACCTTCCAACCCTCCACGGAAAGTCAAGTTCCCTTGCATGTTGTGCACGGGAGACCATCTTCTTCGAGACTGCCCTGGCATCCCCAAGGTGCCCAAAGCATGGTCCGACGGTCGTCCGCCGTTGTCTTTGACTTCCGGGAGCCAGGTTGGGGGCACGTCTTCAACTGGTGCGGATAAGACTCCTAAGAAGCAAGGTAATATCACCAATCCCTGTAAGTTGTGTGAAGGGCACCATGCCATTCACCTTTGTCCTTATATGGATGAAGCCAAGCGAGTTTTGGACAACCCAACCGGTTCTACACCACACCTTCCACCTGGTTATAATCAGATTTCTTTGAGTCCTCCGTCAGCTGATCCTACGTTTGGTCAAGAGTCATCTTTGGTCGATTCCACTCCCCCAGAAATTCAAATTCACGAATCCGTCCCTGACCCACCATTGCTCATAGGATCGGTTGAACTGGCCCCGTCCGTGGTACGCCAGGTATTTTCTGTCGAGAGTGGATCTCACACCCCCCATGTCATTCTGATTTCTTCAGATTCTTCAGACTTGGAGAAAGATTCTCCTGTCCCTGTACTTCAAGAAGCTGCTCCTCCGCCTCCGATGATGGAGGCTCCGGAGGATATCTCTCCCGCCTTCGAGATGGAGGTTATGGAGGATGCTCCTTCTTCCGTAACACCAGGGGAAGACCTTCTCGGTTCGATGGTATCCCCTCCGAGTAGTCTGGTCGCCTCCTTTGATTGGAGTCGATTTGCAGGATTCCGCCTTCTGTCTTACGTGCCTTTCGAGATCACAGTACAGGCTCTTGGTCTGGTTGTACCCAGCACCATTATAGACGAATGTGCCTCTGTTAGTATTCTATCCTCAACTACCTGGCAAGCTTTTGGTTCGCCACTGCTTGCGCCTGTTACGCAGAATCTGTTGACTTTTAACAGAAGGACGAGTCAACCGTTGGGGATCCTTCCAAGATTACCGATTACTTTGGGAGGTAAAACCGTCCATATGGACGTGATGGTCGTTCTAGGCCCCTTGGATTTCAATCTGCTCCTGGGGCATGATTACACCTATGCCATGGGAGCCCTCGTCTCCTCCCTTTTTCGTGTGGCTTGTTTTCCGCATGAAGGACGGATCGTGACCATTGATTAGCTTTCGTTCTTTGGTCCTAATGTGGCAACTGGTCCACCATCACCCCCTCCTGGTTTTTATTCATCCGTTGTATCTGCTCCACCACAGGTCAACTATGTGTCTACCTACCCTATGCCCGCACTCAGTGAAGACGCCGTCGTGCATAGTGTACTGGGGGCATTGGGTCTTGACTTCCAGGATGTTTTCCTTCCATCGGGAGTGGAACTCTTGGAAGCACCGCCTTCTCGTTCATTTTGATGTAAGTCGGTTAGAGCATGATTTCCTCCCTGTGTCAAGCTCTTTAAAAAATGAAACCAGGTTCTCGGAGCATAGTTCCTCCACTTGTGTCAAGCTCCTAAAACAATGAACCAAGCTGTTTGAGGATAGTTCTTTTAAAGTGTGTCAACCTCGTTCAAATAATGAAACACGAGCATGTTCAATTCGACTTTTTGTTTTGAACCTTCACTCCATTTTCAATGGACTGAAGCTTGGGGGGCATGCACCTCGAATTGAGACACCATGCTGGGGGGCATGCCCGTTTTCCTTATTTCAAGCATAGTTTGTGTTTTAAGCTTGCATAAAAATAAAACTCATTCTCAAGCATAGTTTTCATATGTATGTCCATGTGCGCTTTTAAGCTTGCGTAAAAATGAAATGTGTGATTAAATACATTGTGTGAATACATTTCTCATTGGGTCGTTTGTTATGTAACTGATACATTAGATTACATTTGTATTAGAAGTTTGCATGACATATAAAAAACATCATCACATGTAAAAGATCCATCCAAAATAGTCATATGTATATATATATATGTGTGTGTGTGTGTGTGTGTGTGTGTGTGTGTGTGTGTGTGTGTGTGTGTGTCGAAATGTTTGCACAGTGTGCGTCGCATAAAGTCAAAATATACATAATCGTCTTAAGTACATCCGGAGACGACATGTCTCTCAAAAAATAGGTGTGGTATAAATCCCTAAGAGCTAATCCGCATGGTGCTCATGATAGCATGTGACTGCACGCACTAAGCATCTCAGGATTCGGTGGATCCGACTTGGAACTCCCACCGTATGACGCTGGTACGCCATCGGTACGTCCGCCAGCCGAGCATAGTCCGGGATCCCTCGGGCAATGCCCTCGAGATTCTGGATCAACTCCTCTCCTCCTGTGCCCTCTCCTTGAGGATCAGGGGCGAGATGAGTCCTCCGTGAGATTGGAGACATCCCAGCTGGTCTCTCAGGTCCCACATCTGCATACATATATAAAATGTGTTAGGACGAATGTGTATTAACAAAAAAAAAACATAAAACATAAAATCAGAAAACATGAGGTCTTACCCAACTCCTCGTCCCAGTCGTCTCCTTCTGGCAGTGGGAGATCTGGGTCTCCGGTGAAGTCAGTTCCTGCATATGGCCAGTCCTCCACTACAATCAACTGGCGCTGTAACCACCGAAAGAACTCTGGCCTCCAGGACATCTGTTGGCCGCCTCCAGCTCTGGGCATTAGTGCTGCCCAGCGAGCCATTCTTGGCTCTCGTGGTATCGGATCTGCTACTATGGCCCCTTGGCCCTGGAAGATTGGTAAGCGTTCCAAAATGAACGATACCAGGATGGAACCATAGCCAAACTGTTTCAGTTTAGCTTGTTTGCATTTTGTGAGCTGCCTCTTCATGTTTATTGTTACTGCTGTTGCCCAGTCAAACAGTAAGGGACTCATGCATTCTGAGGCCAGCAGGAGTTGGGCCTTTGTGGCCTCGTGCGGTGCCTGCGACCCTGCAGCCTGCGTGATGGTATGTAGGACAACTCTCAATGCCAGATCGGGGATAGTGTGGATATCCACCTTTTTGCTCCCTGATCCCATTTGTGCTCCTTGGCACACTCGTGCCATCACTTCTTCCATCTTCTCGCCAGATGGTCTACTTCCAGTCAAGACGGGGATCGGACCTCTGCGAGACAATCCGGTGATGAAATACACATCAGAAACCTCCAGCTCCAATACCTGATCTCGCAACTTGAACACTTGTTCATGTTCGTCCCAAATACTGATCAAATACTGGAGGAGCTCGGGCTGAGCTCGTAGATAGGGTGTAAGGAAGAACTTCTTTAGCCCACAGTTTCTGAGGGCATTCATGCAAGCCTCACTTTCTATGGCCTATTCATCCTCTTCTCCATGCTCTCGTTCTTTCCACTCAATCACCATTTTGCTTGATTTCCTGCATCCACATGGTCATTAACCCTTAATTAGATCTCTGGTAGGCTTCAAATTTCATTCAATTTGGTTAAAATCTCGAATTTTTAGGCGGAATTTTAGGTTCGGCCGCTGGCGCGGCTGTTTTGTGAACAGTCGCGCCACGTGGCGCGAGCCCTTTGCATAAAAAAGCCCATTGGCGCGGGTCCGTGCCCCATACCCGCACCAATGAGCGCGGCCCTAAAAATTCAAAGAGTGGCCACAGAGGGCTGATACATAAGGGAAAACTATTAAAAAATGGATTGAAATGAAGTACAGGGAAGCGCCTCTTACCTGTAGCAGACGAGAATCTGAATGGTCAACCGGATCTATCGCAATCGCCGTCAGAAGTTTGCACTCCAAAATGGACCACTGCTGCTTTTTACCAAGGTAAATAGTAAATGTAATTTTGTTTTTACCATTTTGGCATATTTATAACTTTTTGACATAAAATGAGTTTTAAAAGTTATTTTTATCAAATATTTTAATATGTTATGTCGAAAATGGGTTTTACGCTTGCTTGGTATGTGCAGTAGCAGGTTTTTGTGACTTTAACGATGGAAACGAGTTGTATTTTATACTTTTTCGGACTCGGTAAATACACAAAAAAGTCACTTTGGAGTCATCTTTCAAGCTCTTTTCTGACTCTCTAAACATGAAAAGATTTCTGAGGCCCTTGTCATTTCGATCTCGTTAAAATGGACACGAATCGACATCTACCCAGTATATGTTTACCCCTTTTTCGGGATGGGATAGATTGATTACAAAAAAGGAATACCCTAGCCTATCGCGACTATGAGGTTTTCTCGGATATTGTTTTCTACCTTTTTGGATCTGAAGAACTATTTACGAAAAGGGACCTGTGGAGTTTACTTTTCTGCTGTCTTTTCAAACTCTCTAAACATGAAAAGACGCCGAGTTCTCCCTTTTTCAGACTCGTTAAACCTTGATGACATCAGACCCAGTCGAAATGACGTTCTCCGAGTTTCTCCTTCCTAGGACTCGTTAAATGCACTAGGATGGATTCGCCCGAAGGGCGGACTTATATTACAAGCATATGCTATCCCCTTCAAGCTTGTTATCAAAAATAATTGGGGTACTCGCCAGAAATGGTGGGGGAAAAATGGAACCATCGTCATTGTCGTCGGCAGTATGTCGCTCTTGAACATGGCACTTGTCTGCATTCGTGTCGGGTTGGGGACATCTCATCTCGTTTCTTCACTTTGCCTCCGTGGGTTTGGATAATCCCTTTTGACCTCTCATCTACTCATTGCCTCGTCACCATGACCTCTGATCCGTTGATGTCAAATACTGCCAGGTCCAATGTCGTGCCGTTTATATGTTCAATAGAAGTTGGCCTATGCAAATATCAACCTTCCTCTGATTCTCATACGATCCTGATTCACAACAAAAACATCATGTTCCTCTGTCTCGTGTCGATGATGTGGGAAACATTATGGCCCACGTTCGATCAAGGTCACTTCCTGTCGACTTCAACTCATTATCCAGGGAGTTGATCTAGAGACTCCTTCATGGTACCTTGGAGCCTGCATGCCTCAATGGCAGGTTCGTCGCATTCGACGAGAGGTTTTCATCATTGGCCTCCGATCGAGTGATTCTGCGGGTGTTCGACGTCAACTCATTTATTCGCACGCCGTAGATTGTACCTGTAGTACCTTGAGGACCATTGTCATTATTGGTGGTTTCTCTCGCGTCTGTTAACAGCTTTCATCATTGGCTGGTAATCAGACGATGTTCTTACATGTTCGACTTCAGCTCACATATTCACATGCTTGAACTTGTACTCTGTTGGGTCGAGATGGAGCGCAAGACCCTGGATTGTGTCTGTTGTAATCCAGGCTGCGATTGTGGATTATTATCATTATGTACATGACTCACTGATTGGATGGCTGCGACCATACTTGAGTCTATTTATTTGATCCTTGCTGGATGGCTGCGCCCATACCCTGGATCCGGATTATAGTGTACTCTGTTTTGGATGGCTGCGCCCATACCGCATATACATCATGTACTTGAGATATCAGTTGTATTTTTCTACGCAGGTTTTTCGACGGCGGGGCTTCAGTTGAACATGTTCTCGTAAAGCATTTCACCCCTCTCCCTCTCGGGCCTCATACTTTAGGGGGCATCTGTTACACAGTAATTTGTCACCGTCCCTACCATTCCCCGTCCCGCACAATGGAGGACCCATTTTGTGACCTGTGAACATTGTCATGCCTTGAAATCATCATCAATGCATTCCTCTAAGCATGAGCTTCAATTTCCCTAAAGACATCTCCTTGCAAAAAATCATGAAAACATCTCCTTTTGCATTGGCGTAGGCAGACAGTTCATCACTCGCGCCAATGGGGAAAATCCTACAAAGAGGCTGTGCCAACTGGCGCTCTGTCCCAGAGCAGCAGTCGCGCCAACCAATTTAAGGAGTGTTTTTTAAATAAAGATGGTGGAAGTTGTGTTTCAACAAACTCAGAAACCATTGCCTATCTTGAGTTGGGAGGTTTGGCTACGGGAGTTCCATGGAAGGGAAGTGGTTTTTCACCTCTCATGGAACCTTCCTTGATGATAGGGCCAATCCCACAATAATAGGGATCCCAACTCCCTCCTTCCCCATCTATAAAAGCTTGCCTATTGCCATTGCAAGCTAGTCGGGAAGTGCCTAAGCTTTGAATCTCCAAATTCCCAAGAGCCTTTGTGTTGTAAAGAGCCCTCTTTCTTCCCTTAAGGCCGACTCAAGTAAGGAGAATATTGTTGAGAGACTCTAGAGAGGTTTGCCCTTTCCCTGGCGAGCTTCGCGAGACGTGAACGACTGGAGACCCATTCGAAGGAGACTGCGGCGTAAGAACATTGGTTGTACTCTCTTTCGATTGTTATTTAATGAATGATTACGGTTGTGGTTCCACTCTGTTTTCACTTATGTTAATATGAGTTATATCCTTTCTGACTGATATCTAGTTGTGTATTCTGGATTTTATGCTTGTATTCGTGTTGTTTCTTGCATGTGCAGGTGTCCATCCGCGGAGATCGTGGGGGGATCGTGATCTGCCGAGGCTGAGGAACGGGAACGTTTTCTTCTACGGATCATAGCATTGGACTCCAGGTAGGCCTCCATCTTTGGTCTTTTATTCGTAACTATGAACTTGCGCTGTAACATTTGATGATTGTTGCTAGACCCCTGCTGGGCTAGTAGGGATCGCCTCTGTCCGCAGAGGGGATTTACCTCCTCAACACCAGCATAATCCAACATAAAATTCCAATAAAAGAAGATCAAAAGCCATTTAAACAAAAATTGAGAAGAATTAACCATGTTTTATTACCTTTGATAGAAAAAGAAGTGAAAAGAATGTATGATGCACAGATCATTGCACCACTTAGATATTCAGATTTGGTTTCTAGCCTAGTTCCAACAAGAAATAAAACAAGAGAGATAATATTATGTGTTTACTTTAGGAATCTAAACAAAGTTTCCTTGAAGGATAATTACCCTTTACATAAAATGGATCATATATTACAAAGGGTAGTTGGCTCTTCTAGGATGTCTCTTTTATATGGTTTTTCAAGATATAACCAGATCTTAGTCCAAAAAAAAGATCAAGCTAAAAGAGCATTTACTACTCCTTGGGGCACTTTTATGTATGTAAAAATGCCTTTTGGTCTAATGAATGCAGGAGCAACCTTTCAAAGGGCTATTGACATAGCTTTTGCAAAGGAAATACATGATTTCTTAGTAATTTACTTATATGACATTACTGTATTTTCCAAAACTGATAATGAACACTTGGATCATTTGAGACAAGTTTTTATTAAGTGCAGGAAATTTGGCATCTCTTTAAATCCTAAGAAAAGTATATTTGGATTAGAAGAAGGTAAGTTACTTGGACACATAATTTCTAAAGGAATCAGAATAGATCCTGCAAGGATAGAAGCAATTCTGAACATCATTCCACCAAGAAACATCAAATAATTACAAGCCTTTTTAGGTAAGATTAATTTTTTAAGAAGATCCATATCTAATTTAGCTGAGATAATTAGAGAACTAAATAACATGCTAAAAAAAGATTCATTTCTTAAATGGATTTTTGAGGAAAAACAATCATTTGACTCCATCAAATAAGCCTTAACCAAAACTCCAGTCCTAATAAGTCCTGACTTTAAGAAAGATTTCATAATTTTTTCATTTGCTTCAGAACACACCATTGCTGCAGTTTTACTACAGAAAAATGACCAAGGATTTGAACAACCCATATATTTTTTCAGTAAGACCCTTAGAGATTCCCCTTTGAAGTACAACATTATGGAAAAACAAGCCCTAGCTTTGGTTAAGGCCATTAAAGACTTCAGAGTTTATATTCTCTACTCTCATATCATTGCCTATGTCCCAAATTCTATAATGAAAGACATTCTTACTCAGGATGGTCTGATGGAAGAAGAGGTAAGTGGATTGCCACTATCTTAGAATATGACATAGAGATAAAACCCACAAAACTCATCAAAGGTCAAGGATTATCCAGACTTATGGCTGAATCTAACTGTAATTCCCTAGACATAAATTTTATTGCTCAAGTAGATGATCAGGAAGAGATGGCGACTCCATCGATCAGTGAAGCCTTCTCAGACTCACCTTGGTATACAAATATAATATTTGTATTACAAAACTTACAAGCTCTTCCTGGATTATCAAGAACCAAAGCCATATTTTTAAGACTTAAAGCAGTAATATTTTGTATTTTAGATAATGTCCTTTTTTGGAGAGATCATAGTGGAATTTTATTAAATTTCTTATTAAAGGAAGAAGATGATAAAATACTTGAAGAATTTCATGCAGGTGACTGTGGAGGACATCTATATTGGAAAACAACAGCAGATAAGATCCTGAGAGTTGGTTTTTACTGGCCTACTTTGTTTGCTGATGTCAAAAAGTATGTAACTTCATGTCATAAGTGCCAAATTTTTTAGGGTAAGAAGAAATTATTACCCCTCCCCTTAAAGCCTATTTCAACTAAAATGAAATTTAAACAATGGGGTTTAGACTTCATTGGTGAAATTCACCCTCCTTCTTCAGGCCAAAATAAGTGGATTTTGACAGCCACTGATTATTTTACCAAATGGATTGAAGCCATACGCTCTAGACAAGCCACATATACTGTCATTATTTCCTTCCTAGAAAACAACATTCTTTCAAGATTTGGATGTCCCCAAAAAATAATTACTGACAATGCAGCAACATTCAAATCCAATAAAATGATTGAATTTTGCCACAAATACCATATTACCTTAGGTCATTCTACTGCATATTACCCCCAAGGTAATGGCCTAGCTGAATCCTCAAACAAGAGCCTTGTAAATATCATCAAAAAGTTACTTGAAGACAATAAAAAGACTTGGAATAAGAAGTTAGTCAATGCCTTATGGGCAGATAGACTTACTACTAAAAAATCCATTGGTACTTCCCCTTACCAACTAGTTTATGGAATGCATGTTGTTTTTCCATCCTCCCTAGGTGTACCAGTGATGAAAATTATCCAAGAGTTACAAGTTGAAACAAATGACATTCAAAGAAGGATCAAACAAACTATTCACTTGCAACAAACAAAGGGAAGAATTTTATATCAAATCTCAAGTCATTCAGGATAAAATCAAGATATTTTTTGATAAAAAGACTAAAGAGGATGATTTCTACATAGGAGATAAAGTGTTAAAGTGGGATTCCAAAAGAGAAGACAAAGGAAAACATGGAAAATTTGATTTTCTATGGAAAGGACCTTATGTGATTTATGGATATAGAGGTAATAATGCTTTCTTCCTGAAAGAAATGGATGGAACAGATCTGCAAGAAGGACCAGTAACTGGCAGAATGCTGAAGCACTACTACTCTCCCGAGTTAACAAATACTTCGTTTTTATTCACTTTGATCATTGTACATATACATTGAAAATTTTAGATTGGATTGGATGTTTCCCTAACAAAGTTGAAGCCCAAAGAGAAGGCCCTAAGCTTTGAGAGGTGAATAGCATAAGTATGAATAAGCGGCAGATATCAAAAGACATTTACAGGGTCATCACAGTCAAATTCTAAAGGCTACTAGTCTCAAAGTTCTTGATATTTCACCAGGAAATGTCATCCCCTTGTGGAGCCACTGTTAGGGTCCTATAATAATAGGGTTCATAAATTTTGATTTGACTTTGATAGTCTTGTAAATATGTACATAAATTTCTTTTTGCAAGTTGTTTTCCCATATTTTGAAAAACTGAAAAAATAATAAAAAATGAAAAAAGAGGGTAAAAGTCCTAAGAAGAAAAGATCAAAGGACTTTGAAAAAATATAGACCCCAAAAGAAAAAAGAGATAAAAATAAGACCTGAAAGTGAGCAAGTCCAAATGCCACTACTTTTATTTTTACTGTAAGAATAATGATTATGTGCAGAGTATCAATAAATGCCATAATCCATGATCAGTTAAACAGTTTAATCTTAACTTTTCATGTTTTCAATTTCATGTTTTAGATAGTAAATAAAGATTTTTCAAACAGTTTAAAATTGAAAAATTAGTAGATACGTAGAGAACAATGAGGAGCTCAATAGTTTAAACTGAGCCCTCGGATGAAATAAGGTAGACTTAGATAGTTTTATGTTTTGAAAGAAAATGTTTTAAGGTTGCAAGTCTAAATGCACCTACAAAATGAAGAAAAAATGTTAGAAATAAATTTGGGTAGGTAGAAAGCAGTGGAGCAATCATGTAAATAAGACATCATCAAAAAAAATAACTAATTTCCTCTCCCCTATAGGTATTCAATGTTCTAAATTTTTAGTCAAAAAGGCTCAGAGAATTTCTCTGACTTTTGTTGGGACCGGACCCAAGGTTCGATGATTGATAAGTTAAAAATATTTGAATTCCTACCTTAAATCCTCATTCAATAACATTTACCCTTCATTCATACATCAAAACCCATTTTTCCTAAGTAAAGACACATTCTTACTTAGTAAAATTGTAACCCTAAAATAATTAACTTCATTCCTTTCAAAAACCATTCATAAAACCCTCAAAATTACATTTATCCTAAGTATTAGTGAAAGTAATATAAGAGATGAGCAATGATTTATTTTTTCACTTTACTTAGAGATAACATGTGTTTTATTTTCATTTTCACTACCATTCTCATATTAAATTTTAACATATTTTATTAAATCCCTAAAAATACCCTCCCGTAGTTATTAATTCCATTATATTTAAATAAACCCCAAAAACCCACTATTTTAAAGTTTAGACTATAGTTAAATATTTCCATGTGCACAAATAAAACCCGCCCTACAAACCCCTTGGTATAAATCTATCCCTATTGAAATATTCCCGCCTCCTATAGTTTTCACAAATGCCAAAACGATTGAAAAACTATATATTTATAACAACGCCCATATATGTATTATTAAAACATTACATAATTTTTTTTTAAATACATGTTATATAAACCCCTCCGCCCATTTTAATAAAGCCTAAAGGTATAAACTTTATTAACACATAGTTTAATAAAGCCCAAAACCATTACCGCCCGGTCCCACTACTCTTATCTCGATGCAACTTCCGAAACGATCTAGACCATTCACTCATGAACTCCAGATCCGACGATGAATATCCCATATCGCATAGAATAGATGCACATTCATCCCCATGCCAAAGTTGCATGAAATGAGTGGTTTCACTATAACCTCTCTCCTCCATGTGCCCTTCAAACATTGGATCGCATGGGTTAAGCTCAAAACAGCCTACCACCAAATCACCGCGCGATACCACCAGATTTAGATCTGTTGAAATCCCGTAATTGCTCCTCCCGCCTGATGCGACCTGCATTCAATGCTAGACTAATGCAACCGAAATTTCTAATATACCTTTGGAAATACATTCATTTCATATCATTCTTGCACGTTTAACCCATTGCATTATCTCTCCCGACTATAAAAAACCATGTTAAAGCCCCTTGTTTGCCATTTTCATGCCCGAAACCTCCAAGATCTACCCAGTAAACCTTTGAAGACTGCTGAGGACCTGCACATTGCTCCAATCAATTCACTAAAGCCATCAATTCGGCCAGAACCTCAGAAACCAGTACAAAGATCAAATACCTGCACACAAAAGGTATTTTTCTCAAATTAGAACTTGCAATCGATTTAAAATACCTGTAAAAAGAAAGCAAACACATTTAAACTTAAAAAATCGATTAAAAAACTGCCTAAAAGTCCCAAAAAAAGGCCAAAATCTGGCAATTTTTTTCCAGAAACCCTGTTTCTCTATTGCACACTATTTTAAGGAAAGTTATGAGTTTTCATAGTTTAATAGTCTATTTCAAGCTCTGAAAAAGGCCAGAAAAACTCTGCAGGTACCGTAAGCCCTCTGTAACCCTTTTCAAAAGAGTTTTAAGCCCTATTTCCATTAAAAGACTCAGAAAACCTTTTTTTTTTGTTTCAAAACAGTTCTTAAGCCTCCAAACCTCTTTGAAAGGCCTAATTGAACAGAAAACCTAAAGAAAAGCATATACTTTACCAAAATTTCCCAATAAATCCTTTGCTATAGTAAAATTACTTCTATGAACTGTCTAAACTTGCAGAAGAAGATCAAAATTCCTAAAAAGCAGAGTGTAAGCAAGCCTGAAGGTTCTAAAGCACCTAAAACTACCCTGCCATGACTTCAAGTACTGTTATTGTTGTCAATCCATTGCAACCACCTGTTGTTGATATTAAACACATTCCCCTAGCTGATACTAATTATAAAATAACTGATCCCATTGTTGAATTCAACCTGTTAGATATCCATAACTGGTGCTATGAGAAATCTTTAGATGATCAAGAAGAAGTCCATATTTGGGAATCCAATTTGCCCAAATATGTTGTCCCATTGACTCACCCTTGTCAGGAGATTATTAGATTGTGTCAACATTACTATGTCCTAGAGCAAAGAGCCATTGTAAATACCAGTAAAGAAGTGCTTTTTACCATCACTGCAGAGTCAATTAACCAGATGTTTCAACTTCAACCTAACCCCTAAGCAGTCCCTTTGTCTATAGAGGCCCTCACCAAGCTATATATTGGCCTAGATTTTCCTAAAAGGTTCATGATTTTTCAGAATTTTATGCCTCTGCAAGTAGAAATTCCAAAGTTAAATCCTCCATATTCTACTGCTAAATTCCCTGAAGGATCAAGACATGTTGTTGTGAAAATAGCTCCAAAAATAGAAGAAAAGCGATATCAATGCCTTAGAAATAAGCCACTTCAAGGGGGAAACCTCCAATACATTATATGAATGAACAATTCTTGGATGATACATATTACAAAACCTCCTTTCTATATATAGGAGTCCATGGGGCCACAATGTAATCCTAGCTGACCTAACAATAATAATTTAAGGGCACAATAATAACAATATGGGGGTTACATGGGTACAATAATAACAATAAGGTGGTTACACTAACAACAATAAGGGACTATACTAGTAATATAGCGGCCTAACATGCCCCTCTCCTTCAAAAAAGTGTTGTCCTCAACACTTGAGTAGTTCTGGGTGCATCTGCATAAAATTCTCATCCTCCCATGTAGAATCTTCAGTGGGTAAATTCTTCCACTTGATGAGATACTCTGAAATTGATCGATTTTTTAGCTGTCGAGTTCTTGTTTCCATGACCGCTTCAAGTTCCAATATGATTCTTCCTTCCTCATCAAGTTCTGGCAATATTGTTTGAACTGGAAGATTTTCACCTATAACCTTATTTAAGGATGAAACATGGAAAACTGGATGCACTCGTGAAGAAGCAAGAAGCTCCAATTTGTATGCCATAGTACCAATATTTTGCAACACCTTGTAAGGACCATAGTACTTTGGCAATAATTTATTATCCTTTTTAGCTTGCTTGAGGGACATTTTTTTGTATGGTTGTAGCCGTAAAAATGCCCAGACTCCTACATCAAAACTTCTCTCGCTGCGATGTTGATCTACCTATTGTTTCATTCGATTTTGTGCCAAATTCAGGTTATCCTTTAAGAGTTGGAGAACTTCTTGTTGATTCTCGATGTGATCTTCCACTACTTGAACCTTTGAATTTTCTCTTAAATATGATGTGATGGATGGTGGATTATATCCATAAAGTGCCATAAATGGGGTCATTTTTGCTATAGTATGGAAGGAAGTGTTATACCACCATTCAGCGAGAGGTAACCACTTGACCCATTGTGTTTGTTTATCAGATACAAAACAACGAAGATATCCTTCCAAACATTTATTTACTATCTCAGTTTGACCATCGGATTCAGGATGATAAGATGAGCCATGAGCTAATTGAGTACCCAAACAAGAAAATAACTCCGTCCAAAAATTTCCAGTAAAAATGGGATCTCTGTCGCTCACAATAACCCTTGGGTTTCCATGTAGCTTTTGAATTATGTCCATAAATATAGTAGCAACTGTACTTGCTTTAAATGGATAAGATAATGCACAAAAGTGTGCATACTTGGTAAGTCTATCAACTACCACCATGATGACACTCTTTCCTTTGGACTTAGGTAAACCTGTGATAAAATCCATTGAAATCTCCTCCCGACGTTGACTTGGAATGGATAAAGGTTGTAGAAGTCCTGGGGTCTTAATTGTTTCCACTTTATTCTGCTGGCAAACCAAACATTCCGCCACAAAATTTTGAATATCAGATTTAAGGCCATCCCAAAAAAATTCTTTCTTCACCATGTGGTAAGTTTTTAAAAATCCTGAGTGTCCTCCTAAAGGAGAAGTGTGCAATTCCAAAAGAATATTTTGTTTTAGTTGGGAATTCTTACAAAGATATAAGCGATCTTTGTACCATAAGGAATCATTTTTCCAAATAAATGTATCAGATGTACTAGGATCTTGTTGCAAATTTTGAATGAGTGTCCACACTTATTCGTCCTTCTTCCATTCATCCCTTGCTTCGGTTATCCAATCTGGTTGGATAATAGAAATGGCACAAAGCAATGCTTCCACCTCTTCATTCTTTCTTGAGATTGCATCTGCAACAACATTTAGCTTCCCTTTTTTGTAGATTATTTCAAAGTCATAACCCAACATCTTTGTGACACATTTTTGTTGCTCTTCTGAAAATAGTATTTGTTCCAAAAAGTGTTTAAGACTATCATGATCAATTTTTACCTTGAAGTGTCTTCCCATTAGGTAATTTCTCCATTTCTTTAGTGCATGAAGTATTGCTAACATTTCCTTCTCATAAATAGGTTCTTGTAAATACTTTCCTTTGATTGGATGACTTTCAAAAGCAATGGGTCTTCCTTCTTGCATGAAAACAACACCAATTCCATTTCCTGAGGCATCACATTCCACAATAAAGTTTTTGTGAAGTCTGGTGTAGCTAAGACCGGTGCTAGGCACATTGCCTCTTTAAGATGTTCAAAGGCCTTAGTTGCTTCAGGAGTCCATGAAAATGCATATTTTTCAATAATGTTGCTAGAGGTGCTGCTATTCTCCCATAATTCTTAACAAACTTGCGATAATACCCTGTTAACCTGAGAAATCCTCACAACTGCTTTATGGTTATGGGGACTTTCCATTCCTTAATGGCTTTAATTTTGTTAGGGTCTACTTTAACACCCTCATGAGATACAATATGACCCAGATATTCCACCTCTTGTACTCCAAAGAAACATTTGGATGTTTTTGCATATAATTGTTTCTTCTGCAATAGTTTGAGCACCCTGTCAACATGTTCAACATGATCCTTCCAAGACCTGCTGTAGATTAGTATATCATCAAAAAATAGTAGCACAAATTTTCTAAGGAAGGGTTTGAAAATGGAATTCATCAACCCTTGAAATGTAGAAGGTGCATTGGTAAGGCCAAAAGGCATGACCAAAAATTCATAATGACCCTCATGAGTTCAAAATGTTGTTTTTGGAATATCTTGAGTCTTCATTCTAATTTGATGATATCCTGAACGAAGATCCAACTTGGTAAAATAAATTGCTCCATGTAATTCATCCAATAATTCATCTATCACAGGAATGGGAAATTTGTCTTTAATGGTGAGCTTATTGAGCTCCCTATAATCCGGACACATTCGCCATGATCCATCCTTCTTGTGTACCAATACTACAGGAGCAGAGAAAGAACTTTGACTAGGTTGGATTATACCCGCCTCTAACATTTCTGCAATCATACGTTCAATTTCGCTCTTTTGGACATAAGGATATCTATAAGGCCTGATGTTTGGAGGAACACTTCCTGGAATCAAATGAATAGTATGATCATGATCACGAATAGGTGGGAGTCCTTTGGGAGTTTCAAACACCTTGGAATGATTGTCTAAGACTTTTTGGAGATCTGCAGAAATAGATGATTTTGATATTGGAACTTCTAGTGAGCATAACTGTGCAATTACGCCTCGTTGTTCTTTATTTAGAAGCTTTGTCATGACATTAGAGCTTATTATCTTTCCCGGCTTCCCTGCAATACCCCGTAAGCCGACTTCCTTTCCTTCTGAAAAAAATTTCAAGAAAAGTTCTTGAAAATTAAAAGCTATTGTCCCCAAATATTGTAACCATTGTACTCCTAGTACAACATCAACACCTCCCGTAGGAATGGAAAGCATTGGACTATTCAATACATATTCCCCCATGGTTAGCTTGATATTATCGCATTTTCCAGAGAAATTTATAGTTCCTCCATTTGCAATCATCACTTGACATTCTGGTGCTGGGTATAGGAAACAATTCAATTCCTTGGCTACCTTACAATGAATAAAATTATGGGTACTACCTGAATCAATCAACACTATTACCTTTTTCTTCTTTATATGTCCTTCTATATTGAGAGTTTGAGGAGTGGTAATTCCTGCCAATGCATTACACAATATGGTTGGACTCATTTCTTCCTATTCTAGGGCCAGTTCCTGGTGTATATCCTGTTCTTTTGACTATTCTTGTTCATTTTCTTCTTCCTCTTCACAATCTATGTAAAATAATTTCTTCTCAGCACACTTATGACCTTTAGTGTATTTTCTATCACAACTGTAGCGAAGCCCTTTTGCTCTTTTTTATTCCAATTGTTGTGGTGTCAACCTTGTAGGTTTTGGAAATCTAGGAGTAGCAACACTTCCATCTTTATAGAAGTGAGTGGTAGGCTTGCTTGTCGCCATAATTTTACATTCAATTTTTCTTTCCAACCTGAATTCCTTCTCCAATGAATCAGGTTCCAAAAAACGAACTTCATGTTGGATATTATCCTTTAAAGTACCTATGAAGAGATCAATCATGTGTTCCTCTGGAATATCAGTTACCCTTATATTCAATTTTGGATGTCCTCAATGTGCTCCCCGACTGAACACTTTTGTTTGAGATTTATCAATTGGCTAAAGAAAGTGTTGCTCTTTGTATCCTCATAATGTGTTATCATTTCCTCCGTAAAAATTGACCAAGTGACAATTTTTTTACGGGAGCAAAGGCATCGATACCATACAAATGTATTTTGTTCTAAATGTAAAGTTGCAATTCGTACCTTTTGTGTGTTTTGCACATTATTGAGATAAAAATATTGCTCCATCTGTAGTATCCATGTTACAGGATCCTTTCCATCAAACTTCCTCATATCCATTTTTGGAATATGGTGGTTCCTTTTGTTATCACCTAGCTTGACCTCAGGTTGAAGGAAGGCAAAAAAGGGTAACCACAAACCACGCTTAACCTTTTAGCTAGCCCTACAAGGCAGGGAGAGGGATCTCTTTGTAAGAAATATCAGCCAAGGATGATTGCAAAAAATTATTTTAGGCTAGGTATAGTAGCTCGAAAAGTTTTGATAGATTTTGTTGGTGTTTGCTGGATCAGATGGAGCTGGGCAGTTTAAGTCTGGGAAAATAAATCAGAAATGTAGAGTATTCTATGGGGAAAGGTAGGCATGGACTTTAACACGTTTGGCTTTATGATTGTGAAGTGTTTAAGACTGGTGAGGAGCTGAGGAGGGCATATGAGATGAATCCTTATCAAACAGTAGAAAACATAAAATATTGAATGATTTCCCAAGGCAAAGCACTGTAACAATGGATTCTACCTATCTAACTTGAAAACATTCAAAAAAAATAAATGGAATGAATGATGGCATACATAAAATTTAAAAAATGATTACAAAAGAAGAAACTATGTTAAAATTCCATACCATAGGGATCCCATAAAAAATCGCTGCAAATATTTAATAATTACCTGCCAAACTGGTTACAAATATGTACAATCAAGCTCAGAGCGCCCCAGTGATTCCAACTTTTTTCAACCCCTAAAAATGACTGAAAAATTACATTAAATAGACTGGCCTCAGGGGGCGAATCCATAAAAAGAGGAGTTGTTTCACCTGCCGCCAAACAAGAACCTGAAGATAGAAAACCCCAAAAATACCTCTGAAAGAGAGGAAACTGTTTGTTCATTTTGACCATATGGAAGCATTATCTGTTACGTTTACTCCAGCAAATAAAAAGAAAACAAATATGGAATCCTTCCCCCTCATTTATCGTTTGCTGCCGTTTCGTGGTTGATTCCATAATGATCTCTATATTTACAATTTTCTCATGGCCTTAACAGAATGTCCGTCCCTTTTAACCCTTTTGCAGAAGAAAACCCTTTTAAACCAATAAATGAATGTGCTTCATAAAAATGGAGAAAAACCCCTTTTTTCTTTGAAAAGAGTGGAAGGAAGTGGTGGGCCCGGGAATCGCAATCGCAAAGGGGAGAGGAGCGGGAATGTTTTAGGCAGAGGAAATCGTGATGTGCGATGAGCGATGGAGTGATGGAGCGATGAACGAGGAGCGACAGGCGATGGAGCGATGTGATGGAGAATAGAGCGATGCGATGGGGGATGGCATGATGGAGTGAAGGTCTGATGCGATGAGCGATGTTGGATTATCACATCGGCGGGGAAACGGGAAGTGAAGTTAGTGCGGCGATAGAACGATGTGATCGCGCGATGCGATGGAGGACTATCGCATCAGCGGAAATGAGAAGGCGGAGTTAAGCGCTAGAGGGGGAGTGGTCGCGTGATGTGATGTTGTGATGCGATTGCATCGGCGAAATTGGGAGAGCAGGAGTTAAGTATGACGGGAAGTCGATAATGCGATGATGCAAAGCGACGTTGCGATGATCGCATCGGTGGAGAACAGAATGCAGAGTTAAGTGTAGGAGGGATATGCGATAATGCGATGAGCGATGTTGCGATGAGATCACATCAGTGATAAGCCATCTTATTGGGATTGTAGGAGACGGAAATTCAAAAGAAAAATGGACTTAGTGGTAAAGGAAAAATACAAAAAAAGGTAAGGGATTTAAAGTTAAAGAGCTAGCGGAATAATGGAAAAAGGGCAGAGTTATGCTTTTTGGGCCATTATTCATTTGGGCATATTTTCCGATCTAGAAGTCGATTTAGGGAGTATGATATACCATTGGAAATATTTTTCTGAGCTCCTTCTGATGGAAACATTTACGACATGTTTTGCACTAAAGATCATGTGGAGAACACCTTTGAAAACTACGCAGAGAAAAAGCCCCTTTGACCCTTGGTGACGGGCTGCGAAAGACTATCATTGGCTTTATGAAGATAGCAGCTTTTGAAGTTTGAACTTATTACATATGGAAACATAAAATTACATAAGAATGATAATAAAAACAAAGAAACCTGTTTTCACCTCAAAACATGGTTTTGAGGTGAAAATTACATTAAGCTTAAAATAACAACTCTTTGAATTTTCCAAATACTATGCTTTGAGTTTATTTGGCATCCTCATGTCCTTGCTGATATTTATTGACACTTTCATCATTAATTTGACTATGGTGGAACCCTAAAACCTAATGAGACCAAACCCTATGACCTAATAAAATGAACTGCAGAGTGAAAATGAATCATGACTGAAGACCATAGAGAGGAGAACCAGCAATTACTTTTCATGAGGGAAAACTGATGAAGTGACCCCAACCATCAGTAGATCCATGACCTAATGGAGTGATAAAAAGTTATAGTATGAGACTCCTACTATGCAAATTCAAAAGAGTAGATTTTTATCACTGATCGTAGTATGACAAGACTGACACTAACATTGGCTCCAATGGGGGTGGTAGCTCCTTGGAGGTGCCAAGAACACCGTAAACCTAGTAGCCTTATCCATTGGGAAATATGGTCAAAATACTTCAAAGACTGAAAAATGACACAATGTAGACTGACTCATGACTCAAACCACGACTGTAAACTAAATCAAAACCGGGAAACCTTAAACATATCATTCAAGTTTTATAGCCTTCGCTTCGGGCCCCAAGCTTCAATGGCTGTGCACTTGAAATCTTACCAAAAATGAATATGGCATGTACAATGACTGTGACATAATTTCAGAGAATCATCTTAAAATTAGTACTACTTCAAGAGCCTACCATTCACTGGCTCTCCTGGGAAATCTTGACCATCCATCTCTGTGAGAAGATAAGCGTTCTGCCCTCTGTATGCTGAAATCTTATACGGTCCTTTCCACAGGTTATCGAACTTACCATGCTTTCCTTTGTCCTCATTTCATGCATCCCATCTCAGCACCACATATTCCAACTGAAATTTTTCTGCTTTGGTTTTGTGGTCATAGATTTTCTTTATTTTTTCGTGCAACTGAATAGTGTTCTGAGAAACTTCTTCCCTTGTTTGCTGAAGGTGGATCATTTGATTGATCCTTTGTTGAATATCATCCTCTTTGCTACCAGCTTCTTGTAGTAATCTCATGACTGGAACTGTAAGTGATGTAGGAAATATTGAATAAGTGCCATAAACTAATTCAAATGGTGACATACCTATGGATTTCTTGCTACTAACTCTGTCAGCCCATAATGCATTGACAAGTTTTCAATGCCAATTCCTCTTATTCGCTTCCAACATTTTCTTGATTATATTCACCAAAGTCTTATTTGATGACTCTACTAATTCGTTGCCCTACAGCTAGTATGTTGTTGAATGACCTACTATAATCTTGTACTCATGGCAGAACTCCACCATCTTCTTGGATTTAAATTCCGTTGCGTTATCTATTATGATCTTGTGAGGGCAACCAAAACGAGACAAAATATTTGATTCTAAAAATTGAATAATTACCATATCCATGGCCTGCCTTGCTGGAATGGCCTCAATCCATTTGGTGAAATAATCGATAGCTGTCAAGATCCATCGATGTTGTGTTGATGATGTGAGATGGATTTCCCTTATGAAATCAAGTCCCCACTACTGGAAAGGTGGATTTACTTGAACTGGTTTCAAAGGAAGAGGAAGCAGTTTCCTTTTTCCTTGAAAAACTTGACACTCATGGCAGCTCATCACTGTTTTATACAAATCTGAAAATAGATTCGGCCAATAATATCCTGCTCTCAATACTTTGTTAGCTGTTGTTTTCCAAAACAAATGACCACCACAATCACCTTTATGAAAGTCATGCATCACCTGTTGAGCCTCATCTTCAACCAAACAATTAAGTAGGATGCCTCCCGGATCTTTCCAATAAAGAGAACTATTTAAAATACAGAATTTAGTAGACTTGAGTTTTAGTGATCTACCTTTGCATCTAGACATCCCTGGAGGTGGCGAAAGATGCTGAAGAACATAAACTATGTCTGAATACCATGGTGATTGGAGAAAAATTTCTGAAACCAGAATAAGCGAACCATCATCCTCATCCTCCGACATTGCTGCTATGAGATTTATGTCCAGGGCACGCAGGTTTGATTGTGCCATTAGTTTTTCCAAACCTTTTCCCTTGATTAACTTTGTGGGTTTAATCTCCAAATCATATTCCAACATTGTTGCTATCCACTTACCTCTTCTTCCCTCCCAATCAGTTTGCACCAGAACATCTTTTACTGCTGCATTAGGAACATATGCTATGGTATGTGAATGCAGAATGTACACTCTGAAATCCTTTAATGCTTTTATAAGAGCCAATTCTTGTTTCTTAATGATATTATACCGCAAGGCAGCATCTCTAATAGTCCTACTGAAAAAGGCAATGGGTTGTTCAACCTGATCTCTCTTTTTGATCATACTGCAGCCATGGTATGCTCCGATGCAAATGAAAATATAATGAAATCTTGAGTTTAATTGGGACTAATAAACACTGGGGCATTGGACAAAGAAAAATTTACCAAATTAAATGAATTCATAGCATCCTCGCTCCATTTGACAATGTTTTCCTTTTTCAACATATTAGTCATTTCTCGTAAATGTTCCACCAAATTGGGTATAAATCTACGTAAGAAGTTCATTTTACCATTGAATGCCTGAATATCCTTTTTGTTACGTGGGAAATCTATGTGCTGAATTTCCTCCACTCTTGAAGGATCAATGCGGATACTGTCTTTAGAAATGATATGACCAAGTAGCTTGCCCTCATCCATACCAAAGAGACTTTCTTCGGGTTGAGAGAAATCCCAAACTTCCTGCATCGCTGAAATACAATCCTCAAGTGGTGCAGGTGTTCATCATCAAAACCAGAAAATATTGTCAAATCATCTAAATAAACAACCAGAAAAACATCCTTCTCATTAGCAAAAGCGATGTCCATTGCTCACTGAAAATTGGCTCCAACATTCTTCAATCCAAATGGCATTTTGGCGTACTGAAAAGTTCCCCAAAGTGTTGTAAAAGCAGTTTTGTCTTGGTCTTTTTCATGCACCAAGATCTGATTATAGCCTAAGTAACCATCGAGTAGTGACATGCGCGATGCTCCAACTACTCTTTGCAGAATATGATCCGTCTTTGGAAGTGGATAGTTATCCTTTAAGGATACTTTATTGAGATTTCAGAAATCTATGAACAACCTTATTTCTCCTGTCTTTTCGTGTACCGAGACTAAATTCGAAATCCAGTCAGAAAATCTAATTGGAATAATGATACCAGCTTTGAACAATTTGTTTACCTCTTTTTCAATGGATGGAAGCATCTTTGGATTGATCCTTCTCAGCTTCTGTCTAAATGGCTTCTGATCTGGCTTGATAGGAATAGTATGTTGAATTATATTTTTGTCATATACCTTCAAATCTGAATAATCCCACGCAAACAAATTAGAAAATTTAGAAATAAATTTAACATTCTGGGCCTTTACCTCAGGAGACAATGCTTTTGATAACTTCACAAACTTAAGCTTGTCAGTTGTCCCAAGATTGACATCCTCAACTCCTTTGTCAGTAGGCACCAAGCTCAGCTTTCTTGCAACATTATCTTGATCAAAAAGCTCCTCTAAATGTATAAGACCTCTAGGAATAACATTATCTTTCAGCTGTAAAACTTCCATCTGATTTTCTTCAATCTCTTGTTCATCGGTATCAAAATCACCATCTATGGAAGCATTCTTGAATTTTCCTTCATTCTGCAAAAAAGCATTGATTTCGTTGTCATCCGAAAAGCACTTGCCAATACCTTAAATTATTTGGAACAACAGGCCGATGCTTGACATGAATTTCAAATTTGTTGCTGGAGTTCATTGGAATCTTCAAATTACTTGCAGTGGTGGCAAGTGAATCTGCAATAAGATTCCACATTCGGGGTACTGCTGTCAAAGTATATTCAGAAAAAATTCTCAGGATGTCTAGGACCGCATTTCTGTAGGCTCTCAATCGTGGATGCTTTGCTTGATACTCTCCTTTTACCTGTTTGATCACCAACTCTGAATCTCCATAGAAAGAAATCCTTTTTTCATTTAACTTCTTCAAAATTTTCAGACCTGCAATCAAAGCTTCATACTCTGCTTCATTCTTAGAGCATTCAAAAGCCAGCTTAGAAGCACATACTCTAACATTACTAGGAACTCTGTCAGGCTGGAAAACAGGGCTCTGAATCGATATTCCTATACCAGCACTTTCCTTACCAACAACTCCATCAAAATACATGCTCCAAAGGCCTTCCTCTTCTCCTAGATGCTGAAATTTTGTTTCTTTCTTTACCTTTCCTTGACTAATCTCTTCATTTTTCTGTTGTTCACTGACCTTTTGCTGCTGGCAGGTGGAAGGCTCAGAAAGGCTTGCTACTTTTTCTTTTTCTTGTTTAAGGAATTCCCTAAAATTCTTTGAAATTTCTGGTACCTCGTCTACTTCTACCAACTGAACATCTTCATCATTCAAACCACTATCTGAATATAGTACAAATGATTCTAAATTTGTGTGTACATCATTAATTGGATGATTAACTGGCTTCTCTTTTCTATTGATCATATATTTCATTTTCTTCTCCCTGTATAGCTTTCTCAATTGACTGAACACGGGGATGGTAGCATAAGAGAAATAAAGTTGTATAGTACCGTTAATTTTTGCACCCCACGATCTGGACAAAAGCATACTAAACTGTGGTGGAATGTCAGCAACAACCACATCCATCAAAACATTCTTGGTTGGGATTTGATCTAAAGATAATACCAAGTCTTTGATAAGACCAATACAACGGACCCTACCGGAATCAAAGGAATACAGATCATGGTATTTGCAGGTAATATCAAGACCCAAATTCTCCATAATGGCTTTAGGCATCAAATTGTGAGAAGCTTCGGAATCCAACATAGCATTGTGTAAAATGTACTCATGCAATCTAAGACTTAGGTAAAAGGGAGGGACTTCACTATCAGACTGACCTTCTATGGCAGGACCAAAAATGAGTTCAGGATGATCATCTTTGACATTTACCATATCTGACATAGAGTCTATTTGCAAAAATCTAGACACCTGTTGCACTAAAAAATGTCACCTTGACATTCTGCTGACTGTATGAGCTCATTAACACTCATACATGCCTCATCTACAAGTCTTACAACCTTTGTTCCTCATTCCAAGCCCTAAAACTGGAGGAAAAACCCTAATAACTCAAAAAGCCTTGGGTACGCAGGTAACATGAAGCCTGCCTGTGTTCCTAGCTTGGGTACGCAGGTAATACACTGCTTAACTATGTTCCAGAATGCATTTTTCCCTTGTAGTGCCTGCATACCCTTCTCAAAGTCAAAAAAGTGAGAAAGTAAAGTTAAAAAGCTGATTTGAGGTCAATTCTAGAAGGTTCTAGATGAGTTTTTTTGGGGATGAGTACGCTTTAGTAAGGTTCATGCATTCCTCACCTTAAGGAACTAATCCCTTGATGTGAGGAGCTTATCCCTTTGAAGGAGGATTATATCCCTTCAAAGGTGGAACCCTAACCTCCTCATCTGCTCTATAAAAAGAGGCATTGGGTAGCCTCAAAAGGAGTTCAAGCTTTAGTGTGTGATTGAGTTGAAGTGTTGTTGAGATTTAGACTTCTTTCTACTGAGCTTTTGAGAAGAAAGATCACATACCTCTATGTTTTCCTGGAGGAAGAGTGCAAGACTTATCAAAGTAGAGGAGACTCCTGCTTCGGACCTCGGGAAGGCCTGTTCAACATTAAGGCTAAGGTTGTAATGTTCTTCTGTTATTTTAAGATTAATACAATCAAGTTTTTTTTTTATTTTAAGATTGCATCGGCGATAAGCCATCACATCGGGATTGTAGGAGATGGAAATTCAAAAGAAAAAGGGACTTAGCGATAAAGGAAAAATATAGAAAAATGTAAGGGATTTAAAGTTAAAGAGCCAGCGGAATAATGGAAAAAAGGCAGAGTTATGCTTTTTGGGCCATTATTCATTTGGGCATATTTTCCAATCCAAAAGTCGATTTAGGGAGTATGATATACCATTGGAAAGCTTTTTCTGATATCCTTCTGATGGACACATTTAAGACATGTTTTCACTAAATATCATGTGGAGAACACCTTTGAAAACCAGGCAGAGAAAAATCCCCTTTGACCCTTGGTGACGGGCTGGGAAAGACTATCATTGGCTTTATGAAGATAGCAGCTTTTGAAGTTTGAACTTATTACATATGGAAACATAAAATTACATAAAAATGATAATAATAAAAAAGTACCCTGTTTGCACCTCAAAACATGGTTTTGAGGTGAAAATTACATTAAGCTTAAAAGAAAAACTCTTTGACTTTTCCAGATACTATGCTTTGAGTTTATTTGGAATCCTCATGTCCTTGCTGATATTTATTGACACTTTCATCATTAATTTGACTATGGTGGAACCCTAAAACCTAATGAGACCAAACCCTATGACCTAATAAAATGAACTGCAGAGTGAAAATGAATCATGACTAAAGACCATAGAGAGGAGAACTAGAAAGTATTTTTCATGAGGGAAAACTGATGAAGTGACCCCAACCATCATTAGATCGATGACCTAATGGAGTGATAAAAAGTTATAGTATGAGACTCCTACTATGCAAATGCAAAGGAGCAGATTTTGATCACTAATGGTAGTATGACAAGACTGACACTAACACTTCCCTCCAACATTAGAGTTTATGAAATCATGATTAACATTTGTTTTGTTCTCATCATGAGTTTCCTCTACTATCTTTTTACCAGTAGGAAACATTTCTTGTATCAACTTTTTCAAACCTTCCATGTCTGCTTTTAGATCATTATTCATGTTTTCCATCTTAGCTTCCATGTCATCCATCTTAAATTCCATGCCAGCTTCCATGCCATCCATCTTAGCTTCCATGCCATTCTTCAAACCATTCATCTTAGATTCCATGCCTTTCTTCAAAACTTCCATGTCATTTTTTGTTGCTCTTTGCGAGAGCGAAATTTGTTGCACTTACTCTTGTAATTTTGATATGTTATGTTGCCATTCTTCGTCTTCATGAATCATAGTAGAGCCTTATAAAGGCTTAATGGGTGTTGAATTATTTTTAGGGGCCATTTTAGAATCCAATACTGATATATATTCTACAATATGCCCTTGGAATCAATTCAACTTGATTCTTCAAACAAGACTTATGCAATTCAGAAAAAAAAATACACACCTTTTACTTGCTTTTAAGGAGCTTGATATTGAAATTGACTTATCTCAATACTTGCAGATCCTCAATATTTGAAATTAGGCCTTGTAGTAGTCCTCTGAAGCTTCTTTCAAATGCCACGGGTCTGAATTGATTTGGATTCTTCAAGGCAAAGTTATGTCGAATCTGCCACAATGACCTAATTATGGAGTGGTTCAGTAGAGCGAACTTGTATGACTTGCCACGTGTCACTGTTTTCTCCTTTGGCTTTGAACTTTATAGATAGAAAACTATAGCCCGTGTTCTTCCAGTCACTTTTTACTGAACTCCAATCTAATGCTCAGAGAGAGAGTTATGAAGATTTTCTCACTATCACCTCTTTGAGATGAAATTCGGGAGCCTAAAAAAGACCTAACTTCCACAGATCATATCTCCGAAAATATTGAAAACCAAGCTATGAAATTCTGTGAAAATGTTCCTCAGGATTTCGGTTTCACACTTTAACCATCAGTTTCTGAACCTTCGTAGAAAAATTTTTATAGTGAAAATTCTGCGATGACCTTTTTAAGTGAAATTCAGGAGCCTGCAAAAAGCCCTAACTTCCACAAATCATATCTCTGAAAATAGTTCGAACCAATATCTAAAATTTTTTGACGATGTTCCTTAGGATTTGGGCTTCGCACTCGAAAAATTTCAGCTTCTGAAACTTTTTAGAAAAAACATTATAGCGAAAATTCCACGATGACCTGTTTGTAGTAGCGAAACCCTAGAATCCAAAGCTCTAATACCAAATGTTGTGAAAACAGCTTCAAAAATAGAAGAAAAGAGATATCAATGCCTTAGAAATAAGACACTTTGAGGGGGAAACCTCTAATACATTACATCAATGAACAATTCTTGGATGATACAAATTACAAAACCTCCTTTCCATATATAGGAGTCCGTGGGGCCACAATGTAATCCTAGTGCAGCCACAATGTAATCCTAGCCGACCTAACAATAATAATTTAAGGGCACAATAATAATAATATGGGGGTTACAGGGGTACAATAATAACAATAAGGTGGTTACACTAACAACAATAAGGTACTAGACTAGTAATATAGGGACCTAACACAAGTGATTTCCATGCTTTCCTTCATCCTTGGATATTTCACTGATGAACACACTGATGAATCCATCTTGGGATTCTTGTCCACCTTTTCTCTAGGTCAACCACCTTTAGTAATATTTGATTATGCTAGTTTCATTGCTGATAGTATCCATTATCAATTGAAGAATTTGCATATAGAGGGAGTCTTTAGATATACCTTCTACCTTTTCCATATGTTCCTATACTTCCAATCACTCTTCAAAAACTTGACATAGAGGAAAATCCTCTATCTGTCATTTTTTGGACATCATTGCTCAGAAAATAATGTACAGATTTTAGTTATTCAGAGTTTTCAGAGTTATTTTTACATCTATTGATTACCATGTTGACCAAGACAAAGCAGCCTAGAATAAATGAGGAAATGAAGAAGATATTGCAGTTATTAAAGTAGAGTAAGGTTGGTGACTGGTATTTATATGAGAAATATACTGAAATCAAAGTCTTTGGGTCAAACTTGTTACCTTACAAGTTACCCAAACATCCTCCAATGAGGATCTTTGCCTTGGAGTATATCAGGAAGATCCTAAACTCTGATTCAATCAATTTCATGGAAGCTAAGAAGAAAACCCAATTCAAACTTAAAAATCAAAGTTGGTCATTCATATGCAATCAAAGGGATGCAGAAAAGGAGGTAGCTAATCAGTTCTTGGAATGTAAATTTGAAGAGAGTTTCCCTTGGAACTATGATCCACAAGGGATCTTGAGAAAACTAAGGGTTAAATGCAAATTAACACCCTTTATACATGAAGCTAAACCAGAAATAGAAAATTTTTCCATTAAGCCTGAATGGACTAAAAACACCTTAATAGATTCAGTGAACAAAGGTAATACTAGTCATACCTTAGAGACTTCAAATCAACCATAGAAGTCCATCAAAATAATAAGGGAAGAAGGAGCTTGTGTGGCAGATACTACAACAGAAACAAAGTTCAAGATCATTTATAACAAAAGGCATAAATTAGATACAGTGGGTAAAGGAAAATTGACAATAGATGTTGAAGAAACAGAGCCTTTAAATACCAACAGGTTTTCCAGAGACAAATGTAGCTACTGTAATTATCAATGATCCAAATCAGAATGAAGAATTCAATAAAGAAGACACACAATTGATGGAAATACAACAAAGTATGGAATCTTCTTCCTCACAGGCAACTGAGGAAAAGGATTTGGATATAAAAGAGAAATATAAGCAGATCAAGCTGAAGAATGAGGAAATCAAAACTGAAATTTACTCTAAGTTCTTGAAAGAAAATCCAGGTAATCAAAATAAATTCCTATCAACATTTGATTACTCAAGTAAAAAATTGATTATGTTAGTATTACAGCCCACGGTATCAGTTCCAAAGACAAATTCTGACTATAAGAAAGTTGATCTAGAAGTAGCTACAGACAATATCCATGAATTAGATCAAATAGAGTTTCACAAGCACAACTCAGGAATGTTGTATTCCATAGTTACAACACAAGCTATGAGTGCTCAAAAGCTACAAAATACCATCTCCAATATGCAAGATCAAACGAAGATGGACAAAGCTTCATTGTATGCCAAAGATCTAAGAATAAAAGTGTTAGAAGAATTAGTATTGCAGGTATGATATGATTCTAAAAATATCAAAGAAGTAGAAGCATTGGTGAAAAATAAAAATGAGGATATAGCAGCCTTGAGGAAACAACTCAAACTTCCTCAAAGTGAGCATCCTCAGACAAAAGAAGTCATACAGGAACAAAATGAAAAGGATGAAATGATGAATTTAATTCTTCAGTTGATAGCCCTGATTAAGGAAATGGAAATACAAATGGACAAAATTGTACAAGAAAAGGAGACAGTAAAATAACTAGTGATTCCTATAGTCATTCTAGTTATCACTGCAGCAGTGCCTTCAACTTTAGGAGAAAATTTGGCACCCAAAGAACTACTGGCTACTGTAGTGCCATTGACTTCTTCCACTACATCAGCCATTGAATCATCTACCACATCAGTACAGCCTATGGATGATGCCAGCAAGATAGTGAAAGCAATGGAAGAGATGTCTTTAAAGACAAATGAGATTAATAGGTTGACAAAAATGGTTGAAAATCTTGAAAAGTCAAATAAATTGGCCCAAGTAAATGCTAAGACACATGAAAAAAATGACAACAGATTGAATGAAGAGTTAAAAAAGTTGCAAAAAGAATTCACTTTGAAGGATCAGATATCATACATAAAAAATTACCTGTGAAATAATATCATTGAAGCCATCCATTATGTATGGCCTTCAATTCAGGTAAATATTTAGCAAAGAGAATTATTGTTAGCAGCCCAAGAAGAAATTCAAAAGACTCAAAATAATTTAGCTGATAAACCAGAATAATCAGTAAGGCTAATCAATTTCCTTAATAGCAAGAATAGACAGGAGTTGGAAGATCTCAAAATAACAGACAAAACTGAAACTATCCTAGAAATTAGGAAAATCACAACAAAGAAAAATTTGATGAGGCAACTTGAAGAAAAATGTGAAGGTATGAATACTGCCATAACTAGATTTATGGTTAAGTTCACAAGTCTGAGACAAAAAGGACTTCCTGACATCATGGTCATTAATGATAAGTTAATGCCTCAAAATGACTATGATAAGAAGATAAGAGAATTTTCCAAGGAATAGGTAAATAAGCCAACAAGTCAAGGCATCCCCACAGGAAAACTGTTACTGAAGAGTTTTGAAGATTTATTTTACTTACAATATGAAATCAAACACTTGTTTATCATCAAGCCAACCTTTGGTAGATATACAGAAGCTGATGAGAATTTTAGGAAATTAAAGAATATTCAAATTCCTAAAAATGAGGATTGGCAGTCACTTACTGATTTGTTATGAAGGATAAAAGACAAGTAGGTGAAAAGAAGAAAGAAAGTTGTTTCATAAATTACAGTCAAAATAGATTTATTTATAGCAATAAACACTTTTTGACTAAGGGTTAAAGGGTATCAGTTAAAGAGTATTAGTGAATAAAGAGTATCCAAGAAAGAGTATCAGACAAGGCAGATTAGATTCAGAAAATATCTAAAGGCCAACAAGGAGGACACCAAGGAAACCACCTGCTTTATCCTCAAAACTGTTTCTATCTCTTATGGATAAAATAGGATAGCTTGCTGATTTTTTAAGCAGCTGTCTCTATTTTTATTGTAAATATATTTTATTTTCCTAAGATAATTCCTAGAAGTCTTATAGGATATTTTGTAAAACATTATGTATAAATACTTCATCTTTAGAAGTATTTTGTGTGGAAAAAAATTGCTGGGATTGTTATAGTTATTTATTCTTGGACTTTAAAGCTTTTTTGTGCCAAAACTTCGAGTAGCAAGCTGGATCAAAGCAAATTGGCATCATACTTCAGGATTCCTGTGATGAGCTATTTGGAGTGAAGCATTTTCTTCACTTGTCATTGTTTCTTTTCTTTGTTACATGCATCCATTTATTTTTATGTTAAATCTGAATGTATAACTAGGAGTATTACTACAGGATATGTTAATAGCACCCTGTTTTTAACTAGTTATCATTTATATGTTTTCCTCTGATATCTAGTGTAGGGAACCCTTAATTGCTCCCTCTCTCGTTTGACCTCTTCCTACTACTTCTTTTTCTAGATTTAAGGATTCTTAAGTGCCCTTTATCCCGATCATATCACCTCACAAAAACAACTTTCCAAGATCTCCAAGGGTTATCTATCTTTCCCTAAAGACATTTGACCTTTTTGCCCTTAATCCTAGTCTTGTTTACTTGATTTTGACTCCGTAGCCCAATGGAAAAATAGATTTCCCACTATCCATCCTTTCAAGTTATTTTTCCCACCAAATCTACCAAAACCAAACCAAAGCTGCACTTTCATAACTAGCCTAATATTCACAAATTAAAACAATGTTAAACTTTAAAGAGAGAGCCCTTTCTGAACCCTAGGAAGGCTAGATCCTAGAGTTTGAAGTAGGTTTGTGGTTACCTCTAGAATTGGTTGACTAAAAACCAAAATTACACAACTTGAGAATTACTAGAGTGATAAAACTATATACACAGCAGATGAATTCTACTCATGTCATCCTCTTCCGATCTACGAAAGGGTGCTACTTTTAGGGTTTCTCGGTTAAGTCTGTCACACGTCAATGAAACTAAAATAAATTGCAGATAGGAAATGACAGAAAGGAAACTAAATTAAATTTCTAAAAATAAATGACATGAAAGGAAACTAATTTAACTTGCTGAAAAGAAATGGAATAAAAGAAACTAATTTAAATTACAAAAAGGAAATGAAACTAATTTAACTTTCTGAAAAGAAATGGCAGAAAGGAAACTAATCTAAACTACACTTAACTTGGCTAATTGGATAAACACACCCTACTTATCTTATGCTTTATCTACCCTACCAAGAAGAAGATACATGGAAGACCACCTTCAAAACCAGGAAAGGTTTGTATGAGTGGTTAGTTATGTCATTTGTCTTATGTAATGCACTAACTATGTTTATGAGATTAATGAATGATATACTGCACCCTTTTATAGATTCATTTATTATTGTCTATATGGATGATATACTAGTATATAGTGCTACCTGGGAGGAGCATATTTTATGTTTGACATAGGTGTTGGAAACATTGAAGAAGCACCAACTGTTATCAAATATCAAGAAGTGTGAGTTTTCTCAACAGTCTTTGGTGTATTTGGGGTATTTGATTGGCGGAGGAGAGTTAAAGATAAATCCTTCCAAGATGAAGGCCATCATGAAATGGCCAGTTCCTACTAATGTTTATGAGGTCATGAGTTTCATTGGGGTAGCACGATAGCTGAGGAAATTCATAGCCTCATTTTCAGCGGTAGAAACATGACTCCACGCCATAAAAACAAGTGGTAAGATTTTTCGGTGGGGAAAAGGTCAAGAGAGGGCTTTTGAGGAGTTAACGAAGAAGATTAGTTAACCACTAGTTCTGGCATTACCAAATTTGTAGCGGCCTTTCAAAGTGGATACATATGCGAGTGGGTATGTTATGGGAGTTGTCTTGATGTAGGGAGGAAGGCATGTATTTTACCATTCTGAAGTTTCTCTTGGGGAAATTCTTAACTACCCTGCCTACGATAAGGATATCTATGTCATGGAGTGGAACAATTATCTGATGGGAAAGGAGATAGTAATACATACATTTCACCAGTCGTTACAGTACTTTCAGGCCTACAGTAACCTACAACAGACTAGGAACTACAAGTGGATGGGGGTTTTATAGCAGTTACATTTGGTGATAAAGTATAAGAAGGGAAGCACAAACAAATTGGCTGACATTCTGTCAAGGCCACCCACATCAAAGATCACAACTTTGGGAAATATTATGCACATGGATATTCACCCATGATGCATACAGAGAGGCATATTCAGAGGATGAGGACTTCAAGGAGGTGTACCAGTAGTCGTAGAGTTAGAGACATGTCCATGATGGTGACAACACCGTTTACTACCATCTCAAGGATGCGTGACTCTACAGGCTGGAAAAGTTATGTGTTCCTAAAGGTGAGTGATTGCCGCTGATTAGAGAGTCTCACACCTCCAAGGTTGCAGGGAAATTTGGTGTAGGGAATACCATTTCTAACTTGCAGAGGTATGTGTATTAGCCCAAGATGAAAGAGGAGGTAGCTAGGCTCATAAGATGATGCATGCTTTGTTGTACCAGTAAGCCTAGCAATAGGAATCAAGGTCTATACCATCCCTTACCTATACCTACTAATCCTTGGGAACGAATTTCCATGGACTTTGTGGGAGGTTTACTTACAACCATGAAGGGACATGACTACATTTTCGTGATAGTTGATAGGTTTAACAAGATGTGTGTTCTAATGCCCTGTAAAAATACCATCAGCGGGCAAGAAGCAACAAACTTGTTCTTTGGGCAAGTTTGGGTGTGTTAGAGTCAGAATATGCATTCTGCCATCAGTGATCAATATCATTTCATTTCTCATTTTAGGTGTCTCATTCTAAAATTTTTATATCATTCCAATAGGTCATGCTAAAAATTATTTCACTGATGGTAGCTTTACTCAATAAAACCTTAATCTCCCTCAGAAAATCACATTTTCTAACTCACCTTCATGTCTTGCTGAGCATAATAATACCTATGAAAATGTTCATTTCACTATGTCTTTTCTTAGTCAAAGTCATTCATGAAGATAAGGTCTTAAAAGTCTCATTAGGTCATTAGGGTTTTGTTTTTCAAGGTCATTACTCCATCCAAATAAAGTCAGCAAGCATATGAGAGTGACTCAAAGAAATTTTATCTTCCTTTACAGAAGATCATCACTTTGTAACTATTCCATTTTTCAAGTTGTAATTATTTCAATGATTTTTATATCAAAATGTTATTTTGATATAAAGTCAAAAATGAAATTATTTTTCATTTTTCATAAGTAATCTTATGTTTTTATATGTAATAACTTATTCCCTAGCTGTCAATTCAATCTCTTGCCAAACTAAAGCAAAGAATTTCAGGCTCCATTAGCTAAATCAACCTGCAAAGAAAAAAAAAAGTCAGAAAGGTCAAAGAGTATCAGTGTCAAAGTTTGAGAAGAAAAAGTGAAAATAAGGAAAGTGGGTAATTCAAATTGTAAATCTAATCCACTAGATTATAAATCCATTCAAAAACTCAAAGAAGAGTCTATTTGTTTCATTCAACCTTCAATGATCCTCAACAAAGGAGAAAATTCGCATTTTCAGAGAAACCAAGAAAATTTCCAGGGTCGTTACACATTAGAGAGAGTTGTTGCGCATTTGAGGGAATCGCTGCACGTTTGAGGGAGACATTGCATGTTTTTCCAGAATTTATTAGAACATTTTACAACAGACACTACGCATTTGGAAGGGGTCACTGCGTGTTTTCAAGGGTTGTTGCGCATTTTCCCAAGACGTTGTGCATTCGCCCAAAAAACTCAAAAAATCTCTTACAGCCTCCCACTCCATCAGCTAATGCAAAATTTCTACACAGGTTGTCTTCAAAGCTCCATTTATCAGTAAGTAAAGCCCAGCATCATCTCATTGATATATTTTGTGCTTTACAATAATTTGAATCTTTTCCTAAAAAGAAGAAACCCTAGTTCTCATTTTTCTAATCCCTAAAACTGTTATATACTTCCCTTTCCATTCCCATATATATTTTTCCATATCCCCATTCCGTAAAGAAATACCATTCCTAATACCTCTAAATCCTTGGGTTTCCACTAACCTATGTTCCCTTCACATTTCCATTTCCTCCATCTCCCAAAATAGTTCCTTTCACTTCACATTTCCTCCATTTCATTCCATCACTCTAGGGTTTCTACATCAATTATGGCTGAAGAGGAGAACAGAGGTACTAGTGAGTAACAAAGACCGAAGAAAAATCCATATAAAAAGGGAAGGAAAGTAATTAGACATGAACCAAAAACCACTAGAGAGCTTATGGCATCTCCCCTCACTATGTCATGCTTTAAGCATGTAGGCTGTTTTGAATTTTGTGAGAAAGTGCAAAAGATCCAGTATCATCCTATGTTGACAAGATTGTTCATTTCCAATATTCATGATAGACAGGTCACTCTTGCCAGAGTTAATTTCACTATGTCTACTAATATCATTGTAGTTGCTACAAGGATCCCAAATGTAGGAGAAAAATGGTATAAACAAGGAAACCTCAATCATTGTTACTATGAGCCATATCTTAAACCAAGGTACAAGGATGACAAAAAGACAATTTTTCCTTTCACTCATCTCCTTGACATATATGTCCCCATTATGAAAATCGTCATGAAATAATTCACCTATGAGGGAAGGTTTTCTAGACTCTATTCCTATCATATTCGGCTCCTCATGCACTTCAGTAGAGTCAAAATTCTTCACATACCCTATTATCTCTCCTGTATCATTGACAAAATGGCATATATTACCCAAAAGAGAGATTATGATCATCAAATGCAGAGTCTTTTCCACCACTCCCTCATAAAAACGATAGTCATGTATCAGCTTGATCAATTGAACATTCCATGGGACACCTAGTCAACATGACCAGAATGCCCCTTCATCATCTCATCCTCCCGCATTTATCCCTCCATCTAAGCCTACTATTCATACGTCATTACCAGGTCAGTCTCAGTCACCAAGCAAGGAGAGAAAGAGAAGTTAGACATACTTGTTGAGGTGTCACTCCATGACTCAAACACTTGAGGAGAAAGTACCCTCACAATTTTGACTAAATTTTCGCACACTTTTCATTTTTGTTCATTTCTGTGTTTTTTAGTATTTTTGCACACTGAAAGTTTTCCAAAGGCGCAACGACCTGGACACTACACACTTTTTTGGCACCTCCAAATGAAAAATGGCCACTACCAACAAGTTTGTATTGATGAGGACATAAACCCTAGATATTTTCAGAGTTTTTGGAGGAGAACTAGTCCATTAAAATCTCAAAAAACCATCAAAATTTAATGTTTCTGCCTCTAAATTTGCTTGGTCGTTGCGCATTTAAAAGTCTTGGGAGAACAGGTTTTTAACATGGAAAATGAGCACCATTTTGAAAACTGGAGGTAGTTTTGGAAAATATACTCAAATGGATTTCCAGTGAGCTATCATGGAGCTGATTTGGACACCAGGAAGGCACTCAAAATCAGCCTTGAACATAGGTCAATTTTTATGCCTGGACACTGCGTGTTTGACAAGGAAAATGCATTTTACATAGTCTTTAGAAATTTTTGAAGTTTCACTCCAATTTGACTTTTACTTTAGATGTTAAGATTCAACAAGATGATGATCCTAGTGAAAATTAAGCACCTACACTAGGTGGGGCCTGCAAGCTATTTTTAGGTGATATGTCTATTTTTAGAATTTGGATCAAAGTCTATTTTTAGAAGTAGTCTATTTATAGATGGTTGAGAAAATTATATGGATGGATGGGTGTCTATTTTTGGAATGCATGTGCGAAGTTGTTTCGTGGAATGCATATCTAAAAATAGAATGCATGTCGATTATTGTTAGCCCTTAACAATAATTAGACAATAAATAATAATATATTCTCTTGAAGCACTTGACTTCAGTTAACTAATGTGGAAAACCAGTTAACTAAAGGAATTTCGAGTTCAAAGGTTGGTTGGTGGAACATGCTAGCGGACTTTGTTGTAACTGAGTGGTACAAAGTTGTAACAGAGTTGGATGTGTAGTTATGTGAGTTGTAAAGTAGTTTAACTCAGTTAAGTGAGTTAAACTCAGTTGTGCTAGTTGTAACTAGTTGTAAGTAAAGATACACTAGTGAGAGATTAGTGAATTAAATATTAAATTAATTCACATGGAGTGATCTCACATGCAACTGAAGATTTACTACTGCTAACTACATGCATGTCAGATCCAGTAGAGACCCAGTTGAGAGATAGGTTAAAGGGATAGTTAGATTATCGATTGTGACTATAGTGGGTGCACACTTGCAACCAAACACACATTGGAGATGCCAATGAGGATTGCGCAATCAAGGAAAGGCAAGATCAAATTCATTCAGGGATTGTGATCAGTAGGGATTTCCCAGTGGAGGCAGGTTTTCAGGAGGTAGTAAATTGGTGCATGTTTATGACAATTTTTGTATGACAGTGTGAGATGATTGTATATTGTACTAAGTGCTCTTGGAGTAGAGTTTTATATGAGATTTTTTCATGATCCATGATATATACATAATATATGATATTGGGTTTTTTAGCTTTATGCTTTCCCGGTAAAAACATTTGTGTTATGTGTGATTGATCTTTCTTCATGTGTTTGCAATTGGCGATTAAATTTCCACAAAGATTTAAGTAGAAGGATTCTGTATTTAATAGTGGCATATAATTGTTAGATTAGGAGAATCCAGAAATACATAATTATATTAAAATTTCTACATGGTATCAGAGAAAAGAAAATTTCAATATTGAAGCTGTAGTTGAGTTTGTTGGTGGAAACAATTCGAATTTGCTGCAAGAATTTCTTGGTGCGACAGTTAAGTAAACATCGAAATGGATTTCAATGGTTTGTGGTTAGATTCTGCACTAGAGGGCAGCTCAAAATACATTGCATGGAAGGATAGGATGAAGGTGGTGCTTGAATATAATGGCTTGAAGGAATTCATCGACAGTGTTGTTCCTAAGCCCACTTTGACGGATGTTGCATTACTTGATGCCTGGCAAAAGAAAGTAGCGAAGATGAGAAGGATTATATTAGAAGGTGTGCGAGACCATATTGTCTCAAGATTTCATGGGAAATATACTCCATTTGCGATGTGGAAGTATTTGACGGATCTTTTCCAAAGCAACAATGACCATAGGAAATTGTCGTTGAAGGATAAACTCAAAAAGATCAAGATGGAAAAGGGCGACAATATTCCTAAGTATCTCAAAAAGTTTTTCCAATGTCGAGATGACCTGGGGAGTGTGGGAATCACAAATTTCTGATGATGATTTGGTGAGTTTTTCTCTCTTGGGACTTCCTAAGAGTTGGTACAGTTATCAAGACTCTATCAACAAACGGGAAAAATTGTCGGATTGGGAATGATTGTGGTCAAATCTAGTGTAGGAGGAGTTCATGCGGAACACCAAAGATGGCTCTTCATCAAAGAATGATGATGAAGAGGATTGTGCTTTGGCTGTTAAAGAAAGGAAATTGAAGGGGAAGAAATCCCATTCAAAATTCGAGGCTAAAGGGAAGAAGCTAGATTTGTCCAAGGTGAAGTGTGTTCACTGTCATGAACATGGGCATATCGCCACTAACTGCCCACAGAAAAAGAATAACAAGAAGGATGCTAGAGCTGCAGCTAATCAGGTCCTTTCCTCGCAATTTGAACTTGATTTCTCTTTGATCGCATGCTTGGTTTCAAGTGCAATGGGATCAGTGTGGTATCTTGATAGTGGTGCTTCCTTCCACATGACATGAGATAAGGAGCGTTTCAGTCACTTGGAGGAAAAATATCTCCAGATGCATATAGAGATGGGCAACAATGGACAATACAGTACGAAAGACATTGGTACCATTACCTTTGAGAGGGAGTCGGGTAAACCATTTCTGTTGAAAGATGTTATGCATGTTCCAAGTATGAAGAAAAACTTGGTCTCATTCGCAATGTTGGAGGACAAAGGTTATGACGTTGTTTTTAGTGATGGAAAAGCTTTCCTGAGACATAAAACAATAGGTCAAACCAACAGGATAGGGATTCGAGTCAAGAATCTCTACAAGATGGAGGTAGATGGCTGTGCTACAATGGTGGGAAAAGAAGAAGAAGTGGTGAGTCAGGATGAGGGTGAATTATGGCACAGGTGATTGGGCCATCTTCACCATGGCACCCTCAATATTTTAAAGTAGATTTATACTGGACTTCCCAAGGGTACACTTGCGCAGATAGATTAGTGAAAGGGATGTACTATGGGTAAGTTTGTGAAGACTAACTTTCATGAAAAGGAGAATCATGCTTCAGTGATCCTGGAGAGAGTTCACACAGATGTGTGTGGACCATTATTAGTTGCTTCAACAGAAAAACACAGGTATTATGTTATTTTTGTTGATGACTATTCTCGTAGATGTTGTATCTTCTTCATGCAGAAGAAGGATCAAACATTCTCAAAGTTCTATGAGTTTAAAGCAATGGTGGAGAAAGAGTCGGGGAAGCAAGTGAAGGCTTTGCAGAGTGATAATGGTGGTGAATATATCTCGAGCGAATTCAAATAATTCTGTAGCAATGAAGGAATTCGAAGAGAACTCATAGCACCTCATAACCCACAATAGAATGGGTCGTGGAGAGGAAAAACAAAACGATTGTGGGTGTTTCACGAGCTATGTTGCATGATCAGGGCCTACCAATGCACTTGTGGGTGGAAGCATGTAACACTGTGGTTTATGTGCAAAACTATTGTCCTCATAGAGTACTTGGCGTGAGTACACCTAAAGAAGCTTTTACTGGTAAGAAACCGGATGTTTCTCACTTTAATATTTTTTGCTCATTTGTTTATGTGCATGTGACCAAGAATGCCAGGAAGATGTTGGAGCTAACTGTTGAAGTTGGAATATTTGTGGGGTACACAGAATCACCCCATCACTATCGTGTATATTTTCCAAATATTTGAATGACTGTGGTGCGACGGGATATAAAATTAAATGAGGAGAAAGCCATGAAGTTTTTGCTTGAGAGGGAGCTAGACTTGCATGCATAGGAGGAACTACTTGTTCCCAAAGATGAGTCGCTAGATGCAGATCAGCCATAGGAGGAGGTTCATGGAGTGGAGGAGTCCACTCACGCAGAGCCAAACATCAGAATCGGTAGAAGGCGTATCACAGAATCTGAGAGGCTAAAGTTTGATGCGGAACAGAATGTAGGAGTTCCTACTTCACAACACAGATAGAGATAGTCTCCTGACCGATTCACTGGACATGGCTCTCATGAGAAAATTTATTGTGACTAAGCCATCTTCCTTTCAGGAAGTAGTGCAGGAGCCCACATGGGTAGATCCAATGGTGGAGGAGTATGACTCCATTGTTAGAAACAGTGCTTGGGAAATTGTTCCAAGGCCTGTTGATAAATCAGTGGTAGGTTCAAGATGGATCTACAAGGTAAATAAATCTGTTGATGGGAGTGTTGAGAAGTATAAGGCAAGATTTGTGGCCCGGGGCTTCTCACAAATCAAGGAGATTGATTGTGAAGAAACCTTTGCACCTTTCGCACGGTATTCTTGCATAAGGACCATCCTTTCTTTCTCAGCGCAGATGGGTTTGTACATTCATCAGATGGATGTGAAGACTGCATTCCTTAATGGGATCATTGAGGAAGAAGTGTACATTGAGTAACCTGAAGGATTTGAGATTTTCAGTAGTGAGTCGCATGTCTGCAGACTCAAAAGATCATTGTATGGGTTGAAGCAAGCACCCCGTGCTTGGTACACTCGGATCGAAATCTATTTCACTAGACTTGGCTTCACCAAGAGTGAGGAGGATGCAAACCTATACCATATTGTGGAGGAGGCTAAGATTTTAATCATTTTTATTTATGTTGATGATTTAATACTGACTGGTGATAAGCAGCTGATACACTCATGCAAGGAGGACTTTGAAAAGGAGTTTGAGATGAAGGATATGAGCCTCCTTCACTATTTCCATGAATTGGAAATATGGCAGTGATAAGGTGAATTTTTTGGGTCTCAAGGCAAGTATGAAAGGGAGATACTTGGTAAGTTTCACATGGATGGATTCAAACCCATATATACTGCTCTTCCTAGAAACTGGAGGAAAGAGGATGCTACATCTAGAGAGGTAGTGGATGCTACTGTCTATCGACAATTGCTGGGTTTGCTTATGTATTTAGTTAATACAAGACCGAACATATGCTATGTGGTGAACTCACTTATTCAAGCGATGTTTAAGCCTACCAAGATCTTTTGGAAGGCAGGCAAGCATGTCCTGAGATATCTCAGGGGCACATTTGAGTATGGCCTATCGTACAAACAGATGGATGAGGTGAAGTTGCATGGCTTCACAGATGCAGATTGGGCAGGCAGCCCAACGGATAGAAAGAGCACATGAGGAGGGGTTTTTAGTATCAGATCTACAGCTATTTCTTGGTACAGAAGGAAACAGATATCTGTGGCACTCAGTTCAGCGGAAGCGAAATACATGGCAGAAAGTCAAGCTGCATGTGAGGCTATTTGGATGAGGAATATCCTAGTAGGTTTGTTTGGTTCTCATTTAGATCCTACTATGATTCATTATGATAACCAAAGTTGCATTAAAATCTCGATTAATATTGTGTTTCATGATAGATCTAAACATATAGATATCCAATATCATCATATCAGAGATTGTGTGTAGCGGAAGATCATGTTGCTTCAGTACATTCGTATGGAAGATCAAGATGCAGATATTCTTACGAAGGCGCTCACTAGGAGCAAATTCGAATACCATAGATACAGGATTGGGGTGAAGGATAATCCCTTTCTTGTTGAGAGGGAGTGTTGAGATTCAACAAGATGACGATCCAAGTGAAAATTAAGCACCTACACTAGGTGGGGCCTACAGGCTATTTTTAGGTGATATGTCTATTTTTAGAATTTTTATCAAAGTCTATTTTTAGCAGTAATCTATTTATAGATGGTTGAGAAAATTATATGGATGGATGGGCGTATATTTTTGGAATGCATGTGCGAAGTTGTTTCGTGGAATGCATGTCTAAAAATAGAATGCATGTCGATTATTGTTATCCCTTAACAATAATTAGACAATAAATAATAATCTATTCTCTTGAAGCACTTGATTTTAGTTAACTGATGTGGAAAACCAGTTAACTAAAGGAATTTCGAGTTCAAAGGTTGGTTGGTGGGACATGCTAGTGGACTTCGTTGTAACTGAGTGATACAAAGTTGTAACAGAGTTGGATGTATAGTTATGTGAGTTGTAAAGTAGTTTAACTCAGTTAAGTGAGTTAAACTTAGTTGTGCTAGCTATAACTAGTTGTAACTAAAGACACACTAGTGAGATATTAGTGAATTAAATATTAAATTAATTCACATGGAGTGATCTCACATGCAACTGAGTATTTACTACTGTTAACTACATGCATGTCAGATCTAGTGGAGACCCAGTTGAGAGATAGGTGAAAGTGACAATTTGACTATCAACTGTGACTATAGTGGGTGCACACTTGCAACCAAACACACATTGGAGATTCCAATGAGGATTGCATATTCAAGGCAAGGCAAGATCGAATTCATTCATGGATTTTGATCAGCAGGGATTGCGTAGTGGAGGCAGGCTGTTAGGAGGCAGTAAATTGGTGCATGTTTATGCCAATTTTTATGTGACAGTGTGAGATGATTATATATTGTACTGAGAGTTGTTGGAGTAGAGTTTTGTATGATATTGTTTCATGATCCATGATATATACATAATATATGATAGTGGGTATTTTAGATTTATGCTTTCCCGGTAAAAACATCTGTGTTATGTGTGATTGATCTTTCTTCATGTGTTTGCAATTGGCGATTAAATTTCCGCAAAGATTTAAGTAGAAGGATTATGTATTTAATAGTGGCATATAATTCTTAGATCGGAAGAATCTGGCAATACATAATTCTATTAAAATTTCTACATTAGAAAATGAGGAATTCACTTATGTAAATGGTGAAGATGAATGTAAATATCATGTTTTTACTTTTATCTAGGGTAAATTCATTAGGTAAGTCAATCAATTGAGGTGTAATTAATCAGTTCATTAGAGATAGGAATGAGCCACTTTTCTCATCCTATACTCTAGCTATCAGTTCAAATTTTTGTGTAATATCTCCCTCACCTCATGGATTCGACCCCTATGGATGAGTGGAGGTGCTTTTGAGGTCTATTTATCTCATATCTTCATAGGAGTCAAAGGTTGGAATCAATTTCAATTTTCTTTGTGGATCAAGAAGTCTTTGTATTCAGTTTTGGAAATTAATACAAGAGGAGTTGCAGCTATATTTATGGGATACCTATGGTATTAAATGTCCTTCATTGTTTCCTCTTTAGTTACATATGTGTGAATGTGTTTTTCATTTCCTTTCCATTTCTATGATATGATCTTTTATAAGTGTGAGATTCAGAATTCATGCTAGTCATGCTCTGTTTTGGATAACTGGTCATAATTTGTTTCATGTCTTCTGTCTGAGAGAAATTCATCTTATATGCTTCCCTCAGCCTTCTTACATTTTCTAAACCATCCCATAACCATTTTCCTCAAGTGATTGACATGGTACCTACCTTGCCCCATTCATCCCTGCAACCCTTTTTGTTTCTTGACCTGACCTAACCTTTTCTTGATCTATTTTCATTATCTACTGATTTTCCCAACCAAAATCAAATCAAAACAACCCCTGCATATCATACTTAGCCTAAAATGCTAATTTATCCAGCCCTCTTGGTTGTGACCCTTTTTGGAGAGAGCCCTCTCTGGCTTGATAGGGATAGTTGTCAAGTCAAAAGCTTGGTTTATGGTTACCTCTGTTGGGATTCCTTCCTTAGCCTTGGGAATTTGCTGAAGTGATAACATACTAGCATCGTTGCCAGGAAATGAAAGGAAAAATATTCCCTGGGAAAGAACGACAAAGATCAGATCTAATTGTTGATGGTGAACAACAGTTGGACACATATGAAGGCTGAAACATTCACCTGGCGACTCTAACTTGATGAAAATACTCCACTGGAGGATCGACCTTGCCAACAAGAAAATGGAAGAAACTCACACAAAGGTCAGGTTTTCAAAGTGAAATTCTATTTAAGATGTAATAGGCTCTCTTGTAAATTACTTCTTTCTTTTCTTGAAACTATCCTGAAAGTTTTCCACATTTTGTTGTATGAAAAAGATGATCAAAGTTTTGATTCTGCCTATTTAAAGAGTGTAAATACCGAGTTTCCATTTGATTTTGATCAAGATAAAGACCTCCTACCTGCAAATTGTGCATATCCTTTTCAAGCTGATGAACCTCAAGAGATCAATACAAATCCTATAGATGATGTACATACCCCTACACCTTGTAAAATTCCAGATAGATATAAACCACTCATATTACCTCTTGTACTCCATGCTTTCCCTAAAAATTATTACAAATATCTTCCTAGGTTTGATGGAGAATATGGCAACATCACTTCTGAGAAACACATTCATAGTTTTGAAATTTTTCTCGACCTTTTTGAGGTTGATGAAGATGATGTTAGTATCAGGATCTTCGCTCTATCTTTGCAAGGTGAAGCCAAGGAATGGTTCAAAAACTTTCCGGTTGCAAGTATTTTTTATTTCCATCAGTTTGTGAAATTATTTCTTGATAAATGGGTGATCAAGAGGAATCCTTTTCTGATTTTAGAAGAATATGATAATTTGAAAAGGCAACCAAGAGAAACAAGCAAAAAATTTTCAGCTAGATTTAATCAAGTATACCATTCAATCCCTGTTGATATAAAACCGCCTCTTGGTTTAACCCTCTTACATTACCCAGATGCCTTTGATCCAGAAATGGAATTTCAATTGAGAGAAAGGGACATTACAACACTTGAAAAAATGCAGCACAATGCAATAGTCGTAGAAGCTAATTTTTTGATCAAAAGGTTAAATTTGAAAGAAAAATAAAGGGAAAACATAGAGAAAGAATGCTTGACATATTTAGAAGTGAAGCTCGACGTTTTAGCTAGTACAGTAGTGGAAATGATGCAAAAGATCACCATGAGAGATGAAATTGTTGTTCAAGAGGACCATGTCGCACTAATTGAAGAAAAATAGGTTGTTGATCTGAAACATTTTCCTTCCTATCCTATTTATCATAGATTTTATAATGATTTTATGTATGCATTAAGATACAATAAAGAAATCAATTTTATAGATCAGCTTGCGGAGGAGAGATTTGTAGATCTGATATGCATGCTTGATGACATTCTTCCTTTTGATGATTTACCTAAGTATGATTAGTATGATGAAAATTATGTTCTCCAAACAGAAGCTAATCTTGCACACCAATCAACATCTGGTTTGTGGGAGGAGGAAGTTCAGTTTCTGAAGCTCAAACACAGTGATCGGTCGATGCATATCAGTTATGGCAGTGAGGAGGAAAGTGTAGAAAATTTAGAAGTAAGTCAAGGATCTTTACGTCTTTGTTTTATTTCATTTCAGTTCATCAGAGATAACTTTCATGCAATCAGAAATCAACAATCACTAATATTTGATCTTGACAATAAAGAGGATAATGAAATTCTCGATCAAAGATCCTTACCCTTGTGTTTCTCCTCATTTGTAAAAATAAGAGAAAACTATGAGTAGGAAAATAAGCAAATGGTCGACATTATAAATGATAAACATTATCCTGAACTGGTTGAGGAAATCATTTGCGACATAGAACCCTCCTTAGATCCATATTTGCGGCCCCTGAATGCCATTGAATGTTAGATTGCAGATGAAGGCTTGGAAATTGATACATGTGATCAAATGATGCAAGATGATTCTGTACCATCATGTTTTGAATCATTTCATTTTTTAAAGGAAATTTTTCATAATGTCTCTAAAGCAAAGAATGAACATCCTATAGAAAGTTATGCAGTCTCATTAGAACCAATGGAAAACAGGTTGCAACAGTCTTTTCAAGTTTTTCATGACCCAACAGCTGATGTGTTGGATGATATCTATAGTAAAAGTACTTCTCCATTAGCTAACTGTGAGCCTGAAAAGAGTGTTGATATAAACCTGATCCGACAGTCGGCTTTATTGTCTTGTTTATCAGGAGTCTCATTATAAAGCTCATCCGAACATTTGCAGCCATATCAGGAAAGTAAGGGTAAATATGAAAGTCCATATTCAAGGTACGAAGACTACCTAGAGTAGAGCAGTAATGTATTAGATGGGCTGGAAATTAATATGTATTCCTATGAAGATCCTTTTGCAGCATTCTTGAGGTCAGCCAGTAGTCCGATGCTTTGCAATTTCATTAAGATTCAATCTGATTTCAAGTTTTCATGGGAGTTTCCCTTTTAGTAGTTCTCTCTTCTTGCTCATAAGCAAGCACTTGCGGAGAATTCAAATAACATCCATAATGCTTACATGGTTGCATTAGTTGTTCCATTTCTCTTGATTAGGTGATGAATGGATAAGTTAGAGTAGGTGTGTTGAATAAGCTTAATTATGAGCATTTTTTTTTAGTTTGTCAGTTGTGTTTTAGTCTTAGTTAGTTCAATCAAATTTCAGTTAGTTTCAATTAGTTTGTGTCATTGAGTTTTCAGTAGTCAGTCCTACATTTCAGTTTCAGTTATTTTTTGACCGTATTGGCCCAATGGAAGAGGGACTGATATGAAAAACCCAGAGATTTGTGGTTCTTGACACCTCTTTCAGAGCTTCCATCCCCAATAAGGCCAATGTTAGAGTCAGAATATGCATTCTTCCATCAGTGATCGATATCATTTCATTTCTCATTTTAGGTGTCTCATTCTGAAATTTTTATATCATTCCATTAGGTCATGCTAAAAATCATTTCAATAATGGTAGCTTTACTCAATAAAACCTCACTCTCCCTCATAAAATCAGATTTTCTGATTCACCTTCATGTCTTGATGAGCATAATAATACCTATGAAAATTCTCATTTCACCATGTCTTGTCTCGGTCAAAGGTAGTCATGAAGATAAGGTCTTAAAAGTCTCATTAGGTCATTAGGTTTTGATTTTCAAGGTCATTACCCCATCCAAATAAATTCAGCAAGCATATGAGAGTGAATCAAAGAAATTTTATCTTCCTTTCAAGAAGATAATCACGTTGTAGTTATTCCATTTCTCAAGTTGTAATTATTTCAATGATTTTTATATCAAAATGTTATTTTGATATAAAATAAAAAACGTAATTTATTTTTCATTTTTCAAATGTAATTTTATGTTTTTATATGTAATAATTTATTCCCTAGCTTTCAATTCAATCACTCTTTCCAAAATGAAGAAAATAACGTCATGCTCCATTAGCTAAATCAACCTGCAAAGAAAGAACAAAGTCAGAAAGGTCAAAGGGTATCAGTGTCAAAGTTTGAGAAGAAAAAGTGAAAATAAGGAAAGTGGGTAATTCAAATTATAAATCGAATCCATTAGATTATAAAGCCATTAAAATCCTCAAAGAAAATTCTGTTTTTTTCATTCATCCTTCAAAAATCCTCAACAAAGGAGAAAATTCGCATTTTCAGAGAGCAACCAATAAAATTTCCAGGGTCACTGCGCATTTGAGAGAGTCGATGCGCATTTAAGGGAGTCACTACACCTTTGAGGGAGATATTGTGCGTTTGCCCGAATTTCTTAGACCATTTTACAATGGACACTGAACATTTGCAAGGGTCATTGCACGTTTGCCCAAAAATCTCAAAAAATCTCTTACATCCTCCCACTCCATCAGCTAATGCAAAATTTTTGCACAGGTTGTCCTTAAAGCTCCATTTATTAGTAATTAAAGCCTAGCATTGTCTCATTGATATATTTTGTGCTTTAAAATCATTTGAAGCTTTTCCTAAAAAGAAGAAACCCTAGTTCTCATTTTTCTAATCCCTAAATCTGGTATATACTTCCCTTTCTATACCCATATATATTTTTCCATATCCCCATTCCCTAAAGCAATACCATTCCTAATACCTCTAAATCCTAGGGTTTCCAATAACGTAGGTTCCCTTCACATTTCCATTTCCTCCATCTCCCAAAACACTTCCTTTCACTTCACATTTCCTCCATTTCATTCCATCACCCTAGGGTTTCTACATCAATTATGGATGAAGAGGAGAACATAGGTACTAGTGTGGAACAAAGACCGAAGAAAAAGCCATATAAAAAGGGAGGGAAACTCATTAAACATGAACCAACAACCACTAGAGAGCTTATGGCATCTCCCCTCACTGTGTCATGATTTAAGCATGTAGGCTATTTTGAATTTTGTGAGAAAGTGCAAAAGATCCAGTATCATCCTATGTTGACAAGAATGTTCATTTCCAATCTTCATGATAGACAGGTCACTCTTGTCAGAGTTAATTTCACTATGTATACTAATATCATTGCAGCGGCTACAGGGATCCCAAATGTAGGAGAAAAATGGTTTAAACAAGGAAAACTCAATCATTGTTACTATGAACCATATCCTAAACCAAGGTACAAGGATGAAAAAAAGAAAATTTTTTCTTTCTATCATCTCCTTAACATATATGTCCCCATGATGAAAATCATCATGAAATACTTCACCTGTGAGGGAAGGTTTTTAGAATCTATTCCTATCATATCCGGCTCCTCATGCACTTCACTAGAGTCAGAATGCTTCACATACCCTATTATCTCTCCTGTAGCATTGACAAAATGGCATATATTTCCAAAATAGAGATTATGGTCATCAAATGCAGAGTCTTTTCCACCACTCCCTCATTAAAATGATAGTCATGTATCAGCTTGATCAATTGAACATTGCATGGGACACCTTCATATCCAATGACATCTTTACCACCCCACCAAGTCAGCATGACCATAATGCCTCTTCATCATATCATCCTCCCGCATCTATCTCTCCATCTCAGCCTGTTGTTCATACATCATTACCAGGTCAGTCTCATTCACCTCATATTGAGCCTTATTCTTCACCTTTTTATAACCCTACATCATCATCACATCATGATTCAAATTCATCAAGCAGTGAGGAAGACATTGACGCAACATGGGCTAGTTTGGCTGAGGTTGAGCCATTTCCCAAAACTTACCAGAGAGGCTATAGGCATGTGTTTGCTTCATTTGGAGTGAAAGGGGCCATGCCTTCTTCATCATCACAATAGGTAAATAAAGGTAAGGAATAGGTGATAGAGCCAATCATTGATGATAAGGAGGGAAATCATGAAACATAGAAATAATTTCAGTTGATTGACCTAGGTGAGGAAGATGAAGACAAAATCACCAATGCAGTAATTAAAGGAAAAGAAGAAAATATTAGTGAAATTTAGACTAATCTTGAGAGGGTCAAGTATGTGATTGACTTCCTTGAGAAAGAAAATCAGTAGCTGAAGACGAAGTAGGCCATCAATGAGGTGAAGTGTATCAAAGCACAAAGAGAGGTAGAAAAGGCTAAAGCCTTGCTTGAGGAAACATTGGAAGGTTTGGTGAACCTGATGATGAGGAGGATCAGCCTCCAAGACAGAGACTAAGGACTAGAGGGCTGAAAAGAGCTCTAGCCCTAGAGAGAAAAAGGGAAGTTGACCTAGAAGACCAGCTAACATAAAGTGAACAACTTGCCCTAGAAATAAGCAAGAACAGGGAACCATGGATTGATAGAGCCAATATACATTTGGAGAAGTTGCTAGAGAAGGCCAACAAGAGCAATGAATTGTTGAGGACAAGGGTCAAACTTCATGCACAGAAAGAGAGAATTTCATTGGCCAAGCTCAAAAGAGCCAATGCTAAAATTGAAGATTTGACCAAGCAAGGAGAGAAAGAAAAGTAAGACATACTTGCTAAGGTGTCACTACATTCCTCAAACACTTGAGGATCAAGTACCCTCACAATTTTGACTAAATTTTGGCATACTTTGCATTTTTGTTCATTTATGTGTTTTTGAGTATTTTTGCACACAGAAAATTTTCCAAAGGTGCAGCGACATGGACGCTACACTCCTTTTTGGGACATACAAATGAAAAATGGCCACTACCAACAGGTTTTTATTGATGAGGATATCAACCCTAGAAAGTTTCAGAGTTTTTGGAGGAGAACCGGTCCATCAAAAGCTCAAAAAACCATCAAAATTTCATGTTTCTGCGTCTAAATCTGCCTGGTCGGTGTGATTTTACCAGACTTGGGAGAATAGGTTTTTGACAAAGAAAATGAGCACCATTTTGAAACCTGAAGGTATTTTTGGAAAATATACTCAAAGGGATTTCCAATGAGATATCATGGAGCTGATTTGGACACTGGGAAGGCACTCAAAATCAGCCTTGAACAGAGGTCAATTTTTCTGCCTGGACGTTAAGCGTTTGACAAGGAAAATGCATTTTACACAGCCTTCAAAAAATTTTGAAGTTACACTCCAATTTTACTTTTAATTTAGAAAATGAGGAATTTACATATGTAAATGGTGAAGATGAATGTAAATATCATGTTTTTACTTTTATCTAGGGTAAATACATTAGGTAAGTCAATCAATTGAGGTGTAATGAATCAGTTCATTTCAGATAGGAACGAGTCACTTTTCTCATCCTATCCTCTAGCTATCAGTTCAGGGTTTTGTGTAATATCTCCCTCACCTCATGGATTCGACCCCTATGGATGAGTGGAGGTGGTTTTGAGGTCTATTTAGCTCAGATCTTCACAGGAGTTAAAGGTTGGAATTAGTTTCATTTTTCTTTATGGATCAAGAAGACTTTGTATTAAGTTTTGGCCATTAACAAAAGAGGAGTTGCAACTATATTTATGGGATACATGTTGAATTAAATGTACTTCATTGTTTCATATTTAGTTACATATGTGTGAATGTATTATTCAGTTTCTTTCCATTTCTATGATATGATATTTTATAAGTGTGAGATTCAAAATTCATGCTAGTCATGCTCTGTTTTGGATAACTGGTCATAATTTGTTTCTTGTCTTTTGTCTGAGAGAAATTCATCTTCTATGCTTCCCTCAACCTTCTTACATTTTATGAACCATACCATAACCATTTGCCTCAAATGATTGACATTGTACCTAACTTGCCCCATTCATCCCTGCAACCCTTTTTGTTTCTTGCCCTGACCTAGCCTTTCCTTGATCTATTTTCATTATCTACTGATTTACCTAACTAAAATCAAATCAAAACAACCCATGCATATCATACCTAGACTAAAACCCTAATTTCTCTAGCTCTCCTGGATGTGAACCTTTTTGGAGAGAACCCTCTCCGACTTGATAGGGCTAGCTGTCAAGTCAAAATCTTGGTTTGTGGTTACCTCTATTGGGATTCCTTCCTCGACCTTGAGAATCTGGTGGAGTGATAACATGGTGCACTTTGGGATACCAAGAAGCATCATTTCAGACATGGATACAAGATTTCTCGGTGAATTTTGGACTACATCATGGAAGAACATGGATACAAAGTTGAAGAGACCTACAACATTCTATCCACATACAGATGGGAAGACAAAAGTAGTCAACAAGACATTGGTGCAACTTTTGAGGGGATACAACTAGAAGCATACAAATAAATGGGATGAAAATATGGTATATACAGAACATTATTATAATAGAGAAGTCCGCACTTCTATAGGAAAGTCCCCATTTGAGACTTGTTTTGGATATTTGCCACTTTCACCTTTGGATATTACATATGGACAAGAAGGAGGAGTGAGGGGAGATCTTACAGGAGATGGTTTGAGGGATAAAAAAATTATAGAGAAGATCAGGCAGATCCATCTATAGGTATAGGAAACACTGCAGAAGTCATAGGAGAAGTATAAGGCTAGACATGATCAACACATAACAGAGAAGTCATTCAAGGTGGGAGACAAAGTATGGTTACGGTTGAACATGGAGAGGCTGCAAGGGCCTGGTCATAAAATAAAGACTCTAAGGTATGTTCCCTTTGAGATACTGGTAAATGTGGGTGATAATTCCTATTGACTCATTTTACCACCATATAAGCGCATTTACTCAGCTGTGAATATAGAGAATTTGAAACTTTATGAGCCTTCCATGCTAGATCAAGAAGAGGAACTAGTCCTACCTTCTGTGGAGGATTTGAAACCAAAGACTTAGGCAAAGTTTACAGAAGATAAAATTTTGCAGAAGAGGTCCATAACTACAAGATAGCGGCAGCATGACCTTTAGCAAATTGGGTTGAAGGGAAAACTTCCAGGCAAAGCTAAATGGTATACCAAAGAGAAGATGGAGGAAAAATTTCCTCACCTCATTCAATAAAGCTTTTGGGGACCAAAAACCTTAAAAAATGGTTAGGTGTGATCCATCTTGGATAATTTTATTATTTTTCATCCATCTTGATGCATTTGGAGTGGAAAAAAGTGGAGGAATCAGCTCATGGGACCATTTTTACTGGTGGCTCTCAGTTTGGAAAAACGGGGTCTAAAACCTTCCAGGAGAATTTTGAGGCATCAAATGATGTTTTTTGGGGGTAAAAATTTTCCTCTAAAGGCCACTCATTTTCATGATATTCTGCACACAAATACCTTTCCAATGACGTAAGAAGCACGTCAATCGGAGTTCGTATGCAAAAGTTATGCCACTCAGAAGTTGACCTTCCTGTTTTCACACTTACAGTTCGGGAGGATGTCACGTCAACCCCTATTATTCATGGAAAATGGGCTAGCCACATTTTTTTGATATAAAATATTGTAGAAGATTCTATTTTTTAACTGTACTTAAGAATTGATGTAGTCAAAATTAACCACCAATAGGCAATTGAGTTGTGTTATAACCGGACCACTAGGAGGAAGAGGCATTCCATTCTTTCGAGAAAATTTTGTTCCATAGTTGAGAAAATATAGCCAGGGGAGATATGAGGTAGAGCATATAGAGAGGATTTGTGCAATGTAACAACCCACTACCCACAAACATTACTTCTTTGTACCTGCAACCATATTTCCAGACAGAGAGAGAGTGAAGCAACCTCACCTTCCATATGGGTTTTCTCTTAAAAGGGTTTCCCAGAGAGCATATATTATGTCTTATGTGTGTGTGAGATTATTTTTTCATTCTCTACTTTTCTTCATAATTTATATTCACATGCATGCACTAATTAAAATTAAATCTACATAACTTAAAGTTTAATAAAACTGTAATAGTGTACAATTTCATTATTTTAAATTATTATTATCAGATCTGTTGTGAAAAAATGTCTAGTGTGTTATGCGGAATTATGAATTACAAATAAAACATTCTTTTCTAAATATGGTGATATGCATTTAGAACAACAGATTAAAGACTTTGCAGATACTTTTCCTAACATTAAATAGACACATAGAATAGATCCAGAAACCTACTTGGGTTCCAAGCGCTTTCTATTCTCCTTCTGTCACTCTTGCTGTAGCTTCAAATCCAAGCTAGATCGCCAAAATATTTCCTGCAAGAATGAACACTTAAAAAAAAAGATATTGCAATATACAGATGGCTATTCACGTTAATCAGTTAAATCAATGAAACATGAAACATATACATCAGATAAGAATCCATAATATGAAAGGCATGAGCTTATACAGATACATATGTGGGAAAGTAAGCTTCAATATTTATTAATGGATAGGAGGGGGAGGTTGAAACCAACGATTGATTTGATGTCACCAACTCTAGCATCATCCCAACCTCATTACAATGAACATCTCTCCAGCATCATATCGCTCAAATCAATCCTCAAATTGAAATTCCACCAGCATTTCTCTACTCAATTTCTTCCTTCTCAAGCACTAGGATCTGTGCTCAATTTATAGATGAGCTGAAGGTAGTTTCACAATCAATGAATTTCTAATAATAGGCAAGACATGTTTCCTAGTTTAGAGGTGTTGAATGGACACATGGATTTGAAGTTTGACACATATGCACTCTTCTAGAAGGCACTGGCCATGTGGAGATTCCGGAATAATGAGAATTTCACTCCCAATTGACCAATGCACCCTTGAGTTTCGGGAAGTGCTTTGCAGAGCACCCTTGAATGGAGGTGCCTGCATATGCAACACACTTATCCCCTTGAGAGACTACGTTGGTGAGCTCATAAGTGATATAACATATACTTCAAATCTTGGAAGCCTTGCAATGGAAGTCATAAATGATTTGTCTTTATTTTTTGTCTTAGGGAATGTTACAACTAAAATTATAGGGGATGATAGACCCTATTCATTGGTTTTTGGGATGATGTCTAGTTAAGCAGGTCATTGGGAATGGTGCCCAAATTGACCTATAACAATTTCCCCCTAAAGCATGAAGTCTGAATAATAATAACAATATTTTTTGAATGAGATGCTTTACACTGTGATGGGCTGGAATTGAAGAGGAGTGGTGACATGAATCAATCTTACAATAAATTACATCATGATATATCCTCTTGATGACGAATTACTGAGGGAAGGCATTCCCATGCTCAGCACATAAACTATTTAATAACATGTACATAGTGTAGAAAGTCTTCTATATTGGAAGGTTTCCCAATATAGACATGCCTACAGATATAGGCCCATGTTCAGATGAAGATCTGTATGTAAGGTCATCGTACAGATGATGTGTACAACAATCCTGAAATCGAAGCTCAGATGGCTGAAACTAGATCCGAGGTCTTCTTATCTCGTTCACTCGATCGTTCGGGTACAAGTCTAGCCATGCGAATATATGATTTGTAGTCAAACATGGTAAGGCATCGTTTGATTACAAACCAATGATGTGATCTATTAACAAACGTGAGAGAACCATCATTAATGTCAATGGCCCTCAAGGTACTGCAGTACATTTCATACGGCGTGAATAGATAATTTGATGTTGAATGCTAAACAAAATATTTCGGTCAAAATTCCGAAAGCAAGGATCTTCTGGATGCTATAACAAGCCTCATGGTCCGAAAGCAAGGATCTTCTAAGTGAACTTCCTAGATGATGATTTGATGTCTGCAGGAAGCCACTTTATTGCGAAACAGGAGTTACTGATTTCGGAGACAAAGGTATGACTTGATATAGCAATGTTCAAGGATGACAGTCATGAGAATGAAGGTTTATGAGTATTGCAGAAGGATGAGTATTCATTGGATGACTTATTTTGAACATATTGGCGACACTAAGGTGAGTTGGCATCATTGACCCAAAACCGAAGTGAAGGTATGATGAACCATAGGTATGAATGAACCGTCAAGAATATTACCCAACACAAATAGTCACGGTGATGGAGTGAAGTGTCATCTTCAAGAGCGACTTGCTACCGTAAAAAGCGCTGTTCACTTTCCCAAATTTTCCCTGGTCATTTGTCAACCAGTACCTCTTTATTTTTTAACAAGCTTGAGGAGGATAACAGATGCTTGATCTATAATTCAACCCTTCGGGTGAATAATGTATCGCTATTTAATAATTTAACAATTCTAGCGATGAATGAAACTCGATTCTTGCCATGATCGACAAGCCCGTCGCTATTTTATGTTTTAACGAGCCTAATGACAGTGATAGCCTGATCCTTTTTCATATTTAGAGAGTTTGAAAAAGAGGACGAAAGAAAACTCCATAAGTAATTTTTTGTAAAGTTGTCACTCAGATCCAAAAAAGTGTAAAATAATATCTAAGATAACCTCTGTAGTCATGTTTGAAGAAGATATTCCTTTTTCATAAATAATATATGTCAGTCCGGAAAAGGGTTAAACTTATACTGAGTAGATATCAATTCATTTACTTTTACGAGCTTGAAAAGACAAGTTCTCGACAATATTTTCACATTATCGGAGTCTGAAAAGAGATAAAAGAAGACTCCAAGGGTTCCTTTTTCGTTGTTATAGAAGCTCGAAAAAGAGATAAAAGTGCGCTTCAAGTCCTTTTTCATTTTTAACAAAGCTCGAAAAATAAGGATAAAAGTATGCTTTGTGGTCAAATCATTCTTGAAATAAATCTGCACAACTAATCTGTTCATCAGTTGTAAAACATGTTCAGAACAACATCAAATGGATTAAAAATACTCGTTTCATGATAAAAATAGAATAAAACCATAGTCACAGTGTTGGGAGGTATAAATGCTAGATTTACATCCACATTTAAATTGTCAACCCGAGGGGACGTAAGACTTAGAGACGTAGTACAATATATGCCAGAATACGGCCTCGGGGATTTGTCCAATCAAAACCCTAGATCTAATTTGAAAAGGCAATCATGCGGGAAAAGAAACAAGACATTTCAAGAGAACACACTGAAAATTAATAATCTATGCAGGAAAAGGGTGCAAAACTTCTTAATCAACTACAACTACACTTGCGAATATGAAAGCATGAAATAAATAACTATTTAAAATCTATACTTAAAATGCTTCTTCAAGATTTGTACTTTAAATGCCGCTTTAAAATCGATACTTAAAATGCTTCTTCCAAATGATGAAAGCACTGTTGATGGAAGGAAATCATAAGTGTATGAAAATATTCAATTCAAACTGAGCGAGGATATCTTCAAGAGGACTCTTGGAAACTTTAATTATGTTAAAAATATATTTAAACTAATCTTGGTATTTAAATAAACGTGATCTCGTTACAATCCTAAGACCAATTCATATAATAATTTAAATTATTTATAAATGCCCAATAATATAAATAATTAATTAGATGAAATCCTTGTTGATCTTATCCTCCTCTTAAATCCTTGCTACTTAATATATATTTATAAAATAACTTGAATAGGGCAAGAATGAAATTGAGAAAAAGAAGCACTTACTAATTGATAATCTATTTAATTTCTAGAACAAAAATAAACTCTAAATTAACACCGGCATAAAATTTATCTAGCCTATGCAATTAAATATAAAGGAAATTATGAAATGGAATTGCAGTGTTCAAATTAATTTAATGATTGGAGATATTATCAAGTAGTTTTTTTTTGCTGAAAGTATCCTCATGCTATTCCTGGAAATTATAATGGCGAGTATTTAAAATTTCAGGGAATGCCCAAATAACATTGGATCAATTAAATCAGAGTTTTAAATCATCATATCATCTCCATTATAAATCTATGCAATTAAGAATATATTGATAAATATCTGCAATAAATAATATATTGCGTTAGATAATAGATGAACATGGCAAATAGTCAGAATGGAAAACAACAATGGTTGCTAATTTGTATTCTATTTGTAATTGAATTTCTCAACAAAAATTAATTCCAAACCAATTAAATTTAATCTATGACTCAAACCTATGTGTTTAAATAATGTAAAGGAAATGGAAAAATGAAATTGACACACACCACACCATTCAGGAAATGAAACACACAACTCAGAAAATGCAATCAAACACCATCAAACAGCTGAATAAACCATTCTTAACAGGAAATGAAATTAACTAAACTAAACAAATCTTCAACAATCCAAACAATGAGCTAACTGATGGGCCCAATCATCCAGATCAATCTTTCTGCAGAAAAGAACTACATTAACGCATTAACTCAGAAATTAAAGAGCTCACAAACATAATTTAAATGCTGGTTGTTCATAATAACATAAATTTAAAATGCTGGTTGTTCATAATCTAGCGTTCTCCAGCAAGTTCCAACATCTCCTATCTTCTACGCTCCCAACCTCAATCTACCTCTACACAATCCTCTCTCCTACACTATGACAGATCCATCTTACCATACTGTTGTCTCCCACCTCTCCTATCATATTACAAAAATCGATCTTAATTTTTTTTTTAACATGCTTCCCCTATGTGTTGATCACTCCTTACATTTCTTCCTTTCAGCTTTTACAACTCATGATATCGATTTTTATCGAACTTGTTGGAACAAATTGATTAAACATGGCAAGTTCATGCTTGATCTCCATTATTTCATTAACTGATTTATAAAATTGAGGGATTATTCTTCTTTGGTGAAATGAGGAATTGCCTTCTATTCCCTCAGCTTCACACAATCTGATTCATAACTGTTATTGGAAATTTGTCAATTAATTACAATTTCTTGATTGAATTGTTGCCGTGAAGTTAGAGCAGTGCCACATTGGGAGCTTGAACTCTAATTTTACTTCATAATCTCATGCCAAATTCAATCACCCACAAATTGGTTTAGATCACAAGGAGAAGATTTATTTCCCAAAAAATCCGGCTTCTGGAAATAATTCTGACTCCATCATATTGCTGGCAGAGGAAATGCACAGTTGGCAAGCTCCGGTGGTTTGAGTGAGAAAGATTTTTGTTGTTGAACCAACAAGTCGGCAAGCTACGCAATCTACATATTCCAGCAAATGAGGCCGAAAAACCATATCCTTATGTTTGGATTCACTGCAAATCAAGGAAGAATGTTCGCTGCCGGATTTAATTTCCACACCTCCAAAGAAATACAACCACATATGAATTATTTATAAAAAAAACTTAACAGTCCACAAAATTCACGTTTTCCTCCGTCATTATTGTTTTCCAAATTATCATCTGATGATTTTAGAAAAAATCGTGGGTTCTTATGCAACAAATTTTGTCCATAATAAACTTCAATCCAGTTTGTATCGACATGAACTACATTGCTTGGTGGTGGATTCTGGACATTGGAATTCGGTGGCAGATTCTGGATATTGAAATTGCATTATGGTTGAACGATATTGTCTCATGTAAAAAATTTTCTTTTCCTCCAAATCAAAAAAATTATTCGTGTGCTGGCAGCTTTGGAGGAATTGCCGTAGAAAAGATCTGATCCTTGGGCTTGGACTGTCATTGGTTCACCTCTAAGATTCTGAGCAATAAAATTGTTGATAACACGGCCATTATGAATGTTAATTTGTGGCCCATAGGTATTAAATATTTGAGAAATATGGATCTTTGACCCAAAACCATGGCCAAGTTTGCAAAACCTTTCACGTTCAGCCCGTTTCTGTACTTAAAACCGCACTTAAGAATTTCTTTAGCCTTCACTCCCTCTTGATGATGAATTTTGCCGAACGGTTTCTGGGTTATATGAAACATGGTATTCTGAGCATGATGCAAGTATCAGAATGTTTATATTCCTCATCATTTGATCACAAAATTCATAATTTCACCTACAACAATCTCATTTTGTACTCAACTTTGTTTCTGCACTAGACTTATTTACCTGCCACCAAGAAAGCACGTTACGAATGAAATTTACACAAAACACTCATTGAATTACCGATTAAGAAGAATTCATAATTTAAATCATTATTGTCTCTAAATTCCCCCAATCATCAACTTAAAAGGACAAAAACACCAGGGACAATCATATAATTATTTGATAAAAACCATAAAAATTTGGACAAAAAGGCAGATCAACACACAGCCATAAATATGATTTGCAAATAATTAAATGACTAACAAAAAGATTTTTACTTTTCATTTTTACCATTTGAAAGTTACCATTTGCATTTTGGTGCTCTGTACCTATTTTTGCCTCCGAACTTCAGCCGTTGATTGCGATCTTTTCTGTGGATGATTTTCATCTCCGTTCGATCCAAGTTAGTGCCATGAACCCTCTCTTTCTTTCAGTAGTCAATTAATTTCTTTCATTGCAATTTTTTTGGGTTTTGAACCCCTTAGGGTAAATTTTGCTTCCAAAGAGGGAAACACACCCTTGAGCATCGAAAAGTGTGTTGTGGAGCACCTAAATTGAAGTCTAGCTGCATATGCAATGCACTGTCCCTTGTTCAAGACCGTGTTGGGCACAATCTCCATTTTTTATTCTTGCACTATGCTCAAAATTTGTCTAATTTTTTGCATTGAAAGGAGTCTAATGAGTCTTATGGTTATGTTTTAGGATTTCATCAGATTATAATGATGATTACATGGAGAGAAAGAGAGCATGAAGAACAGAATATGGTTGCCCTAAATGGTCTGGGTACAGTAAGAGCCCTAAGAGATTGTGGGTTATTAAAGTACTTTCGCTTGTCAGGGATGAGGCAACAAATATAACTCTTGGAGTTCCTAGTTCGAGCATGGGATCCGGCTATCGAGGAATTTCACATTAGGAACAAAGTGGTTCCTATTACAGTGGAGGATGTATATTTTCTCAAAGGTTTGTTGAGGAGAAGCTTACCTATTTCCCTCTCAGTGTCTGTTGTTGGAGGAGAGACAGTGAGAGATTATGTTTTTCAGTATTTCTATCTAGGGCAGATCCAAGCAAAGATGGGAAAATAAACATCTGTGATGTTGGAGATTTGCCTTTGAGAACCATTCTTTTCATGATCGCAAAACTTGTTTGCACCATTACACTACATGTACCAAATAGATCATATTTGCAGTATGTGCTAGAGTGCATGGAGCCAACAGTCTTCAACTAGTCTGAAGTTGTACTTTCCCAAATAAAGGAACAATTGAATAAGGAAAAATGAGGAAGGAAGAAAAAATTCAGTTATGGTTTGATCCTTATTTCATTTGCCTTAGAGTGGATTCCATTGATGCAGCCTCAGCATGTGACACTGGGTGTGTCTAACCCTAGAGATCCAAGGATGAAGAAATGGGTAGAACTAATGGGTAGGCATGTAGGCCAATCATCCATTGTGTTCTCCACTGCATTCTTCACCTGGTTCAGGTGACAGGTTGTCGCCATTGATGAGTATGCATACGTAGGCATTGATTTCCGAGGAGATCCAGACTTAGCTTTACCAAAAGGCGCTTAGTGAGGTGCAATAGGTAAGAATTTTTTTACCATGTTTTTTTATTTTTCTAAGCTTTATACAAATTTTGACCATGTTTTTTTATTTTTCTAAGGTTTATACAATTTTTTTGTATTTTTATGTTTTCCCAAGACTGAACTAAAGTTTTAATGTAATGCAGATGTTGGTCGAGTTCAACCGGTGGACGAACCAGAGCATGGAGCAGATGAGCAAGCAGAGAGGGTTGTCGGGAGAGAAGTCCTTCAGGATATAGACATGGTTGAGACTTTGTCTGAGCTTCGGCAGCACATAGAGGGGTTGAACTTTGGGATTCTAGATTGTTGGATCGAAGATTTACCCATGTGACTGCAGCACCACACTATAGGTATTCCTAACTATTGGATGCGGTTACTGCGTAGGATAGCTAGATCTATAGCATGTTACCATGAGCACCACTAGTTTAATTTTGACATGTTGCATACATTTCGAGGTCAGATGACCAATGGGTCTTAGGCACAATTTTTTTTAAAAACCTATAACTATCTATCTATTTGATTTCAGTGTTTTCCTATGATTATTGTGAAATCATATTCAATTATGTGAATGTTTTCTTTACATGTGTTGCAAATTTCTATCTAAAACTTGATTAGACAAAGAATCAGTGAATGTGTTCAAAGTGTCTTTCCAAAAGTCGAACTCTTAGGAACAAACAATGCAGTGTTGGATTTCTAACAGTATACACACTAGTAAGTTGTAATACCACAAGTTGTGAGTCTAACCTTATGATAATGCGGTTAATACCAAATGAAATGGCATCAGAGAAAATTTCGATCAACGCGCTATACTCAGCGATATTGTTTGTCAATCTACCGATACAAATCCCTTGAAAACTCACTAACTCGTCGTTAGGAGAGAAAATGGCCCACGCTACAGAGGATATATTCTTGCATACTACGACTAGCACCATCAGCATAACCAACAAATGGTTCCAATGATTCAGACATCTGCGATGAAATGTAAAGAGGATTACTAATGTCCATAAAACTCTAAAAAAAAAACTAAGACATTTAATGCAAATCAACAACATATATATACAATATAATACAAAAATCATTGCGCTCATGATTAAGCATAGAAACGTTTCAGATACAACCCATTTCTGGGCTGCAACAATGGAATTCCATCATAATCCACCAACTCATAGGCACCCTTAGCAAGAACTCTTTTGAGAATATAGGGGCCATGCCATAATGGCTCAAATTTCCCTATACCTATTACATCATCTTCTTAATCATAAAGAAGGACCAAGTTGCCCTCTAAGAAAATGCGAGGCTGGACATTTTTGTCGTATTGCACCTTTATACGTCTCTTATGCGCTTCATTGGCCAATTGGGCTTCATGACACGTTTCATCAAGATGGATGAGGTTAAAAATACACGCTTCTTCTTCTGAGGTGTCAGGTAACAAGTCGATTGTAAGTTTTAACGAAGGTATTTCACATTGGATTGGTCAGATAGCTTCCAGACCATACACCAATTGAAAGGGAGTAAATCCGGTCGCGTTTCTCACCGAGTTTCGGTACGGCCACAAGGCCGAGTACAGGATCAAATGCCAATTTCTTTTACGAACTCCTATCATTCGTTGAAACATACATTTAAGAATATTTTTGATAGCCTCAACTTGTCCATTTGATTGTGGATAATAAGGAGTAGAATTATCATGTGACAATCCTAACTTGGTAGTCAATTCATTCATCATGTGGTTGCGAAAATGCTTCCCATGATCTGTAACTATAGCCCGTGGGACCCCAAACCATGCAATAACATGATTGAAGAAAAACAATGAAATTTTTTGTCCTGTGTTGTTGAATGTAGGCATCTCTTTGGCCTATTTGGTAAAGTAGTCTATTGTGACAATAATATAACCATGCCCCCTGGACGAATGAGGGTTACATGTCATGAATTCAATAACCCATTTCGAAAATGGTTCCACAGAGACAGTAAGATGCATTGGTGCTAGCATTTTGCAGATTTTATGATCAAATATCTGGAATGCATAACAAATTCTAATCATGATAATTCAGTCGTGAAATATGGTAGGCCAAAAGTAACCGGCACGGAGTATATTCTTCGTGGTAGCTTATCCAGACAAGTGTCCACCACAAGCCCCAGCATGACAATCATTTAAAACCTTTTTGGCCTCCTCATGAGTGAGGCACCTTCTTAAAATTGTATCAACACCACGATAATAAAGTGTATCACCGACGATCAGATAATACTTGGCTTGGTATTGAATATGTCGATGATCAGAGCGAGAGGTATGAGGTCGAAAAGATTGAGTTAGGAGATAAATGATGAAATCTCCATACCAAGGATCAGATGATCCGATCAGAAACAGAGACTCATCAGGAATTGATGGTTCCAACGTAGTAGCAGTACTATCAGAGGGAAGGTCACAGATAAGCTCAGCCAAAATTAAAGACTTCTTTGACTTGGATTTGATGAATTCCAAATCAAATTCCTACAAAATGACAATCCATTTTGAATATTTTCTCCCAGCAATTTACGTGATAACATATAAGTCATGGGGTTGCAATCCGAAATGACAATGGTCTTTCGAAATAGGATATAGTGGTGAAATCTTTGGACAGCTTGAACAACTTCCAAGGCAATCTTTTCTACGTACGAATACTTAACTTTCATATCATTGTGATTACGAATCAAATAATAGATTAGATGTTCTATCCCATTTTCTACTTGGACCAATACCATAGTAATGGTCGTATCAGCTGCGACGATATGTAAGAAATAATCGTTCTGATAATTTGGGGGATACGAATGACGCCTGGACAAGAGTATCCTTGACAGCATCAAAATAAGCTTGTGCAACTTGGTCCCAATGGAAGGGAACCCCCTTTTTTAAGAGTCGAGTAAATCCTTTAGCCATTTCAGCGTATTTTGGTATGAACCTCCTTAGGAAGTTAGCATTTCCTTGAAGTTTTTGTATCTGAAGTAAATTTGATGGTGCAGGCAAATCAAGAATGGCCTGGACCTTCAATGGGTCTATTTGAATTTCTTATTTTGAGACGACGAATCCAAGAAAATGACCAGAACCAACACAAAACACACATTTATGTGGATTGAGGCATATTTTGTAGTGTCGGCAATGTAAAAATATGGCTCTCAAATGCATCAGGTGATCAGTCTGATTTTGTGAATGTGCAGGTAAATCATCTAGATAGGTTTGAAAAATGTGTTTGATGTCATTGAAAGCATAATCCATTTCTCTCTGAAAATTATCCCCAATGTTCTTTAAACCAAATGATAGTTTCCTATAAGCGAATGTGCCCTAGGGACAGATGAATGTTGTCTTATGTTGATCCTCTGGGTAGATATTGATTTTATTGTAGCCAAAAAATCCATCCATGAATGAAAAAAATTCACATCCAGCACAATCGTCAATAATCTGGTCGATAAAGGGAGTAGGATAGTTGTATTTTGGACAAGTAAGATTGACATCCTGATAATTGACACATACTCTGATGGCTCCTTGTTTTTTCATGACAGGAACGATGTTGGAAACTCACTCAGTTAGTGGAACAGGGTAAATGAAACCAACACACAAATTTTTTTCAACTTCTACTTTAATGGAAGCAACCTTCTTTGGATGAACAGGACAAAGGCGTTGATGCACCGGTTTGACATAAGGATACCTATTAATAGTGTTTTCAACGATACTAGAATCTATGCCTGGCATTTCCTCGTAAGACCAAGCAAATATATCACGGAATTCATGAAAGAGAGAGCGATATGTTTCGAGTTCTGATGGAGAACAAGATACACCAACATGAATATTTTCTACAATGCTAAGTTTAGTCGAAATATCGATAGAAATGGTTTCTTCAATATTTGAAAAATTTCACTTGGAATCGATTGCATTAATAGGTAAAGAATTCGAAAAGAATTTTTTGATCGATGGGTGATATAGTTCACTAAGATAATTTTCTTCATAATCAGGAAGATGGGAACAATGATGATAATATTCCCATGGTTCTACTTCTGACATCATGGTTTCCAAAATATTCTCTTCTGTCAAGAAATTTGAGGGAAAAAGATCAGATGGAGTACAAAAATCTAAGGAACGATCAACCCAAACAACTGGTGATGCTGATTTTGGATTCGCTGCCCAAGCCAGATAGATTGATTGCTATGCCATCTAAATAGGTTTGGGTGGCAAAAACTCATCCAACATAACAATTTCAGAATCACCCGTACTCTTCCTTAAGCCAGATGGAGTGGAAGAGATCATGTAGCAGGTCTCTATACTTGCAATTTCTACCGACGTCATAGGTGGCGGTAATGCAAAGGTTCCCATGAGAGTGGAATCCTTTAAGGGTCCTACACCAATGTTCTGAAGTGCTAGTTGGGTTGCGTGAACGAACGGAACACTTCCAGTTACCTGTGAAGCAGAGGCAAAGAAGGATAACTGATTTATGACTGTGATGGCACCTTTATATGGAAAGGTGATCATTCTAAGATATGTAGAAACAATTGCAGTCATAGCATATACCCATGGCCTTCCAAGTAGAATATTGTAGTCAAGGGGTCCGTCAACGACCTCAATGTCAACATTCATTGTTTTTCCCCCTATTTCAACATGTAGGTTATTGATAATACCACAAGGCTTATATGTATGTCCATCAAAATCCTTCAACGTCGTTGATGATTGAGATAAGTGCGGCAAGCCAAGTGACTTCCAACAGTTTAGAGACATAATGCATGTAGATGCTCCCTCATCAATAATAGTATGATGAACAAGGTAATTGAGAACATTTATTTGTATGGAGAATTCCAATTTTGCTGGTAATTTTGGTACATAGCTCATATGATTAAAGACGCCGAGATTAGAATAAGTCGGTTCAATTCCACCAATAGCCGACAATAAAGCTTGTTTGTGGGAGGGAAATTTTTGTAATACCTCAAGAGCTAACATAGCTGAAGGGGATTGGGCCAAATCTTCAACTATATTAAAGTTTTGAGCAGCTCTTGCTCGAGGATTATATGTCTATTTATGAACGACTCCCTTTGGTGGCTTAATTGTCAATTCAGGAATAGTAGTAGGCAATACTGATTCCGTAGACAGATTGATGGTCAAGGTAGTAGGTTGATCAGTGGCCTGACTACCATAATATTTATTACGCGTTGACACCAAAATATATGTGGAAGGTTTTGTGACAGATAACATAAGCACTTGGGAACTAGAAGCTGGATCCATAGCAACCAAATTTGTGTCTGGATTCGGAAATGGATCTGTCAAAACAGCTGACACATGTGAAGTCTTAACCATTTTTTAGACTTCAGCACGGTGAGGAAAAACCCGAAAATAGTGTTCCTCATTACAAATTATGCATGGATAACGAGGTTTCTTATTTATAGATGATTGATTAGATGATCTTTCCTACGGGTTATAAGTTTGCTTTTTCTTAGATTTCCCTTTTTTCTTACTTCCGAGTTGCTTGTAACTTTTGCCTTTGTCAAATGAAATGGCATTAATTTTGGAAGAAGGTGCAGGATCATATGCAGTAGTATGATGTGTGCTTGCAGTACCAATCAAATCGTCATCGGCATGAGAGTCCTTTAATTGAGGAGGAATAGTAAAATTAGATCACGACGCATTAGGAATTTTTTCATAGAGCGTGCCAGACTGAGTATAAATCAAGTCTAAACATTGGGCACGAGAAATGACGTATTCTTCAGTGACAATGCCACCCTTAGCCACATCCTCAATTATATATGGTAACAGGGACTTAATGAACCACTCAATAAGGAGTTTATCAGGAACAAATGTCTTAACCATTCTACGACGACGACGCCACTCATGAATATGATAAAAAATGTGAGTAGCATTAGTCTATTTAAAATTGGTCAAGAGTTACGTTCCAATTTCATATCGTATAGGTAACTGGAAGTGAGTAAAAAATACAGTAGCTAAGGCAGTGAAATTATCAAAAGAAGCTCTAGGTAACTCAATGTACCATTTTGCAGCCGGACCCGTGAGTGTACACTAGAAAAGACGTAGCCGAACAGAGTCATCATTCAGGGAGTTTGATGAACACCACAAATGATAAGTCATAACATGAGTCGACGGTTCTTCCCTAGGGTTTCCATTGAAATTAGGAATATCCAAGGGTAATTTATGGGGTACCACCGGCCACCAAGGAGCATAGTTGATTGGATCATTGGTGAGCCGATTTAAATCTGGTAACTCTAAATTTGCAACAAAGGGCAACTGTCGATTAAGGTCACGTTGAGCATAGCTAGGGTATGATGGAATTGCTTGGGCAAAAGGCCTTTAAGCACCAACATAAGGAATTTGCTGCTGGTAACCCAGATAGGGGCTATTTTGATAGGAAAATGCTTGAGGATGTTGTTGACCAAAACCTAGATATAATACTTGTTGAGATGAAGGTTGAGGCATTTGCACCTAAGGCTACCAAGGGGTCTATCCACCAATGTTATAACCCAAATTAGGATAAATTGGATTTAATTGAGGATAGGTATAACCTGGTTGTGGCTGTGACATTCCATAATATGGTAATCCATCTTGTGAATAAATGATTCCAGGTACAGGTTGTTGTAAATTAGCCAAAGGATTTGGAGTCTATGGACCCAATACTTGAGGGTATTGAGTTGAATAACCCACCTAAAACGGATGTTGTACAACAGTTTGATTCTGTAACAGGGGTAAATATGTATTAACAAGTGGAATTAATGTGGGTGTAACAGGTTGAACTGGTTGATATGAGTGTACAACCGTTTGTGGTTATATAGGCAGAGTGGGTTTCCATTGACAAACATTCATTTCGACATTAGGTTGACCAAAAAACGACAGATTAATATCAAAGTGGGTGACCAAAGGCTGCCCCCCAGCATGAGGAGGGTTATAAGATGGAAAATATTATTCTCCAAATGCAAGGAGTCCAGTTGATATGGTACTGGAAGGAATAGACCCAGAAGGACTAGCTTGACATTTCCTTGATGATGTGTATAAAGAATCAAGCCGTTCCGTACTCACTATAGGTTTACCAGTTAGAATACCAGACATTGACATTGGTGAAGTCCATGGGTTTGAAGATGCACCAGAGAAAATTCCAGATAAATATTTATAACCTAATGGGACCAAAGGGCCACCATGAAAATATGACTCTGGTGAAGTTGTGAACATCGACGGGGTAGCGAGAGCATGTGCTGACGTAATTGGAACAGATGGTCCAACCGAAGATGTTGGTTCAGGCATGGTCACTTGACCAAATATATACCCTTCTGAATCGACAAGAATTTGAATAGGAACAGGATCAAAAAAAGCAGAGGATGGTGATTGAGGAAAAGAATCGTACAGGTAAAGATCCTCCCCAAAATGGGTTGGAGTTAAAGGTGTCTCATCTTATGGGATTTATTCAAACTAAATCAAACCAGGTGGAAGTATTTCACCGTCAGGCCCAAAGTATATTTCAGGAGGTTGACTATGTGATATGGGAGACTCAATGGCTACAGAAAATTGTGGGATGACCAATGGAGGAACAACTTCTGGTCATTCAACTTTGGGATTCAGATTTTCTGGCAAAGAAGAGATAGGATCTCGATCAACTTCCGGTTGAACAATGTCAGGTTCAGGAGGTATGGTCTCACTGATTGGATGGATCGTGACCACAGGTAGCTGTGAGGAATCCGTCTCGACAACAATAGACAAACCAAGATTTTTAGAAACAACTTGTGCCGACTCTAGTATATGGGAAGATGATGTTTCACCAGAGGTACTGATGGTACTGGTTTTGGTAGAATGGTGTCACCTTTTTCGACCAAAAGTAACTTCCAGTGGTAAAGGTGGTTTCAATGCTAAGCTACGCGAACGATGGGGAAAAGGATTTTGTTCTTCCACAATGAATGATTTATTTTATGACCAAAAATAAATAAACAAAACAAAAGGGTAATGCTAGGCAAAAGGTTTACCAAGAAACTGTGAATTGCAGAATACCTCCTAGCGAACCAGGAAGTATAGGCAGGGAATCTCCCCAAATGTTGTGTTCGGTGTATCACAATTTACAAGGCGGCCGACTCGGTTCACTATGGATGGATAGCAACCTAAAGTTGTCCTCCCAAATATACCCGAAGGTACGTGGAGGCCCAAGTCTATATTAGCACTATGTGATGCGAAACTGCACAGTGACAACACCCCTTTATACTTTTCGTACCATAACACCGCCCGATATACTCGAAGTTACGTGGACGAGCTATGATATACTTACATATGTGGAGTGAGGTATCACACTCGGAATATATCGCAGACAATTAACGACAACTACTATGTTTTACGACACCATAACATATCTCTAGCCTAGACCTTCTAAACGTTATCGTTATGGTTCCATTGCTTTGTTAGGTAAATTGATGTACATTTTAAGTTGATCTTGTTTATCAATTTTCCTTTCAAGGTTGACTGCGATGATGTGATGGAAATTCCTAAAATGCAAACTAACATGATAAGCAAACTTTTAAATTTTAGTTTCTTCAATGAAAATCCTAGCTACTAGAGGGAAAGAGCAATCAATTTGAGAGCAAACAACAAAGAGCACAAACTAATATGCAACTTTCATAATTTGTTCCTATGCAAAACACACAATCCACTACATGAAAATGCGGGTTTTTCTTTTCAGTCCCTTTAATGTAAATGCAGAAAAGGAAACTATGTGCATCAAATAAAATAAAAACAAATGCCTTTTACTTTGAGAAATGATGAATTGAACAACACTTTCTCTTTTTTAGGAAAAATGAAGAATTTAACTACAATTTATCCTATAGGAAATGAAGAATTTAACGACAATTTCCCTTTCAACAGAAAATGGATCTAATGCAGTAATGAAAATTCTTTGAAATTAATTTGTCAATGATAAAGAAAAACATTTTAAAGAGACATTGAACAAAATTTTATTTCAAATGAGGAAGATTCATGTAAAGTCACTGGTCTGTATGAGGCATGAAGCAATTGAAATCACAGCAAACAAAAGGCTGAAAGAAAATGCAAAGACAAATTCAATGGGAATTTGGTTCGCTCTAGGGTGAAACACAGTCTCTAAGGGGAGACAGTGCATTGCAAAGCATCCTTGAATGGGAGATAGTGCTCTGCAAAGCACTGTGTCCTACTCAATAATGCGTTGGGCACAACAGAGAACAAAACTCAAGCTGTTAACACACTTCTAATGCAAATTTTGATTTCAAAAAGCCTAATATTTGAGAGTAAATGCTACTGGGTGGATAAACAGAGGCAAACACACTAAGGATGAGGGGTAAAATCCCCAGCGGAGTTGCCAATTTGTTATGCGGAATTATGAATTACGAATAAAACATTCTTCCCTAAATGTAGTGCCATGCATTTAGAACAACATATTAAAGACTTTTTAGATACTTTTCCTAACAACAAATAGACACATAGAATAGATCAAGAAATCTACTTGGGGTCCAAGCGCTTTATATTCTCCTTGGGTAAAATCCCCAGCGGAGTCGCCAATTTGTTATGCGGAATTATGAATTACTGATAAAACATTCTTCCCTGAATGTAGTGCCATGCATTTAGAACAACAGACTAAAGACTTTGTAGATACTTTTCCTAAAAACAAATAGACACATAGAATAGATCAAGAAACCTACTTGGGGTCCAAGCGCTTTCTATTCTCCTTCTGTTGCTCTTGCTGTAGCTTCAAATCCAAGCTAGATCGCCAAAATATTTCCTGCAAGAATGAACACTAAACAGTAAAGAGATTTCAATATACAGATGGCTATTCACATTAATCAATTAAATCAATGAAACATGAAACATATACATCATATAAGAATCCATAATATGAAATACATGAGATTATACAAATACATATGTGGGAAATTAAGCAGCAATCTTTATTAATGGATATAAGGGGGAGGTTACAACCAGAAATTGATTTGATGTCACCAACTCCAGCATCAACCCAGCCTCATTACAATGAACATCTCTTCAGCAACATATCACTCAAATCAAATCCTCAAATTGAAATTCCACCAGCATTTCTCTACTCAATTTCTTCCTTCTTAAGCACTAGGATCTGTGCTCAATTTATGGATGAGCTGAAGGTAGTTTCACAATCAATGAATTTCTAATAATAGGCAAGACATGTTTCCCAGTTCAGAGGTGTTGAATAGACACATGGATTCTAAGTTTGACACATATGCACTCTTCTAGAAGGCATTGGTCATGTGGAGATTTTGGAACAATGAGAATTTCGCTCCCAATTGACCAACGCACCCTTGAATGTCGGGAAGTGCTTTGCAGAGCACCCTTGAATGGAGGTGCCTGCATATGCAACACACTTAGCCCCTTGAGAGACTACATTGGTGAGCTCATAGGTGATATAACATATACTTCAAATCTTGGAAGCCTTGCAATGGAAGTCATAGATGATTTGTCTTTGTTCTTTGTCTTCGAGCATGTAGCAACTGAAATGATAGGGGATGATAGACCCTATTCATTGGTTCTGGGGATGATGTCCAATTAACCAGGTCATTGGGAATGGTGCCCAAATTGACCTATAACATAGTGGAATATCCATGGTAGTTTATGGATAAAAACATTATGTTTTTCTTCCTCATTTTGTTTTTGGTCTTCCCTAAACCACCATTTTAGAGAGCACTTTTAGCCATTGGCTACCATATACTTTTGTATTTTAGCTCTCTTCTTGGACTCGTGTACACGCCTTTGGATTAAAGGGGAGAATGTTGGAAGCACAATCCTCTTGGGTTATGTAAACTTGGCTCATTCACTTGAATGAAGGGAAAAAATCCTCAAGTGAAGGCCAATAGCCATAGAAGTCCAGGAGACCTGTTGGAATATGAAACCAAGGGTCAGAATAATGTGTATTCATATGTACATTGGGTTAATGAAATGTATCTCATATTGATCCTAACTTGTAGTCTTTTATTTTCATGGGTATTTAATAATAGTGATTGTTCACCTTTGAAAGGTAGCCCATTAATAATATGAAAGTTGTAATGAAGACAGATCAATGGGTACATGCAAAGAGAACTTGGTGATCTTGAAGACAAGTGATGGGAGCTTGAAAATTTCAACATACATAAAGATCAGAGGATGAAGGTGTCAAGGGGCTTGTCCACAATGAGCAAAGATATCTCTAAGCCATAACCATCTCCAATTTTTTTTTTCCAATGATTAACAATGCATGATTTGTGAGCATGCATAACACACCCTTTGTAATGAATTTCCCATGGATAATAAATCTCCACTATATCTAGTATTCCGTTTGGGTTATAAGATAAATATTGTGACTTGATGTGTGATTGAACACTCTACATTGTATATTTTTTTCTTTCCTCTTGATGTTCTAGCTATGTTAAATGAGTCGATTGAATGGAATCAAGATAGTACTTTTTTGGATGGTGTTATTTAGAGTTTTATTCATTAGTTATGGGTTCCTCGGTCAAACATTATTTAACGATATGTTGCAACAAAACAATCCTCGAATATAGCATTGGTTGGGATTAAGCCTTTTCCATCCACCTATAGAAATAAATCACTAAATGTTAGATATCAATGGAATACTATTGTTTTGTGGGAGTCCACTAACCATTTCTTGCAATTTTGCAACTCTATTGATTGCACCCCACTATACTTTCATTTTGATACATAAAAAGGAATATAATCAAGGAAAATGTATCCACTAGCTTGTAATAAAGATTCTATGGAGCACCAATTGTCAATTTTGAGATGGTATGTGAAAGTTGGAATACAAACATATTAATAATGAAGGGCCACTTGTATAGTCCAATTTCAAGTTGTATGAATAAGATATGGGAACCATGCCTTTAGGTCCCAGGGAGAGAAGAAATTTTGACCATGTAAATTTCTAGAAGAAAATGATCATGTGATTGAAAATAGCACCAAGCTAGATCAAATCTACTTATTGAACATTCTAGGAACATCATTATAGAGGTGTTATAATTTTAGAATATGTTAGGAAGTCCCTTCTGAAGAACAATATTGGCAGTTGTTGCCTTCACTATATTACTATATTGGAATTGAAAATTGGCATACATGGGTACATCTATATGGAAATATTCTTGGCATTTTAAATGTTGAGCCTTATCCTTTGTCATTATTTTAGTGTTTGTTAGCTTATTCCCTTAAGACATACATGTACTTCTAAAGAGTTAGTCGAAAAAATAATCATATTATTGGTTATGTAATTTTGCATTGATGTTATTCATAATGGAAAATGATCAATTTAGTTTATGTTTTAGCACATTCAAAGAAAACATTAATACATTGTGAACTTAGCATTAGTGTGAACTTAACATTGCACCTAGATTTAGGACAAAAAGCCTTAAACCCAATTCTAAATAAAAACCAAAAGCAAATTTTAATTATATAAAAGATGAATGTTCTACAAAATGAACATGTTAACCTCCAAAAGTATATAGAGATGATGATGGATTAAAACCTATAGACCTCACTTATTAGTGCTCACCACCACTGAAAGAAATATTTCATAAAACTGAAAAAATAAAATGAGTATATTTTATTTTAACATTCACAAATTTTCTATTCAAATTATTATTATTATCCAATTTTAAAAGTCACCGCCAAGACACCAAATTGGTGTATGAGATCCCTTGTTTGTGGAACAAGGGACCCACCTCCACGCAACTATTTAACTGCTATTTATATAAAAGCATACATACTCTTAACCATTAAGCCCACTCAATCTGTATAGAGATACCACCGTGCTCATGTAAGGTAGAAATTTTGTGAGGGAGCATAAACTTTTTGCACTTTTCATATTCCCACGATTTGCATATTATGCGCAAAGATTTGACGTTGTACATATGTAGATGCAGAGATATCACCTTGGTGCTTAACCCTTGGTACATCCGACAGGTCAGCTACAGAAGAATCAGTCGAATGAACTTTCAAGTTTAATAATTACAGGGCCATAGCGCACTTGCTAGCAAGAGCCATGCATCACTTTGTCAACTATTGAACTGTACAGGGCTCTGCAATGGCGGTGGCAAAATTATGTGCGTTCGTTTGGGTGATGGAATCCCACGCATTCGTATCTCTCGATCCATGCCATGGTTGGATGGTTGTGGATTATCTTTTTCAGCAGCACTTTCTTTCTTTCTGCGTATGACTCTGCTGCTTTATTTCCTTTCCGGAGGATTCGATTTCCATTTTTGTTTTTTTCCTCCGACTTTACCGAACCTGCTCCAAATTCCTTTCCCGGTCCGAAAAATTAATATTCCTATCTTGAATATCATACACCAATCTCGATAACGATCGATCAAAGAATGAAAAATTTGTTATTCGATATTCATGTCCTAAGGACCCAAGTTATTACCTTGTATAGATATACTCAGTCCCGTCTTAGTCCATTTTTCCCTGGATAATATAGCCACGCGGTCCGCTCTGAATCTGATTCATGTTTTGCTGGACTCCATCGAAATGGAAAAGTGAAATTCTCCCTTTTGGCTTTCAAAGATATAAATTCTGCACTTACCATCTTCTGTCACATTATCAGGCTCTGTTACATTCATTGATCATTTGCCCCTTACAGAGTACTCATCATGTTCTTGACCAGTCTGTTAATGTTTTTCTTAATTTCTAGCAGCTATGGTATAACATGCCCTGATTGTGGCAGTACTCCTGTTCCTTATCCTCTAAGCACTAGGGATGGCTGTGGTCAGCCCAATTACAGAGTACTCTGTAATTCAGAAAAAAACCAGCTTGAACTGAGGGCTGCTAATGGTTCCTTTTATCCTATTGTGACTATGGAACCAAGCTCTCGAAGGTTTGTCATCAAGCCCTCGCCTTTGCATCAAGATACTTGCACTACAGAAGATCTGAGGAGCGAAGGGATTTCTTTGGACGAGAACCAGCCTTTCAATATCACAAGTAGGAACACAGTCTTGCTGTTAAATTGTTCGCCCAGGCTGTTATTGTCCCCTTTGAACTGTACCTCAGAAAGTTTGTGCCATCAGTATGTGCAAGGAGTTGCGGGAGCAAAGGCCTGCAGGAGTACCAACCTGTGCTGCACTTTTGTGGCGGGGGGTTCGACCTCGTCAAACAAAATTCATGTGTGGAACCGGGGTTGCAGGGCATATACGAGTATCCTCGATCTGAATTCGGCTGTGCCTGCAAGGACTTGGAGCGAGGGATTGGAATTACAGTGGGCTTCACCACCGGAGCCTTCTTGTTTCTCGCAGCGAGACTGCGGCCCAAATTCTGTCTGCCAGCTAGGAGATCCTGCAGAATCCGACGGTGGAAGAAGGTGCCTTTGCAATCACAGCTATTTTTGGGATCCCACTTCAGGAACTTGCGCCAAAAGTATGTTCTTGATTGCATACAATAGACTTGAAAGATTCATCTGAGTTTTTCTTTTGGGATAGATTTACTATGTTAACTTTTGGAATCAATTAATCAGGTTTATTATTATATTTTAATGAAAAATTGTAAAGTTAGTTTAAAAATTTGACTTAATAAATCTCTTATATAGAAAAGATGAAAAAAAAAGTTACTGTGTTAATTTTTCGAATCAAGTAGTGTAATTCATTATTATATTTTAATGATAAATCGCAAATTGATTCTAAAGATTGAACCAATAAATTTCTATATAATGTATGGAGAAGAAAGAAAAAATGAAATTCAAATAAATTTGAATCACAGAACTTAAACTCTGAAATTGTTTACATTATAATTGAAATTGAAATTGTTGAAGTTGTATAAATTAACTTCGTTCTTTGAAAACTCAGATGTGTCTAGATGCCGAGTTCGTGGAGGTTGCCGTCGACAAGAGCTTTTAGTTGCAGGTGAATGCTTCTCATTGGATTTTAGATATCCTCTTATGTTCAAAATTGTGCAGTTTATAGCTTTTTAATATGCTGCCTGTTCTCAGAGTTATTATTCTTAGGGAATGATTATGTTTACAGGAATCAATTAAAAGTGCTTTCAGATATTAACACAGATACAGAATCCAACTAGATTTATAACTCGGCAACAATGGTTGATTTGCTGTTTCTTGTTATAGTTTTCTGAATCTGATTCAAAGTTTAACACAGAGCCTTCGAACAACAGGTCTAATATGTTTTCTGGTCTCTTGAATTTGGAATTTGCATACACTACTGATTTCAATCCAGTATTTTTGTTTTTTTGTTTCTTAACTCTATACAAGTCAACTGATGCGACTGTTCTAGTATATTTTTTTCGATTCTATACAAGGCTTGACTGGTGTGGGAGGGGTGGTGATATACTTACACAGGATTTAATTTTCCTTGTTATGTTGAAATAGTCATATGGGTTAGTTATGTGACATGGCATTCAGCTACTTGAAGCATCTGGTTTATCTCTTTGATATTGACCTTGTGATTTTACAAGATAAAATATTTTACTTAATAAGAATAATCTCCATCAAACAGAGCCGAATTTCAAGAAATATTTATTTTAATAAAGAAAATCTACGAAACAATAAAATAAATTTGTAGTTTTTCCAGATAGAGGGGATAGATATACAAGAAGTAAACCACACAATTTGATATGAGCTATTGGGTTTATGATTAAATAAAGTTAAAATAAATTTTGGTCATTTAATTGTTTGAAGTTATATGATTAAATAAATTCAAAATTATTAAAATTAGATACATATATGATTGATTTAACTTAGTATAATTGACAATTTTTAAATTTATATTGTTTTTAAAAAATAAATTACATTAGTTGAGCAACTTCGACCAAATCTTATTGATGTGATTAATTTGAAAAATATTTATCTTGTGTCTGAAACTACATGCTAACTAAATGTAACAGAGCACGAAACACTTTCTATAATATTCAAGACTTTTTGCTTAATAAAATCAACATTTGAAACCTCTAATGTAATTCATCAGTTGAATACAGTTTGGAACTGTCACTTTTGTAAAATTCATGACTTTTTTATTAAAAGTATTCATACATATTTGCTAGTCAACATTTCAAACCCTCTAAGTTGAATATGGTTTGGAACTGAGTGATCATGATGTGCAGGCCTGGTTTCAGGATCTCTTGCTGGAGCTTTAGCCATAGCTGCCGTAATCCTGATAAAATACAGAAGAAAAAAATTGGCGAAAGACGCACAGGCGGCAAGACTGGCAAAAGAAAGATCGGACATATTAGGCTCCAAGAGTGGAGGTAAGTCTGCCAGGATTTTCAGCAGCAAAGAGATGAAGAAGGCCACAAACGGATTCTCACAGGACAGAGTACTGGGCAGTGGCGGTTTCGGCGAGGTATACAAGGGCGTGCTGGAAGATGGGACGGCCGTAGCTGTGAAGGCTGCAAAGGTGGGGAACACGAAGAGCACAGACCAAGTATTGAACGAAGTTCGAATCCTGTCTCAGGTGAACCACAGAAACCTGGTGCGCCTGCTGGGCTGCTGTGTGGAGGCAGAGCAACCGCTCATGGTCTATGAATACATTCCCAACGGGACCCTGTATGATCACCTCCACAAGAATGGGTTTCTTGATTGGGGCACTCGCTTGAATATTGCTCTCCAGACAGCAGAAGGCCTTGCATATCTCCATTCCTCTGCCTACACTCCAATATATCACAGAGATGTCAAGTCCACCAATATTCTCCTCGACGATAAACTGAACGCCAAGGTCGCAGACTTTGGCCTTTCCAGGCTTGCAGAGACGGATTTGACCCATATCTCCACCTGCGCTCAGGGCACCCTGGGTTACTTGGATCCTGAATATTACAGGAGCTATCAGCTTACTGAAAAGAGCGATGTTTACAGCTTCGGCGTTGTGTTACTCGAACTCGTGACGTCTCAGAAGGCCATAGATTTCTCCCGAGGGCCCGACCATGTGAACCTGGCTGTTTATGTGGCGGAGAAATCGTCGGAGGGGAAGATTATGGAGGCTGTGGATCCTCTCTTGATTGCAGACTCGTCTCAGGTGGTTTTGGATACAGCCAAAGCGTTTACATGTTTGGCGTTGGGTTGCCTGCAGGAGAAGAGACAAGACAGACCAACCATGAAGGAAGTTGCAGAGGAATTGAATTATATCATAAACATAAGTCAGTCTAGTGTTGAACATAACAATACTAACGACGAGTTTGGGGAGAATAGTAGTATGAATCTTCCCCTTAACTGACTCCCCTGCTCATTAGGGTGGCCTCTGTATATCTGTGTAAGGCATATGCTTATTGCTATTTGCAAGTAAAAAGATACAAACGTAGGTGCAATAGTAGGGATATTTAAAATTGTAACTTTCTTGGTGAATAATGTGCAATATATAATGTACTACTAGCCCAAAAAAAGAAAAAGTTGGCCAATCATTCTTAGTGTAAGATAGGAATAATGATCTAACAAGAATTTTTGTTATTTTAATGATAATCTCCATAAGACTTTTTGTTATTTTAATGATAATCTCCATTATATTGCTTATTATTCCTTCAGCCTTTTGAGTTGACATTAAATTAATAGTTCAAGCCCTCACTAAAAAATTAAATGTTTTTTCACAAAGTTTGACTTTTGAAATTTATTTTTATTTTTATTTATTAATAATTTAATTCATTTATATGTAAATGAATTAAATTATTAATTATCTATCCCGCCCAACTATGTAGAGCTGTAAATGAAGACAACCTAGATAATCTAAGTACGATATTTATCTTTATTATACTTTATTCATGTTCCCATGAAAGAAACATAATTTGAACGGTCATGTTATATTTGATTAATTTGATGATCTTTTGTCTTCCAATTAAGTTAATCGCTCCATTTTGATGATAAATCATTTTAAAACTATATAAGAATAAATGTATAAATATTTTTAGTTTGAATTGATTCTTTGTATTATTTGTTATATTTATCAAATATATAAATATTTTTAGTTTGAGTTGATTCATTGTATTATTTGTCATATTTATCTTATAGTTTTGGTGTTTAAATTTTGGAAAAATCAACTTTACTAATAGTCTTGGTTCTAAAAATTAAGAGTAAAAAATTTAAATTTCAATAATCATTTGAGACAAAATTTGACATATCGTGATTGAGCACCATAATTCAAGAGAGTGTCATGTCAACCCCCTTGTGAAAAAATGACTTGTTAATTTTCCACTGTTCTATGTTATTACAATCACTTTAGTCCAATTCGTTTCTTCAACTAGCAATATTTCAACACAATTTATTCTTCCAATTATCAAAAGCAAATGTAGATAGAACAATAAATGCAATAGACAATCGATGATGAAGAAAAATAATGTTATGAATAATAATATATATATATATATATATATATATATATATATATATATAATAATAATAATAATAATAGATTCTTTAAAGATTAAGAAGAAAGGAGCACGAAGATGAACCCTAGCAACGCGTTCACTGCTGCCCTTTCTATCACGGCCGTCACGCCGCCGCCAGGCTTCGCAGATCTGGGCGACCGGTGGCTTGAAGTTGTGCCCCTGCTACTGCAAGCCGCGGCAAAGAATAACACAAGTCGCAACGCGTTCACTGCTGCCCCTACTGTCACGGCCGCCAAGCCGCCGCCAGGCTTCGCAGATCTGGGCGACCGGTGGCTTGAAGCTGTGCCCCTGCTACTGCAAGCTGCGGCAAAGAATAACACAAGTCGCGATTCTCAGGAGCCAGGATCTCATGCCGGATTTGATATCTCAGCGAAAGGCGTGAGTGCCGAATGCGATCTGGACGATGGCCCTTCACTCCAGCAGTACCCCGACTGCTATGAAATCCAAGAAAAGAAAACCTCTGGCCCATCGAATCCTAAGAAAGAAGATTGGCGCCTCATCGCTAGGAAATCGAAATGGATCATGGATGCCAAAGAACAGGGACGGAAGAGCTCTGCCAAAAACCTATGGGCTTTCGCCAACGACTCTGCTTCCCTGGCCCTGTTGGGCATGGCCGATGCCGTCACCATAGCAAGGAGCGCATACACTGAGGGGTTCAGCGCCGCAGGCCTCCGAGGCCTCCCTCCTCCAACAATCCACAGAATGCAGCATTGGACCTTCGATCCAGCAACAGATCCTGTCCAGGTCGCAGATCAAGGGTTTAATCCCGCTTGGAACTACACAGTTCTTACAGCAGGGACTCTCGACCCCTCCAATGTCCCACTCTATCGGCGACTTGGCCCAGGAGTAATCTCCATCGCCAGGCGGCACAGAGACTTCGGATCAGATCCCTGTTCGGGCACATTTCAGATCCAACTCCGGCTGCTCTCTGGTAAAACTATTTTGCTTTGGGTTTCTTCTTCAGATCTGATACAGAATCTTAAGCTTATTCTGGAACGACGGACTGGGATTCCCTCGCTACACCAGAGACTTCTTTTCCAAGGTAAACAGCTTGAGGATACTTTCCCCCTTTCTGCTTACAACATTAACAGAAATGACTCTATTGTGTTTACCCTTCGTTTAAGAGGTGGTGCTGCTGGACAGTCTTCTTCAGCCCCTACCTTCTCCTATAAAGATGTTGTATATTCTCAGAACCCCAAACCCCCTGCAGCCCCCAAACCCCAGCCTTTTCTGGTTGACAAGTTGGATGAAGTACCTTCTGTTGAAATCTCTCTTCCAGTTATTGCAGACGATCTTCAAAAATTTGCAGATAGAGCCATCATCTGCAGATTCAATGGACTTTGGCCGCGAATAAAGGACCTCTTTGATTGGATCCACGATAACTGGACTAGCAAATGCCAGATCTGCTGCTGCTCACGAGGATTCTTCATAGTATTGTTCGATCACTCTAAGCATTATGAACAGGCCTTACAGGAAGGTCCCTGGTTTTTTGGAAATGCTGGGCTCTTCTTAACCCCTTGGTTCCCAGACTTCGACCCTGCTACAGCAACCATCACTAGAACTCCTGTTTGGGTCAGGCTTCCCAACTTCCCTCTCCATCTATGGCACCTGGCAGTGTTCAAACGCTTGGGCGATTCATTGGGACGCTTTCTCACTGTAGATTATGAAAGGGCACATCAGGGCCTTTACACATATGCCCGATTATGTGTGGAAGTTGACATCAGCAAAGGCTTGCCTGATCAAATCATCCTCAAGATCGGCGATTCTGTCTGGACTCAGATCTTAGACTACGAGAACACTGCATTCCGCTGCCGCCACTGTCACCAAACAGGGCATCTACAGAACTCCTGCCCCACACCTGCAGGAAAAAATACTAAAGGAATCCATACAAAGTCCAAATCCAAAAAATGGACTCCCTGTACCCTGCCGCCTGCTGCAGATTCTACCTCCTCGAGCTCTGATGATGATGGGAGTGACGCAGAATCAGATCATGCTCCTCCGACCAAGAACTTGTCCACTGATGCTCCTGAGCATCCCCCTGATACTACCGTTACTCAGAAGCGTAGTCATGAGTCCGCCTCCTCGGATTCTGATAAGGAGGCCCCTCTTTTGGAGAACTTCAGTCTTCAAATTGTCCCAGCACATACTCACCAGGACGGTTGGGTCAGAGTCAACAAAAAGAAAGGGAAGAAACTTCGAGTGGTAAACTCTACCAATTCTGGGTAGGAGCCGGCTCCTTACTGCTTTCCAGTCGCTTGTTGCTGCTCCTTGCTTGTCTATTTTCTCTCTCCGGGGACCGAAGTTGATATTTTATCATTTCCGGTTGGCCGTGTTTTTGTTTCTCTTGAATGTACTTTCTTATGTACCATATTTTTGCTTAATATAATTAGTCCAATTCAGAAAATAATAATAATAATAATAATAATAATAATACAAATAATATAAATAGTAATTTCCATAAATAATGATCAATTAACTAGTAAGTAGTATTGAAGGGATATGTCTCAAAAGACATGACCATTCGTTAAAGGGCATCTGTCTAGGTATATAAGCGAGCCCTCATTTGTAACAATCATATCTCATAACTTCTCTACATTTCTTATATAATATATTTTTTCCTATAAAGGATATTTACATATTCCAGATATTTTGAGAATTTTATTATGCATAAAAACTTTGTTCGTAACATTGGTATCAGAGTTATTCAATCCTCTGGCTCCTCAACCGCTGCATAGAGCCATTCTAATCCGACCTGTGGACATAAACTTGTCAACTTCGTTGTTGTCATGATTCAAGTGCTTCACTATAAAATTTGGAAGTTTCTCCATTCTCCCATTGGGTCTTTGACCATTTATAAAAAACAAAAAAAAAACAAAAAAAGAGCCTTTGGACAATAAAAAAAGGAAATGAAAAAGCATCAAAATATATGTGAAAAGAAAAAGAAAAAAAGAAATATATATATATATATATATATATATATATATCAAACTATGAAATAAAGCATATATCTATTTATATTAAAAAAAAGAAATAAAAGAAATATTAAAAAAGTATCAATGAAAAAAATTTATTAAAAAATTTATTAAAGAAAAAAAAGGACTTACCTATGACCGTCCACAACCACCGTCGCCACCTCAAATAAATTAAACTTATCGTCATCGTACCAAGCAAAATTCGCCATCCGCAGTCTTCTACGAGCCACACAATTGTCCCCGCTCGGATGATAAATCTCTACAACCGTCTGCTCATTTGCCTAATCTCTATTTGCAACTACAGCTACAACATCCGCATCCATTCTAGAGTGGTCGACCATCGCTACAAATTGAGCAAAATTTGAGTGAAAATCATTACACCCTTTTACAATTGCGCCCAACACACCCTATTAAAGGAGTCTAGAGCATTGCAGCACACCCTCCCTTCCCTACGAGGCACGCTGAAGCACTCTTCCCAGTTATAAGTTTCTTGGCCTAACACACTTTTTGGCATTGATAGGGTGTGCTAGAGCTAGGGTGCAATATTAAAGCATAAAAGCACTAAAAAAAAAATGCATGAAATAAAAAATGGAACCGTGAAAAGAAAGAGAAAGGTAAGATCTCCTACCTAGAAGTGATGACACTGAAAATGATCCACTGGATTGGCCACAATCAACAACTGAAGTTTGGTGGAAAAAATAACTCAGAGTTCACTCACCAAGAGGTAAAACATGAAATGGTAAAAATGAAATTATTTTTCACCTATTTATGGTAATTTTTGTGATTATTTTATTATATTTTATTATTTTGACATAATTTTGAACTAATTTTACCATATGCCATGTATTTTTTAATATTTTGATGATGTTCTGAGTAGGTTGAGAGTAATTTGAGGGATTTAATGACATTTTTTGAGTTGAAACATGTTATTTTGATAGTGGATCATACTTTTATCATTTTTTTCGGGCTTTCTAAACTCACGAAAAAGGAATCCTCTGGAGTCTTGTTTCAGCTCTTTTCAAACTCCCTAAACATGAAAAGATTGTTGAGACCATTTATTTTCGAACTCATAAAAGTAAATGAAAATATGTCTACTTAGTAAATTTTAACCCTTTTCGAGACTGAGAGGCTAAGAGGTTCTCCTTAGTATTGTTTTCTTCCTTTTCAGAATCAAGAGTGAATTCTACGAACATGAACTTTTGGAGTTTTCATTTTCACCTCTTTTTCAAACTCTCTACATATGGAAAAGAATTAGAGTTACACCTTCGCTAGACTCATAAAAGCATCAAAAACTAATGGAATTGTTGAACATGATGGGATTGAAGCACTCATTCTCAGGGTTCGTTAAAAATACTTAGAGGGATTCATCTGAAGGATGAAATTACAGATCAAGCATATGTTATCCCCCTCAGTCTTGTCAAAAATAAATAAGTATTGACTAGAAATGGTTGGGGAAATTGGGAAAACAAGGTACTTGACCTATTAATGGCAGTGAGTCACTCTTGAACATGACACTCTTTCACTTCATCTCTGCGACTTTTGGTTTGGTAAATATGATTGTCTCCTTGGTTCATCACATCATGTCAAAATCTTCCATAATCAATTTTGGGTCTGTTGGTTGCCATAATTTTCTTCTTTTAACCCTACCTTTACCCTAAATCATGCTACCCAAACCCCTGTTTTATAATTAAATTAAACCCTTTACACCTGATTCTTGGTTCCTTTTTGTGATTTTCTTGGATATGGATTACATAGGCTTATTAATCATTAAAGAGGTTAAATAAGCTTATATTTCCTTGCAACTTATCTATTTCATATTTCCTTAAGGCATGATGAGTGATTGTCATTAATCGAAGTTAGAATTGGTTGGTGCAGGATCTGATTTTCTTGAACCGCCCATCATTCCTATACCAGATGGAAAACCGACCACTTTACTACAAATTGTCTCCAAAAATATCATAGTTGTTAAGGGATGGTGCACACCTGCCACTGGGGTTTTGTTCCATTTCCTGTATAAAGCTTGGAGCATTATTTTATTATTTTGACCTAATTTTGAACTAATTTTACCAGATGCCATGTATTTTTTAATATTTTGATGATGTTCTGAGTAGGTTGAAAGTTTTTTGAGGGATTTAATGACATTTTTTGAGTTGAAACATGTCATTTTGACAGTGGATCATACTTTTATTGTTTTTTTAGGCTTTCTAAACTCATGAAAAAAGAATCCTCTGGAGTCCTGTTTCAGCTCTTTTCAAACTCCCTAAACATGAAAAGATTGTTGAAACCATTTCTTTTCGAACACGTAAAAGTAAATGAAAATATGTCTAGTTAGTGGAAGTTTAACCCTTTTCCAAACTGAGAGGCTAAGAGGTTCTCCTTAGTATTGCTTTCTTCCTTTTCAGAATCAAGAGCCAATTCTACGAAAATGAACTTTTGGAGTTTTCCTTTTCACCTCTTTTTCAAACTCTCTACATATGGAAAAGAAGTTGAGTTGCACCTTTGCTAGACTCATAAAAGCATCAAAAAATGATGGAATCGTTGAACATGATGGGACTGAAGCACTCATTCTCAGGGTTCGTTAAAAATACTTAGAGGGATTCATATAAAGGATGAAATTACAGATCAAGCATATGTTATCCCCCTCAATATTGTCAAAAATAAATAAGTATTGACCAGAAATGGTTGGGGAAATTGGGAAAACAGGGTACTTGACCAATTAATAGCAGTGAGTCACTCTTGAACATGACACTCTTTCACTTCATCTTCATGAATTTTGGTTTGGAAAATATGATTGTATCCTTGGTTCATCACACCATGTCAAAATCTTCCATAATCGATTTTGGGTCTGTTGGTTGCCATAATTTTCTTCTTTTAACCCTACCTTTACCCTAAATCATGTAACCCAAACCCCTGTTTTACAATTAAATTAAACCCTTTACACGTGATTCTTGGTTCCTTTTTGTGATTTTCTTGGATATGGATTACATAGGCTTATAAGTCATTAAAGAGGTTGAATAAGCTTATATTTCCTTGTAACCTATCTATTTCATATTTTCTTAGGGCGTGATGAGTGATTGTCATTAATCGAAGTCAGAATTGGTTGGTGCAGGATCCGATTTTCTTGAACCATCCGCCGTTCCTGTACCAGATGGACAACCGGCCGATTTACTACAGATTGTCTCCAAAAATATCATAGTTGTTAAGGGATGGTGCACACCTACCACTGAGGTTTTGTTCCATTTCCTGTATCAAGCTTGGAGCATTATGGATATGCTAAAGATGGAGGTCGGTCGTCACTCAATGCATTTTAGTGTTAAGTCTTTCATTGCGTCCAAGAGTCGAATACTCATGTATTAATTAGGGATTCTAAGATAGGTTTTGTTAGCAATATTGTGAAGAGACTTTGGTACTATGTTATTGTAATTTTGAGATATTGTAACGCTCTGACCCTTTGGGGCTGGATCTATGGTATTATCATGTATATTTGCAGATAACTTTGAATAAAGAAGGACTCTAATGCCGATTTCAATTGTTTATTGTTCCTTTTATTATTTGTAATGCTTCCTTTGTGCATTTGATTTTTTAGTTTTCGTAAAGGGAAATGAGCTCGTTGGCTAGGGCCCAGCCAACCCAGCTCGTTCTCCCCATATTATCGTGGTGTTCTTAGATACAGTAATGTTTGTTTGAGAAGAGTGATTTCTTTACACTTGATCTTGCAGGTTTGGTGAAAATATTGTGGGTGCATTTCCTTTACGCTTGATCTTATATCTGAGGAGTCTTTGTTTGTGTTGAGTGAGTTTTTCATTTCAGTTCCAGTAATTTTATCTTTTCCTGAAGCATCGCAATATTCCTTTTCTTTTCTGAGAATTTTTCTTGAATCATTTCTGGAATTTAGTCAGGGTTGCAGGTTTAATTATTTAAGTTGTGTTTGAAAGTTTATTTCTTTTTATGGTGAAACTCACCCTGGTTGAAATACGAGTTTGAGTTATGGTTGTGTGATGGTTTTTTTTCCTGTGCATAAAATTAAACTGTAATAATATCCTTGAATGACTGAAAATCAAATATCATTAAGTACAAGGGTCATTGATGGTATTTCCTGATTTTAAAGATTTCATGAGATTAAATTCATCTTTTATGGAGAGTATATTCATTGCACTGTGAGAGATATTCAGAAAGGGTTTAAGTTTGATCTTTTAAATAGCGATTTTTTATTACAGCGCAAGAGTTTTTCATTTCTACCATTGTGATAATTTCCTTGAATCTCAGCAGCTTGTATTTTCACTGAAAGTTTGAATTGGATTGGGATTATTTTTCATTAATGTTCAAGCTGAAGTTTTCTTTCTTACTTTATTAATTTCCAGTCTACTATCTGTAGTACATCAATGTATGAGTGAAGGATTGTTGAATGTGAGTTTGTCCTAGTGCAAGAATAGAGTGTTCCAGTACAGGAACAAAGTATTATGGTGCAAGAACGAACTCATTTTGGTATAGGAATGTAATTGTTCCAGTACAGGAATGAGATCTTTTTGGTATAGGAAACAAACTTAAAGACACAACAAAACATCATTCTTTTCTATTTTCTAAGCACTTGAATTCGACCAAAGGGACATATTTTATTCTTTAATATATTTCAGAGTTTGATTGCAAGGAATGCTTTATTTTTCTATCAAAGTTTTCGTGAGTATTTTTCTTGAGTGAATCCAGTACCCAGAGTGGCATGGTGTCATTTCGCTGAAACATTTTTCTTGTGATTTATTTCTTGCCGATTATGCATAATTTAGTTAGTGGATCAAAAATAGGATTTATAGAAGTTAAATCCAGAGTCTTTGGCATTTCTTGTGCTACGCCTCGAAGCTTATGTAGCTCTGGTTTGACAAATTAGGTGTTGAAGGAGTTCAATTAAATTGTAATTCTGACACCCAACATTTTGGCGTCATTGTCGAGAAGCAATGAAAGAAATCTGGTAATATTAGGGGAGTTTTGAGGTCTAAAATGGGCCTCCTAAGGAAATTATAAAATAATAGTGGAAATAATAAAATAATATTAGATTACATCATAAAAATTTAGAGGAAAAAAAGAAAAACTATTTTTTTAACTCTTATTTTCAACTTATCTCCCTATGGGTTTACTCAAATTTCAAGTGAAAATACTCGTTGGATGCATAATTTTATTTTTCATTCAAGGAGTACCCATGTTTCATACTTTCGATGGGCCCTGCTACACGAAAATTGAAAAATACATGAAAAGCGTGATTGCAATCACGTTTTTTCATGTATTTCTCATTTTTCGTGTAGCAAGGTCCATCAAAAGTATGCAACATAGGTACCCCTTGGATGATGAATTAAATTTTTTATCCAATGAGTAATCTCGCTTGAAATTTGAGTAAAACCTTAAGGAAATAAGTTGAAAATACGAGTTGAAAAAATAGTTTTATTATTTTATTATTTTTAAAATCTTTTTTACCTTTTTACTCCAAAAATGGTGAATCATTCCCCATGGTTGACATCATTATCTTGAATTCTATTGGTTCTTATAAAGTTTATTTTAGTTGTACATTTTTCTTAGGAGACACATTTTAGACCTCAAAATTCCCCAATGAACTTTTGATTTTTTTGCAATAAGGATAAGTCTGCTCTTATTTTTTCCAACGCAATGTGCTTCTATTATTTGAATTATTTTATTTGAATTAATTTGTGTGTTGTATTTTTTTTACTGCAGCATTTGATTGAGTTTTTTCAGCTATTTTTTTATTTTTAATTTTTAATTTTTTTTAATTTTTTAATATATATATATATATATATATATATATATTGTTATTTAATTTAAAATGTATGACTAGAAGAGGTAGGGATCTGAAGCCCAATAAGGGCCAAAGATACACTGATAAATCTTAAAGAAATTCTCACGTTGGGCCTTCTACTGCATGAAGAAATTCCAAGCAAACATAGACCCGCAATGCAAGTATTTTTCATCTGGACTATGGAAATAATAGTTCAGGAGTGACACAACTAGTGGGAGGGAAGAAAGAGACTACTGGGACCCAAAAGACTAATCTGAACCATAGTCAACTTTCACATTCTGGTTAGAGTGGTTTGATTGGAGGAAGAAGAATGACAGATCACGAGGACCATGTTGAGGGGACTAGTGAGAACCAACCAAATGAGGAACAATCCACCTTTGGGTTTCCAATTGTGGATCTAGATGCAATAGTTCAAATGAATAATATTCCACCATCCGCTCTTCCCCACTTCCATATTAAGGTACATGAAGATCCATATTCTCTTTTATTTTAATTTTCTATACTGTGTAGGAGTTATGATTATTCTTTAGATGCCTAAAAGCTAAAAAAATTCCTGCAACCCTCAAGGATTCAACTTTACGCTGGTTCATGGGACTAGGAGGGAATACTATAGCTTCTTGGGAACATATGAAGAGGGTATTTTTAATTAAATATCATGAATATTTCAAAATGAGAGAAATGCAGGATGAGATCTTCACTACTGTACAAGGTGAATATGAGACCGTGGAAGATTACTTAGAAAGATTTTGATATATTCTTCAAAGGTCGAAACATAAATTTGATCTAAGTATTATTAAAACCTTGTTTTTGCAAGGACTTACCAATGAATCGAGAAATAATTTGAACTTGTTAGGACAAGGGGAAATTTCTCACAAGAATTTTGATTATATTTGCGACTTGTGCAGGAAGTTCTCTCGGAATTAATCTAGATATGGTAGAGGAACTCAAAGTAAAAATAGAAGAGATGGATCTACAAATGATATGATTATTGGTTTGGAAAATAAAATGGACAATATGAAAACTAAAATTATGAATACTGTTAGCAAACAAATATATTGCTTAAAATTTCAGGAAAAATTAGGAGAAGAGAAAGTGTCATTGTCCATTTATTGTCTGAAATGTAGAAAAAAAGAATTTCTTACGTGAATATCCTGCATATGTTAAGAGTGCTAATAAGTGTGTGATATGTAAGAGTGCTAATTAGGGGGAAGTCTGTAGATGGAAATGTCTTTTGATAATATTCATGTATATGGGGGTGAAAATCTTATATTATACAGAGAAGTAAGATTCATTAATACTGTTTGTAAAGCTAATCAAGAAATAAATCATCCAATTTATGTCGTTGATCAAGATTTTTGATGTTTTACATTATCATCTAGTAATCTCCAAAACTTTGAGCTTAGCATTGAATAACTTGTGGATAAACCTGAATGTATGAAAAATGATATTTGGAAACTATATTTTGATGGAGCTTTTTCCAAGGATGGAGCTGGAGCTGGTATTGTACTTATCTCACCAGATAAAGAGAACATAAATCAATCTTTTAAGTTAGACTTTGATGTGACAAATAATGTAGCAGAATATGAAGCCCTACTTTTAGGACTTGAGTTAGCCAAAATTCTCAAAGTTCAGAACTTAAGTGTTTTTCAGTGATTCAAAACTTATTGTCAAGCAAGTAAGAATTCTATGCCAAGAAAAAAATCTTAGGCTTAGATATTACAAAAATTAAGTATGGGATTATGTAGAGAACTATTTTCAATATTTAATCATTACAACAGTTCCAAGGGATGAAAACATGTATGCAGTTTCTTTATTTGTTTTTGCTACTTCTTTTAAATTTCCTAACCCAATGCAACTATAATATCAAATCAAGTGAACTATAGGCCTTCAATCCCTGAAAATCGTAAGAATTAGAAATGTTTTGAAGATGATGAACAATTGAACAATTTCCTGCAGGTAATTGATGACTTTTTAGCCTTACAATATGAGGGAAAAACAATTATTGATCTTAATCCAGCTCCAGAAAGTAAAAATTCACATTTGAAAAATACGATTGTTGATCATGATATCCTTCAATTGCCAAACAATCTCATTCCCAAGGGCCTAGTTCCTCTTAAAAAAATTTCTGACAATAATGATGTTTTTAAAAATTCATTATCAGATTCAAAACAAGGAGATATATAAGACAGTGATATTGGAACTGATAAAGAAATTAAAAATATCAAAATTGCAGCATCCTTACCTAAGGACATAAAGGAAAAATATATGAATCTCTTAAAGCATTACAAAGATGTTTTTTCTTGGTCTTATGATGAGTTTAAGTCTTATGCCACAAATATTATTCAACATAATATCCCTTTAAAACCTGAAGCCAAACCATTCCAACAAAAAAGAAGAAGAATAAACCCAATTTTTCTTCCAGCCATTGAACAGGAACTTAAGAAATTATTGGATGCAAAAATCATTGTTCCTCTTATATTTTCCAAATGGATTGCAAACTTAGTTCCTGTAAGAAATAAGAATGGTGAAATCAAATTGTGTGTGGATTTCAGAAACCTCAACAAATCATGTTTAAAAGACAACTATCCACTTCCCAAAATGGATCAGTTACTCCAAAGTGTTTCAAGTTCTAGTAGAATTTCAGCAACATTCACCACTCCCTGGGGTACATTTATGTATGCTAGGATGCCATTTAGCTTGAATAATACATGAGAAACATTTAAAAGAGCTATTTATTTAGTTTTTGTTGGAAAAATAAATGAATTCATTGTTATTTACCGGGGTGATCTAAATGTGTTTTCAAATTCTTATGAAAAACACTTAAAGCACTTGAGAAAGGTTTTTGATAGGTGCAAAAAATTTGGAATCTCGCTTAACCAAAAGAAGTCCCTCTTTTCCATAAAAGAAGGGAAGATATTTGGCCACATTATCTCAAAAGAAGGAGTGGTAATTGATCCAAAATGAGTCTCATCCATTGAGGTAATAACTCTTCCTATAAATAATAAGGAAGTTCAAACTCTTTTAGGAAATATTAATTTTCTGAGAATACTTATACCAAACTATGCTGAGATTGTTAAATATATTAATGACATGTTGAAAAAGTATCATGAAATTAAATGGAAAGTGCAGGCTATATTTTCTTTAACACAAATAAAAAAGACTATTTCTGAGGCCCTAGTATTATCCATCCCTGATTATACCAAACCCTTAAGTATTTTATATTCCCCCCCTAACACTACTTTAGCTATTTTTTTACTGTAAAAGAATGATAACCAATATGAACAACCAATTTCCTTCTTTATTAAAGTGATGAGAGACGCAAAGCTAAAATGTGACATCATTGAAAAACAAGCATATGCTCTTGTACAAGCCCTCAAAGCCTTTCAAAATTATGTCCTTCATTCTCCCATCATTGCTTATGTCCCAAATAATGTTTTCAAAATAATTTTGACCCAACCTAATATAGATGGTAGGAGAGGGAGATGGATAGCTAAAATCCTTGAATTTGATCTAGACATCAAATCAACCAAGCTGATAAAGGGACAAGGTTTAGCCAAGTTGTTCGTTGAATCTAACTATAAAATATTAGGAATAATCACTATCAGGAAGATATCAAGAGAGAAGAATCCAAAATAACCTTCCTCTAGTTCATTAGAGAAGAATCCACAAGAACCTTCTCCAATATCAAGAGAGGAGAATCCACAAGTACCTTCTCCAGGATTAAGAGAGGAGAATCCACAAGAAACTTCTTCTATAGATTCAACTCCTCTTCCATTTCATATTAAATAAAAAATTTTGTTATCTGAAAGGTATGTTGATGTTTTAAACTTTCTTCGTGAGCTCAAATATCCTCTTTGTCTCACCAAAAATCAATGCATAACTCTTAGATTAAAAACTATGAAGTATTGTATCATGAATACAAATTTTTATTGGAAATATCCATTAAATATCTTACTTTTTTACCTAAATGAGAGTGAAACAGAGGGTATTATAGATCAATTTCATGAAGGAATATGTGATGGTCAGTATTATTGGAGAGAAACAACATACAATATTTTGAGAGCAGGTTTATATTGGTCAAAGTTGTTTTCACAGGTTGGGGAAAAAGTCAGAAACTGCATTCCATGTCACATATTTGCTGGAAAACAAATATTGGCATCACTTCCCCTTGTTCCAGTTTTAATTGAGGAACCATTTTTACAATGGGGACTTGATTTCATTGGAGAGATACATCTAGCATCCATCAATCAACATAGATGGATCTTAACTGCTACATATTACTTTAACAAGTGGGTAGAAGCTATTCGAGTAAAAAAAAACTACAGATATTGTTGTCATTAACTTCATTGAGGAAAATATACTATCTAGATTTGGTTTTCCTAAAAAAATAGTCGCAGATAATGAACATGCATTTAGTAGTGTTAAAATGATAGAATTATACTCGAAATATGAAATTTTATTACATCATTCTACTCTATACTACCCTCTGGGAAATGGGTTGGCAAAATCATCCAATAAGAGTTTGGTAAAAGTGATAAAAAAATTATTTGCAGATCATAAGAGAAATTGGGACAGTCATCTTAAATATGCAGCTTCAGCTAACACAATTTCACCCAAAAGATCAATAGGTGAATCCCCTTTTTAGCTTGTCTATGGCACTGAGGCCATTTTTCCTACACAACTAGCCTTTCCTACACAAGAATCGAATGAAAAGCATAATTATTTTTCTAAAAGAGTCAATTAGATTATAAAATTAAATGAGGATAGAGATGAATTTCAGTACAAACTTTGTCAATATCAAAACAAGATGAAAATTTTGTTTGATAGGAAATCTAGAGAAAGAGATTTTAGGGAAGGAGATTTAGTATTGAAATGGGATGTTAGAAGAGAAGAGAAAGGAAAAAATGGTAAATTTGAAAATATTTGGTTGGGACCATTCAACATTGCAGATGTCAAAGGAAACAACACTTTTATTTTGCAGAACTTGAAAGGAGCATACTCTACATTTCCTATCAATGGGAAATTCCTAAATCACTACATTCAGTACTGATGTTTTTTCCAGTCCATTTCACCGTACATTACTGATTTTGTTTATATTTCATTTTCATGATATGATTTTACAACAAAGACCCCACAACCCGAGGAGAAGGCACATGGTTATACTTGTTCTCTTAATCTCACTGGGAGAAGCAGTACTGAGTTTGAGCCGATGTTGTAACATCATTTTATTTTTATACATAATTGTGAAAATATAGAAAATAAAAATAATAATGAATGTATAAGAAAATAAAAAGATAAATGAATCCATGACTACAAAAAATACATCTTTTCTTTTGTTGTTGATCAGATCCATCCCATTGATCAAATGGATTTACATAAGCAGACAAGTGAAATGTTATATTCTACACTGACAAATTCAACAATGACAACATCCAGAATCCAAGCTTCAGTTAATAATATTTAGTCTCAATTGAAATTAGAAAAAATATATTCTTTGGCTAAAGACACTAAAATAAAGTCTTTAGAGGATTTAATGATTAAACTGGGATATGATCGTAATAATGTAAAATTTGCCGAAGAGATAATCAAAAGAAATAATGTTGATATTGCAGCTTTTAGAAATTAGTTCAAAATTCCATCTACCAAAGATCCATAAACAAAGGAAGTCAGTGAATTAGAAAAGGAGAAAGAAGATATGTTCAAAATCATCATTGAACAAAATGAACAGATTTAGAAAATGGAAATTGAAATAGAAAAACTACTAAAAGAGAAAGAGAAACAATCAACTCAATCAACATTCATTCCTCTAAAAACAACTCTAATCATACGTACATCAACAACGGGGGTATCTACTTCAAAAACCACTACAACAGATCCAACAAATGATCTAGCCAAGGCCATGGGAGATCTGTCATAAAGGGACAAGAAATTGAAAAAATGAAAGGACAACTTCACACCCTCCAAGAACAAAAGATTAAGATTGATAATGAATATGTGGCAGAAATAAAAAAGAGTCACATATTGACTCAAACAATATATACTTTGGAGAATGAATATGCTATGGCTCAAACAATTGCACAAGAAAAAGAGAACATCTTGATAGAGATAAAATAATCCATGCTTGAAATATGGCCATAAACTAAAATTATTTTTGAGCAAGAAGAATTTGTGAAAATGTCAAATAAGGTCATAGAAGATGTAAAGAATGATTTGGGACAGAAACCATGAGAAGCTATTGCCTTGATAAGAATCATAAATTCAAAGACAAAAGAGGAACTGGAGGAAAAAGATATGGAGATAGAACTAAAACCATTATTTAAGTAAGAAGAGTTCTTACTAAAATAAATTTACCGTTACATTTAGAAAATAAATGTCACAATCTAGAGACCATCATTCAAAAATTTCATAAAAAATTCAATATACTGCATCAGAAAGGACTGCCAGGATTATAGGCAATTGGATACAAATAAATTTAGTTGGAAAATTATCAACATAAATTATATTCCATAGCAACAGATAAGTATAAATTCTCCACCATAAAAGGAACTATTACAGGGAGAGATTTCATGGAAGGATTAAGTTTTGACTTAATGATCAAGCATGAATTAAAACATCTGTTTATAATCAAGCCCACTTTCCAAAAATATACTGATGTAAATGAAACATATAAAATTTAATCAAGTATTCTACTCCTAATGAATAAACATGGGATAAACTATGTGAGCTTCTTGATTAAAATAGAAAGTGATCTTCTGCAACAAAGCAACAATATTTTTAGTTCGAGTTGTCACCAGAATGCTTGAAATCAGTACCAAATATTTTGAGCAGTTCAATTTTCTTATATTTTTGAGCTATTTCTATAAGAAAATTTGAGATATTTTCCATTGAAATATTGATATTTGAATCAATATATTTTTGAGGAAAATTGTATAAATACTTCCTAAACCAAAGTACAAAAGGTTGAACCTTTGGGATATGCTGTTAAGCAGAATTGTATTCATTTGAAGTTTTTATGATATAAATAAAAGGATCCTGGATTTTCCTCAAATAAATTTGTTTTCTTGTGAGTTTTTCGTTGTTATTTCATTTCATACTATAAATTTCTACATATATTTAATTTTGATTAAAGAAATTTGGGTAAGATAAGGTTGAGTGTCAACATGTCTGAAATCACCTATGATGTTATAATATATTAAAGATATTAGTTTATTGGAATGTTTGTCTAAGATAAGTCCTCTACATTATTAAATTTCAACTTCTTCATCAATTTGAATATATTTTTGTTGGGTTGTATAAAAAAATTTACATGCATATTTTCCTTATGGTTAATATTATACTCTTTCTCAATATTTGATAGGCCATAGACTCTTTGATTTATTCCTTACATATCTATTTTGAATCAAATTTATGTTAAGTGGTAAAGTAACAACCTTGATATTATATCATGATTAATTAGGATTCACCACTTGCTTGAATTTCCCTAGAACATTGGTCATATAAATATTTAAAAACAAACAAAACATTTTAGATGCTTTGGCATAATTCCTTAACCTAGAATCATCAACAGAGGTACAACACATCTTATTCTTGATTTTTTTTCCCCATTCCATTTTCTTATATCCCCTAGATTGGTTTATCTCACTCTAAGTGACCTTAATAATTCCCTTCCCTTTCTAAAAATACCCATGTCCCACTTCTTTTTTTCCTCATGAGTTTTTGTAGGATCTAATAAATCTTTGAAGACCTTACATGATCAGATTGAGAGCACAATGACACCTGGAAACTGGTTATAAAAGAAACTCCTTTAATTCTGCAAATTATCTGTGAATCCAGCCTGTTTATAACAAATATAATTCGATTTTGTTTTATCATATGTATAAGAATCCTTTATGCAATACAAGAACCACAATACAAGAACCACAACATTCTGGTGCAGGAATACTAATGTTCCAGTACAAGAAGCTAGGTTCGAGTGTAGGAACCTTGTCGCAGTACAAGAATTATGTTATAATGATGAGCTTCATTGGATCGAATTAAAATTTTATTTAAATATATGATGGATATTTATGAAAGCCATGATGGTTTTATTTATGATTTAATGGAACTATTATCATTGCCTAAAAGGAATAAATGTTTAAAGTGCAAGAATATTATAGGCCTAGCTAACCTCATTTTAACAAAGCACTACCATATCCAATTAAAGTCATGATGAGGGTCGGGAACGTGTGTAAAAGGTCACTTCCTTACCTGTTGATCATATCTGAACCTTGTCACATTTTATTGATTTTTCTGTTATCATGTATGAACCATGTGTTCCTTTCTTGAAATCTTAACCATTCCAACCACTGCCTTTAAACATCATTACCTCGCTTACCTTGGAAATCATGCCAAATCCCTGGCCTTTCCAATCGAATTTTTGCACTGACAAGGTGGAAATCGTTTTAATAACTGACACAAGTGGATAGGAAATTGTGGAACATGAATTAAGGAACAGGTTCATGCAATTTGAATTATTGATAAATGTAGAAATTGTAAGCGCACCCTCGAAATTCATAAACTACATGTTGAGAATGATTTCTTCGGGATTTTGTAGGGGACTGGATTAGTCAAAATTATTGATCATCATGGCACCAGTCTGAATTAAACTATGGTCTGTGAATGAGTTGGAAGGGACAATGGAGTATGAGGGTAGCCTTCCTCTGCTGCAGGAAACCGATTTTCTTCCTTTCTGAATCAAGTTCGATGGCTATGATTTTGTCATGGCTCAATAACTTGCACACACATTTGATGGAAGGAAAACCACTGTGTCCTCTCTCTAGTTTCAAGTGACAGAGCATATTATTTATCAAGCCACAGAGCTACCATCTACAGGAGAGAAGTGGTTCAAGAAAGGCGAAGTGGAAAAATGTGTATGTCATCATTTTCTAATCAAAGATGACTATGTTGGTGATTGGAAGGTTGGAGTTCAGAGGAATGCGGTGGCTGAAAAATGGCGACATTTTCTGTATATTCTTAAAATTTCCTTACCTGCAAAGGAATTTACTCCTTGATCTACCTCTATCATATTCAGCTTATGCTTCATTTTGAATTAGGTGTAGGAATTTACAGGGTAAGTTCCGTAGATGAAGAACCAAAGGTCACCACTCACAAACAGATCCAAAATCAGTACACCAGTATAATCAAGTGGTTAAAACCCTCAAAGAGGGAAAAAATCCACGCCCTGAACCAACGCGGCCACTTCAAGGAATCTATTAATATGAAAGAAAAGTTACATATGTTTCTCTCATAAATGGTTACTAGAAAAATGACCCTCCATGCTCTTTAAATAGAGATCATGGACCAATCGGGTGTTAAGCCACGAATCAAGTGCCGTTAATACCGAGGTGAGAGTAACCATTGGATCACTACAAATCTTGAACGTCAGATTATAAGTTACAAATGTACGTGGTAAAGAAACACACTTTACCTAACTCTACACTAGACTAAGTTATTCTTAACTATTTCCTATGTGTCGGAATATCCTAACATCCCCCCTTAAGAACAACTGGGGATAGGATTGAAGGATTTACAAAGGTGACACAAAAGGAGCCTATTTCCTATCTATCGAAATATCCTAACATCCCCCCTTAAGAAAAAATTGGGATAGGATTGAAGGATTTAAAAAAGTGACACAATAGGAGAAGGAAGGAGGCATTAGAGCCTATCCCCCCTTAATGACAACTTTCCTAAACTCCAAGCATGGATCGAAGTTTGGTAAACTTCGATTCTGTGAGAGCCTTCGTAAAGATATCGACTACTTGATCATTGGTCGGAAAATACTGCACTTCAAGAACACGATCATGAATGAGCTTTTTGATGAAGTGTATGTGGAGTTCAATGTGTTTCAGATGTTGATGCTGAACTGGATCTTTACATAGCTGAATGGCACTCTGATTATCACCCCAAAGTGTAGTTGGATGCTGCTGATGAAGACCAAATTTAGACAGTATCTGATGAAGCCACATGGCTTCCTTGCTGGCTTCAACCGCACCACGATACTCTACTTCTGCTGAAGAAAGGGAGATGGAACTTTGTTTCTTACAATACCAAGTAATAGGTCCTGAAACAAGAGTGAATACATATCCTGCAGTGGACTTCCGATCATCAGGGTCACCAGCCCAATCAGAATCAGTGAAACCAATCAACAAGGGAGATGCTCCTGCACTGCAATGAATCCCAAAGTATTCTTTTAGTTGCTTTCCAGTGACTTTCATGAGGTTGGTGCATAAACCGAGTGACAAGACCAATGAGAAAGGAAAGGTTAGGACAGGTATGGGTTAGATACAAAAATTTACCAACAAGTCGACGATATAAGGTAGCATCAACTTCAGGGGTAGTATAGTTGACTGAAATATTGACTCCAAACTGAAAGGGAGAAGGGGCAGGCTTATAGTCTTCCATGTGAAAGTGGTGTAGAAGATCACAAGCATACTTGGACTGAGAGAGGGTAATGCCTTCCTTGGATTTCAAGACTTGAAGACCAAGGAAATAATGCAAGTGTCCTAAGTCTGTCATTTCAAACTTCTTTTTGAGGCTAGACTATGGTTTGGATCACTACCAGTAAGGATAATATCATCAACATAAAGAACGAGAATGGTGAAGAAATTACCCACCTTCTTGGTGTAGAGAGTGTTGTCAAAATTACACCTAGAAAAGCCATTATCTAAGAGAAATCTATCCATTTTGGCATACCAAGCCCAAGGAGCTTGAGACCATAGAGAGACTTCCTAAGGCGACAAGCAAGGCTGGAGTCTTTTTGGATAAAGCTAGGGGGTTGTTCCATGTAGATTTCTTCATGCAAATCTCCATGTAAGAAGGCGGATTTAACATCCATCTGATGGACTTCCCATTTAAAGGAGGCAGCAAGGGAAAGAACAAGGCGAATAGAATTCATTTTGGCAACAGGGGAGAAGGTTTTAGTATAGTCAATGCCTTCAACTTGTGAAAAAACTTTAGCGACAAGACGAGCTTTATTTCTATCCAATTTTCCATCTGGTCCAAACTTTGTTTTGTAAACCCATCTGCATCTGACAAGTTTTCTTGCTTTTGGAAGAGGAAAAATATCCCAAGTATTGTTTGCCAATAAGGAACGATACTCTTCATTCATAGCTTCATCCCAATCTGGATGAACAGAGGCTTCTTCAAAGGTTTCTGGATCAATTTTTTCTGGAACTTGAGCCAATAAGGAAGAGTCTCTTTCGAACTGAGAATGTATACATCGTCGATCGGCAGGGTCACCTGCAAGAGAACCTGCTGTATCTCGAGTAGAGCAGACCCATCTTGGAAGTGGTGGAGTATACGAAACAATTTCACAAGCTGGAGGAGGATTTTCATCCTCGCTGTCATCATCTGAACTAGAAGGAATGCTATTAAAAATAGAAGAGAGAGAGAGAGGTGGCACATATGTCGAGTCAGGCTCGTAGGCCAAAGGTGGCACATCCGCCGAACTAGGCTCGCAAGCCGATATATTTTCATCAAACTTTACATCTCTTGTAATGATTATATTTTTGGATTTGGGTTGAAGAAGTCTATATCCTTTGAAATCTTCAGAATATCCAACAAAAATACATTTTTCACTCTTAGGTTCTAAGGCTTTATGTTTTGCATCTGGAATATGGGCCCAAGCATCACTTCCAAAAACACGAAAGTGACTTACATCTGGTTTGATTGAGCTCCAAGCTTTTTCTGGAGTTATATTCCTTAAAACCTTAGTAGGAGTGCGATTTACTATGTAATTTGCACAGCTAATGGCTTCTCCCCAAAAATTGAGACCAAGTCCTTTATATTGAAGCATACAATTAGCCATTTATTTTAAGGTGTGATTCTTCCTTTCAGCTACACCATTTTGTTGTGGAGTATATGGAACAGAATGTCGCAATTGAATGCCATGCTCAGTGCAGAAGTTGATAAATTTGTTGTTAACATATTCTCCGCCATTGTCTAATCTTAACTTAAGAATTTGATGTCCAGATTGTTTCTCAACAAAGGCCTTAAAGGCCAAGAACATGTTAAAAACTTCACTCATGAGTTTTAAGAAATATACCCAAGTGCGTCTAGAAAAATCATCAATGAAAGTTAAGAAGTACTTGCAACCAAAGGAAGAAACAACAGGAAGTGGACCACATAAATCACTGTGCACTAGCTGTAAAGGCGTTGAAGGGCGCCAAGAGGCACGTTTGTCAAAATTATCTCGATGATGTTTTCTGAGTACACATCCAGAGCAAACACCATCCCGGCAAGATAACATAGGAAGGCATGTCACCATATTTTCCTTACATAGAGTTTAAAGAGAGTGATAGTTTAATTGACCAAATTGCTCATGCCAAAGTTTGCTCACATCATCATTATGAGCAACAAAAATAGAGGGAAGATATGATGACCCAAAGTTGTCAAACTTATACAACCTTGTGGAATCATTAGCAATGCCAGTAGCTAAAATATGTTTAGGATCTTTGAGGTCCTTGATTACAACATCATGAGGTGAGAATTCTATATGAAAAATAAAATTATAGATATAGACCGCAACAGACTTCTCCCAGCCTCAGGGGGTCGAAACCATGACTTGTGGAGCTGAAACCAAGTCTTTCTCCAACTAAACAAAAAACTAGGGAAGTTATGAACTGTTTCTCCTTTTAGCAAAAAATCTAGATAAATACTCTCCAAGAATTAATGAGAGGTAAATACAACTATTTAAATATATTACCATTCCTTTTACATTCAATTTTAACCCTTTACCTTTTACAATTACCTTTTACATTTTCCAAAGTGAAACCGTCAAATGAAAATTACATACGAAAATTGTAAATTTACAATGAATTTCCATAAGCGCAAAAAATTTCTTTAAGGCCTTTTTGGGTGCCTTCCCATTATCCAAATTTTCAAAGAAGATTTTTTCTGAGTATATGGTCAAGTGTATATGAATTTAGAATGTTCAAGCAACAAATTTGGCCTCCTAAAGCCTGCTAAAAAATCTTTCTCCCAAGCTCACTCCTGGAAGCGTAATGAATTTCTGAAAATGGGGCAGAGAGGTGATTTTTTAGCACCTTTTAAGCACTAAAAACTGAACCCTTAACTGGAAATATGAAAAACTTGGGTAGTCTTAGAATTTGATTAGATTTCTAGAAACACAATTTTTTTCTCATTTGGAGGTCTGTAGAAAAAGCGTAACAAATTTCATTGCGTTTTTGGGGAGAGACAGAAAAATCTACACCAGTCTGCACCAATAATTCAAAATTTTTCTAAAAACCCCAAAATTTGCAAAATTTAAAAATTGTTGTGTGAGGCTTTAAAAAAGTGTGTCATGCAACCAAGGAGGCATCAGCAAGAAAATGGAGTTTTCCCCTCTCCTTTTGACTGATTAGGGTTTCTTTGAGCTTATTTTGCAACTGCTTGACCTTGACATTGCAAATATTGTTTCTAGTATGATAGTGATCAGGCATGTGCTTGGACATCTGATTGTCCTTGTTGGCCTTGTGAAGGAGCTTCTCCAGGTGTATGTTTACCCTGTCAGGCCAAAATTCCCTATCATAATTGATTTCTCTTACACTTCTTTCCTCAAATGTGAGTTCTTCTGCAAGAAGTGCCTCTTGATGTTTTTCTTTCTCCAATTATTTTTTAGGCCCCTTTTTTTGGTATTTTCCTTGTGATCTGGGCCTCATCATCATGAGATTCATCGTGTCCAATCACTGCTTTTCCTTTGGCATCTTGCCTCTTAGATTTCAACAAGTCCATTTCCAAGAGTACTTGCTTATCTTTCAACTGTTTGTTCTCTTGCTCAAGGAAGGAGATAACAAATTGTGCCCTTGCCAAATTATCTTGCAACTCTCTAATTTTGGCATATTTTCATTTGATGACCAGGTTTAGGGTTTCCTGTTCATCTTGGGATTCCAAGTATACCTAGTCAAAATCTTGTTCTTCCTCATGGATAATTGTCTCATGTTGTTCATGATAGCCCTGTTTTGCTGATGTGGAAGGCAAGGCCCCTTCCACAATTTGTGGAGCAAACACTTGCCTATGTCCTCTCTGATAAATTCAGGCCTCTTTTTCATTTTTACTCCTTTTAGGTGAATAATGCTCCTCATCGCTTGATTATTTAGCTTTGTTTAGCTGCTCCTCATCCCTGTCACTTAGATTTTTTTCCTCCCTATTTCTTAGTGATTCCACATCATGCTCTAGTGAAGACATTTCTTACTACTGTAGTGGCTCTACCAAGTTCTCATGAACTATATTTTCCAAAAATGACTCCCAACTGATCTGATTTTCTTGAAATTGGTGAAGAATGATGATATTAATTAGGCTATGATGGAAAATAATATTTGTATGATCTCTTCCCTTTTCATGTATCTTCTCTGCCATCTTGGACACACTTTTAAAGAGGTAATTGCACAAATTAAGAGATTTTACAGCTGTAAAATGCATCAGTAGTCTTATGTGGCACTAATAAAGTCTTGAAAATGTCCTTCACAAGTGAAAAACCTCATAATGGACTTCATCAATGGATCATATCTATCCAATAGGTATCTTAAAGGAAATACATGCAATGGAGCATCTTTGTATGGTGATTTTAAGTAGGGTTTGAAGTATTCATCATCAAGACTCATACCCTTGAACCAATATTCTCCATGATTTGGTATACTAGTGGATGCGGAGAAGGCTTCTAGTGTGAATATGAACTCTATCCATACTAAAACAACCTTATCCTTTTTCAAAGCAATGACAAATAACCCTGTGAGTTGTTCATTACATCCCACCTCTTGTACCTTTTGGAAAAACTGTACACAGTTGAAATATTGGAAACATTTAAGTATAAAAGAAGATGAGGTGATTTGATGGTAGTGAGAGGGCTCAAAAATCAGTATATTCCATCCTTTATACTCATTTCTATGAGAGGGGGAGGTGCCAGTGTCCATGGCAACAAAAAAACCCTAATGAAGAAGAGAAAAAAACATAGTTCTTTTACTAGGTTTATGAATGAGATGGTAATGTGAGTTTAGGGTTGCCTAAATTTCTTAGGAAACTTAGGGGGAGAGGGAATGGTGTTATGAAGTATGGGGAAGTGACTTTTTTGAATTTTTGTGACGGGAAGGGGATGAAAAGTCCAAAACACAAGCCTAGGGTAAAAACTAGGTAGAAATTAGGGTTTGAGTGGAGTTTTTGGGAAAAATAGGAAATAGGTGAGAGGAAGGGGTGTGAATGACTCAAATGGAGTGAATGAAGGTGTGGAAGCGAGTTTCATGGTTTTCAAATTGAAAAAATAACCATGACACAATTTCTCCAAATTGACCTTTAAAACCCTAGCTGAGAGAGTGAAGTTTTTTATGCTTTGAAAACTGATGAAGAAAGGGATGGTTCTATTTGATTACTTGATTAAAACTTGTAGATGATCTTCAAAAACCTGAAAATCCCTTAATTGCTTAAAATTTTCTTTTATAAATCAATTCCCAGCCTCCTCGCTCAAATGCACAGCGAAGTTAGCGAAGTTAGCGAAGTTAGCGAAGTTAGCAAGGTGTCCAGAAGCGTAGCAAAAATATTACAGACCACTTTTGGAGGCCTTCCTGAACTCCAAATGAGCTCATGATAGATCATTAGAAATATATCTCTGTCTGTTACACAATGGACCCCTCAAGAACTGAAAATTATCAAGTATATCCCCTCAAAAATCAATTCTCCCAAGATTGGTAAAAAAGCACAACGTGTCCCTGAGAAAAGCACAACGTGAAGTTCAAGGTCACTTTTGGAGGCCTTATTGAACTCAAAATTAAGCTCATGATAGCTCATTGGAAATATATTTTTGTTTATTTATCGTTTGACTCATCAAGCAGGTCATTTGGACACTCTATGACAGAGAAAAAAACATTTTTTCCAAGAGTGCTACAGAAGTACATAAAATCTCCTGTAGCAACTATATTTTGGGCATTTATTTGGAACATTGAATCTTTTTGAAACCTTGAACTATAGATTTTAAGAAAATGAAGTACTTATTACATATAGAAACATAAAATTACATTTTTTCTTTGAATTCAAATTTATTAATGAAATTACTTTATTGTCACTCCTCCACTTGCTGGACTTTATGCATGGAATGCTGATTTGATGACCTTGGAACACTAAAAACCTAATGGAGACTTTAGACTGAATGAAACCATGATAAAGATGACTGTAATTATGATGAAAACTTATGAATGATGGTACACACTGCTGAGAGGTAAAATGAATCAGTAATTAGTAAAAATTTGGAAGGAGTAAAAACAGACCTAGATCTACATACAATGACCAAATGTTTTCATGATGACCTAATGAAATGATAGAAATTTGATTATGGGACCCTAAAAAAACATGCTAAGTGTCCATTTGATCACTGGTGAATGGATGAAAAGACTGAAACTAACATATTCAACCACAGAAAGGGAGTAAAAAATCTTTCAAGCTGAAGGTTATCTAGTCACAGGAGGAGAAACAGACACCTTCAAAAGGTGGCGAGAATGGAAAATTTAAGACTGGTGAACCCCATTCCAAGAAGTAGAAATTAAAGAAGAAGGAGCAGAGTAAAATAAAAAACATGAGACCTTCTTGTAGGTTTACATGAGGTTCATTGAAGAGATGCCATGCTTATTTAGTAAAAGAGCTAGTTATAATCGCTACTACAGTGGAGATAATTGAGGACTCCTAGGAGTGTGTCTCTCCGGAAAACCCTCATATGGAAATTATTATAGAAAATTTAATAGTGTGGAATAATCTTTCAAAGTTATCAGATGTGGCAGCTATGGATGGTTCAATTTTTAGTCCAAGTTATGTTGAAGAAGAGGATGATATTCCTCTGTTGTCTCCGATGGATAAAAATAAGGCAAGAGGTGACAGAAGAGCATAAATTTTAGAAACATGAGGATATTTTCCCTTGGAGTCTTGAAAAGTAGGAGACAGAGAAGGAAAGAGAAAAAAATGATAATATTTATGAATCAGTGGCTAAAAAAGCAACAGTTTTGGAAGAAGATAAAACTTAAATTTCAATAATCATTTTAAGACTTTAAATGATAATTTTTTGTAGTTTTAATCTGATTATGGACCTATATTCCATAATCTATACACTAATACTTTTCCAACAATATAAGAATCGAAATTGTATAAGTTATGACTCTCAAAATTTGACATATCGTGATTGAGCACCATAATTCAAGATGATGTCATGTCAACCCCCTTACTTGTGGATAAATGACTTGTTAATTTTCCACTGTTCTATGTTATTACAATCACTTTAGTCCAATTCGTTTCTTCAACTAGCAATATTTCAACACAATTTATTCTTCCAATTATCAAAAGAAAATGTAGATAGAACAATAAATGCAATAGACAATCGACAATCAAGAAAAATAATGTTATGAATAATATATATATATATAATAAAAATAATAAAAATAGTAATTTCCATAAATAATGATAAATTAACTAGTAAGTAGTATTGAAGGGATATGTCTCAAAAGGCATGACCATTCGTTAAATTGCATCTGTCTAGGTATATAAGCAAGCCCTCATTTGTAACAGTCATATCTCATATCTTCTCTACATTTCTTATATAATAGATTTTTTCCTATAATGGATATTTACATATACCAGATATTTTGAGTATTTTATTATGCATGAAAACTTTGTTCGTAACATTGGTATCAGAGCTATTCAATCCTTTGGCTCCTCAACCGCTGCATAGAGCCATTCTAATCCGACCTGTGGACATCAACCTGTCAACTTCGTTGTTGTCATGATTCAAGTGCTTCACTATAAAATTTGAAAGTTTCTCCATTCTCCCATTGGGTCTTTGACCATTTATAAAAAAAGAAAAGAAAAACAAAAAAAAGAGCCTTTGGCCAATAAAAAAAAAGAAAAAGAATCAAAATATATGTGAAAAGAGAATACATACATACATACATACATACATACATACATACATATACATCTATATATATATATATATATATACATATCTATATATATATATATATATATATATATATATCTCATATATATATATATATATATATATATATATATATATATATATATATATATAAGTATGAAATAAAACATATATCTATTTATATTAAAAATTAAAATAAAAGAAATATTAAAAAGTATCAATGAAAAAATTAAAAAATTTATGGTGGTGATTTATCAAAGAAATTGGCCAAGTAACCCACCATCACCACCTCGACTAAATTAAACTTATCATTATCGTCCCAAACAAAATTCGCCATCCACAGTCTTCTACGAGCCACACAATTGTCCCTGCTCGGATGATAAATCTCTACAACCTTCTGCTCATTTGCATAACCTCTAGTCGAAACTAAACTACAACATCCGCATCCATTCGAGAGTGGTTGACCATCGCTACAAATTGGGAAAAATTTGAGTGAAAATCATTACAACATTTTATAATTGCGCCCAACACACCCTATTAAAGGAGTCCAGAGCATTGTAGCCACTCTCCCTTCCCTACGAGGCATGCTGAAGCGCTCTACCCAGTTATAAGTTTCCTGGCCTAGTGCACTTTTTGGCATTGATAGGGTGTGCTAGAGCTAGGGTGCAATATTAAAGCATAAAAGCACTCAAAAAAAAAATGCATGAAATAAAAAATGGAACCGTGAAAAGAAAGAGAAAGGTAATATCTCCTACCTAGAAGTGATGACACTGAAAATGATCCAGTGGATCAGCCGTAATCAACAATTGAAGTTTGGTGGAAAAAATAACTCAGAGTTCACTCACCAAGAGGTAAAACATGAAATGGTAAAAATAAAATTATTTTTCACCTATTTATGGTAATTTTTGACCTAATTTTGAACTAATTTTACCATATGCCATGCATTTTTTAATATTTTGATGATTTTTTGAGTAGGTTGAAAGTTGTTTGAGGGATTTAATGACATTTTTTGAGTTGAAACATGTCATTTTGATAGTGGATCATACTTTTATCATTTTTTTTGGGCTTTCTAAACTCACGAAAAAGGAATCCTCTGGAGTCCTGTTTCAGCTCTTTTTAAACTCCCTAAACATGAAAATATTGTTGAGACCATTTCTTTTCGAACTCGTAAAAGTAAAAGGAAATATGTCTACTTAGTAACGTTTAACCCTTTTCCAAACTGAGAGGCTAAGAGGTTCTCCTTAATATTTTTTTCTTCCTTTTCAGAATCAAGAGCCAATTCTATGAACATGAACTTTTGGAGTTTTCCTTTTCACCTCTTTTTCGAACTCTCTACATATAGAAAAGAAGTTTAGTTACACCTTCGCTAGACTCATAAAAGCATCAAAAAATGATGGAATCGTTGAACATGATGGGACTGAAGCACTCATTCTCAGGGTTCGTTAAAAATACTTAGAGGGATTCATCTGAAGGATAAAATTACAGATCAATCATATGTTATCCCCCTCAATCTTGTCAAAAATAAATAAGTATTGACCATAAATGGTTGGGGAAATTGGGAAAACAAGGTACTTGACCTATTAATGGCAGTGAGTCACTCTTGAACATGACACTCTTTCACTTCATCTTCGTGACTTTTGGTTTGGGAAATATGATTGTCTCCTTGGTTCATCACATCATGTAAAAATCTTCCATAATCGATTTTGGGTCTGTTGGTTGCCATAATTTTCTTCTTTTAACCCTACCTTTACCCTAAATCATGCTACCCAAACCCCTCTTTTACAATTAAATTAAACCCTTTACACGTGATTCTTGGTTCCTTTTTGTGATTTTCTTGGATATTGATTACATAGGCTTATTAATCATTAAAGAGGTTGAATAAGCTTATATTTCCTTGTAACTTATCTATTTCATATTTCCTTAAGGCATGATGAGTGATTGTCATTAATCGAAGTCAGAATTGGTTGCTGTAGGATCCGATTTTCTTGAATCGTTCACCGTTCCTGTACCAGATGGACAACTGACCGATTTACTACAAATTGTCTCCAAAAATATCATAGTTGCTAAGGGATGGTGCACACCTGCCACTAAGGTTTTTCTCCATTTCCTGTATCAAGCTTGGAGCATTATTTTATTATTTTGACCTAATTTTGAACTAATTTTACCATATTCCATGTATTTTTTAATATTTTGATGATGTTCTGAGTAGGTTGAAAGTTTTTTGAGGGATTTAATGACATTTTTTGAGTTGAAACATGTCATTTTGATAGTGGATCATACTTTTATCATTTTTTCGGGCTTTCTAAACTCACGAAAAAGGAATCCTCCAGAGTCCTGTTTCAGCTCTTTTAAAACTCCCTAAACATGAAAAGATTGTTGAGACCATTTCTTTTCAAACACGTAAAAGTAAATGAAAATATGTCTACTTAGTGGAAGTTTAACCCTTTTCCAAACTGAGAGGCTAAGAGGTTCTCCTTAGTATTGTTTTCTTCCTTTTCAGAATCAAGAGCCAATTCTACGAACATGAACTTTTGGAGTTTTCCTTTTCACCTCTTTTTCAAACTCTCTACATATGGAAAAGAAGTTGAGTTACACCTTCGCTAGACTCATAAAAGCTTCAAAAAATGATGGAATCGTTGAACATGATTAGATTGAAGCACTCATTCTCAGGGTTCATTAAAAATACTTAGAGGGATTCATCTAAAAGATGAAATTACAGATCAAACATATGTTATCCATGGAAACTTTTAGGGGCTAATATTCGCAGGTGGGCTAAATTTCCATGATTTTTCCAAAAAAAGATTCGCCAATTTCCATTTTTTTTGTAAAAATGGTTCGCCCAAATTTTATACTATAAAAATATTTTACCTTAAAAATAGCCAACATTATATAGATACTATATATAAATTCATTATAAATTTGTATAATTTTACAATAATATCAATAAAATTTTATTGTTCACATATTAGGGACTAGTGAAATTCGCCAACATTTTAAAATTCAAGATAATTTTCCATCCTTAAAATTATCCCTGATGTTATCCCCCTCAATATTGTCAAAAATAAACAAGTATTGACAAGAAATGGTTGGGGAAATTGGGAAAACAGGGTACTTGACCTATTAATGACAGTGAGTCACTCTTGAACAAGACACTCTTTCACTTCATCTTCGTGAATTTTGGTTTGGGAAATATGATTGTCTCTTTGGTTCATCACACCATGTCAAAATATTCCATGATCGATTTTGGGTCTGTTGGTTGCCATAGTTCATGCTACCCAAACCCCCGTTTTACAATTAAATTAAACCCTTTACACGTGATTCTTGGTTCCTTTTTGTGATTTTCTTGGATAAGGATTACATAGGCTTATTAATCATTAAAGAGGTTGAATAAGCTTATATTTCCTTGTAACTTATCTATTTCATATTTCCTTAAGGCGTGATGAGTGCTTGTCATTAATCGAAGTCAGAATTGGTTGGTGCAAGATCCGATTTTCTTGAACCGTCTGTCGTTCCTGTACCAAATGGAAAATCAACCAATTTACTACAGATTGTCTCCAAAAATATCATAGTTATTAAGGGATGGTGCACACCTATAATTGAGTTTTTGTTCCATTTCCTGTATCAAGCTTGGAGCATTATGGATATGCTAAAGATGGAGGTCGGTCGTCACTCAATGCATTTTAGTGTTAAGTCTTTCATTGAGGCCTAGAGTCGAATACTCATGTATTAATTAGGGATTCTAAGATAGGTTTTGTTAGCAATATTGTGAAGAGACTTTGGTACTATTTTATTGTAATTTTGTGATATTGTATCATTCTGACCCTTTGGGGCTGGATCTATGGTCTTATCATGTATATTTGCAGATAACTTTGAATAAAGAAGGACTCTAATGTCAGTTTCAATTGTTTATTTTTCCTTTTATTATTTGTAATGCTTCCTTTGTGCGTTTGATTCTAGAGTTTTCATAAATGGAAATGAGCTCGTTGGCTAGGGCCCAACCAACCCAGCTCGTTCTCCCCATATTATCATGGTGTTCTTAGATACAGTAATGTTTGTTTGAGAAGAGTGATTTCTTTATGCTTGAGCTTGCAATTTTGGTGAAAATATTGTGGGTGCATTTCCTTTACGCGTGATCTCATATTTAAGGAGTCTTTGTGTGCATTGAGTGAGATTTTCATTTCAGTTCCAATAATTTTATCTTTTTCCGAAGCATTGCAATATTCATTTTCTTTTTTGAGAATTTTTCTTGAATCATTTCTGGAATTTAGTCAGGGTTGTAGGTTTAATTATTTAAGTTGTGTTTGAAAGTTTATTTCTTTTTATGGTGAAACATACCCTGGTTGAAATACAGGTTTGAGTTATGGTTGTGTGATGGTTTTTTTTTTTTTTCCTGTGCATAAACTTAAACTGTAACAATATCCTTGAATGACTGAAAATAAAATATCATTAAGTACAAGGATCATTGATGGTATTTCCTAATTTTAAAGATTTCATGAGATTAAATTCATCTTTTATGGAAAGTATATTCATCGCACTGTGAGAGATATTCATAAAGGGTTTAAGTTTGATCTTTTAAATAGCAGTTTTTTATTACAACGCAAGAGTCTTTCATTTCTACCATTGTGATAATTTCCTTGAATCTCAGCAGTTTGTATTTTCACTAAAATTTTGCATTAGATTGGGATTATTTTTCATTAATGTTCAAGCTGAAGTTTTCTTTCTTGATTTATTAATTTCCAGTCTACTATCTATAGTACATCAATGTATGAGTGAAGGATTGTTGAATGTGAGTTTGTCCTAGTGCAAGAATAGAGTGTTCCAGTACAGGAAAAAAGTATTATGGTGCAAGAATGAACTCATTTTGGTACAGGAATGTAATTGTACTAGTACAGGAATGAGATCATTTTGGTATAGGAAACAGACTTAAAGACACAATAGAACATCATTATTTTCTATTTTCTAAGCACTTGAATTCGACCAAAGGGACATATTTTATTCTTTAATATATTTCAGAGTTTGATTGCAAGGCATGCTTTATTTTTCTGTCAAATTTTTTCGCGAGTATTTTTCTTGAGTGAATCCAGTACCCAGAGTGGCATGGTGTCATTTTGCTTAAACATTTTTCTTGTGATTTATTTCTTGCCGATTATGCATAGTTTAGCTAGTGGATCAGAAGTAGGATTTATAGAAGTTAAGTCCAGAGTCTTTGGCATTTCCTATGCTACGCCTCAAAGCTTACGTAGCTCTGGTTTGACAAATTAAGTGTTGAAGGAGTTAAATTAAATTGTAATTCTGACACCCAACATTTTGGCGTCGTTGTCGGGAAGTGTTGAAAGAAATATGGTAACATTAGGGGAGTTTTGAGGTCTAAAATGGGCCTCCTAAGGAAATTATAAAATAATAGTGGAAATAGTAAAATAATATTAGATTACATCATAAAAATTTAGAGGAAAAAAATAAAAAACTATTTTTTCAACTTATCTCCCTATGGGTTTACTCAAATTTCAAGTGAAAATACTCGTTGGATGCATAATTTTATTTTTCATCCAATGAGTACCCATGTTGCATACTTTCGATGGGCCCTGCTACACGAAATTGAGAAATAAATGAAAAGTGTGATTGCAATAATGTTTTTTCATGTATTTCTCATTTTTCGTGTAGCAAGGTCCATCAAAAGTATGCAACATAGGTACTCCTTGGATGATGAATTAAATTTTTCATCCAATGAGTAATCTCGCTCGAAATTTGAGTAAAACCTTAAGGAGATAAGCTGAAAATACAAGTTGAAAAAATAGTTTTATTATTTTATTATTTTTTATATCTTTTTTACCTTTTTACTCCAAAAATGGTGAATCATTCCCCATGGTTGACATCATTATCTTGAATTCTATTGGTTCTTATAAATTTTATTTTGGTTGTAAATTTTTCTTAGGAGACACATTTTAGACCTCAAAATTCCCCAATGAACTTTTGATTTTTTTGCAATAGGGGTAAATCTGCTCTTATTTTTTCCAATGCAATTTTCTTCTATTGTTTGAATTATTTTATTTGAATTAATTTGTGTGTTGTATTTTTTTTACTGCAGCATTTGATTGAGTTTTTTCAGCTATTTTTTATTTTTTATTTTTATTTTTTTAATTTTTTAATTTTTTAATTAATATATATATTTTGTTATTTACTTTAAAATGTATGACTGGAAGAGGTAGGGGTCTGAAGCCCAATAAGGGCCAAAGATACACTGATAAATCTTAGAAAATTTCTCACATTGGGCCTTTTACTGCATGAAGAAATTCCAAGAAAACATAGACCCACCACGCAGGTATTGTTCAACTGGACTGTGGAAACAATAGTTCAGGAGTGACATAACCAGCGGGAGGGAAGAAAGAGACTACTGGGACCCAAAAGACTAATTTGAACCATAGTCAACTTTCATATTCTGGTTAGAGTGGTTTGATTGGAGGAAAAATAATGACAGATCATGAGGACCATGTTGAGGGGACTGGTGAGAACCAACCAAATGAGGAATAATCCACCTTTGGGTTTCCGATTGTGGATCTAGATGCAATAGTTCAAATGAAGAATATTCCACCATCCGTTCTTCAAGGTACATGAAGATCAATATTATTTTTTATTTGAATTTGCTATACTATGTAGGAGTTATGATTATTCTTTAGATGCCTAAAAGCTAAAAATGTTTCCTGCAACCCTCAAGGATTCAAATCTATGCTGGTTCATGGGACTAGGTTGTGAGCTTTCCATTTTCATTACTTGAAGGTGGAGATTTCTTATGTACTCAATATTTAATAAATATATCAAGGATTCAAATCTATGCTGATTCTAAAGGTTGTGAGCTTGCCATTTTCATTACTTGAAGGTGGAGATTTCTTATGTACTCAATATTTAATAAAGATATCATTTTTTGGTGATTGTGTCCTAGATCCGCCTGAAATTGAATAAGGGGATCTGAGGTACACCATGTGTGTTTGTGATGGCGCATGTTTTTTATGGCTTCATGTTGTTGCTTTTTGATTTGTCTCTAGTTGTGACACATCAATAATTTCATTTAATATCGCATACATAAAGTTCAATATCAGCAAGCACAACACATGTAACGAAATAGCTGCAAGATTAAAAAATGCATTTACGCCACTACAACATATAATCAAAGATTGTCTACATCAGAATTCTACATCAACAATCAAATTCACTTAGTCAAGTTAATGCATTGTAGAGCAAAGTCTACATCAGCATTCTTGCAAATCCATTTCAGAACTTGTAATCAAATTCATTGTTTTAAGTGAATCATTAAAATCATTGTAAGCTTTCTTGGGTGCATCAACGACAGTGTTTGACACCCTTCCTTTACACAAAATCAAGTGAGTGCATGAGTTTTTAAATCAAACAAGCAACAAGTTCACATCTCCTGCAAGCGAGCGTGATTAATCATTCAAGAAATTTGCGTCAAGACAGTACAAATATCAAAACTTCAAGCGAGCCAGAGTGAAGTTCATTGCAGAAACCATCAAAGCAACCAAACAAGTTCAACTCTAACATCAATCAAGCAAGTTGATATCGACATCAAGCGAGCGTGGTTATTCATTCAAGTGAGCGTGAAGTCATCAAGTAAGTCAAGTGAGCGCTTAAACAAACGCGATCATCATCAAGCGAGCGTGAATTCCAGAGTTTAAGCGAGAAAATTCTACAATTCTATCAAGTGTTCCAAGCAAGCGCAATAAGCAAAAAATCAAGCGAGCGTGCCATTCAACCCACATTCAAGCGAGCCTGTCCTTCAAGTACCAAAATCAAGTGAAACAGTTCAAAGAATGACATCTACAACAAGAGAGCCTGATTTCAAGAGCGCAAGTTAAAATGGCGCAACATATTCATTTGTTAAACATTCTTCACAGTTTGATCATATCCAGTGATGAAGACATGGTGCACATCAGCAAAGAAACTCTTGCTGATCTTTCACGGCATCTACAACAAACGCATGAAACCATTGAGTTTCTTCAACTAGATTCGCAACTTCAAAGGATTGAATTGCAAGAAAAGAGTGATACTTTCAAGTCTTTGAACCATCAAGATGATAAATCATTCATCCCAATAGCTTCAAGTGTCGAATTTGTTCCAGTTCCAATTTCTTCCAAGCCCATCATCAAGCCCTGGGAAGAAATTCACAATAACAAGAATCGACGAGGCTTAGGATATGTCACTGATGACACCAACTTACATATCCCAGATTATTCCAAGCCAATTAAGTTCGTCAGTGGAGGATTTATTGAACAACTCACCTCAGCAAGTTCTGAGAAAGTCATAGACGACCAGCAATGCACGCAACCCAAAGTTGCAGACAAACAGAATTGCCCGCAACCTGAAGTTGAAGTCCAACCAAGATTTTATCATTGTCAAAGTAAAAGTCATATGGAAGATCAGTGTTTTGATCTCCACCCTTGTTTCCATTGTGGCACGCCCAATCATTCCTCAGAAAAATGTCGCCACCAACAAAAATCAGCCAGATTGAAGATACATTATGTTAGCCCCCTATGAATTTTTTGTCAAGAAAACAGGTGGCTAAGTTGTTTTATGAGCCTTCAAGAGATACATTTCCCATGAAAATATATTATCCTTGAAGCCTCTGTGTGTCCATTACCTTTTTAAATATCCTCACTGTTGTTTCCATCCAAAAAGTCTCACTGATTGTAAAATATTGTGCTCCAAAAGGCCTTCATTTGCCCCTTGTATCCCTGCGGAATGTCCCATTTTAACCCTTTTCCCCCTTTAACAAAGTCCCCCTTTTTTACCCCAGAAATCCCTCCCAAAATCCCCTAAACCACTCATTTCCCCTTTAAAACCAAGTGAGGTCCCCTCATTTGAGTTTAAATCCCTCTTTTCCCCCTATCGAATTCCCCTTTCAGCCTTAAAAACCCTCCTTTTTGGCTAAAAAACATTCTTTTCCATATAGCAGGCTAGCCCCCTTCGGCTCAGCCCCAATAACCACTTCCCCATGTGACCCGGGCGCTAAGACAAAGCGCCAACCCATAAGGCGCTAATCGCAATCGGAAGGGCGGAGTGGAGCGCAGCCTCTTTGCAAAGTCGAAATCTCTGATGCGATAGTGTTTTTGGTCCGGCGGCCTTTGAAGAAATCTCTGCTGTTGATCTTAGAAGATCTGACGGCCCAACGCTAATCGCAACTCAAACCATCAGAGTTTCAGCCCCTGCTTTGCTCCGATGCGATTAGATCGTAGTCGTTGACCTCTTGAGATCCGACGGCCCAAATCCATCCCGCTCCGCTCCTTTGTGCCCGCCTGTATTTCTTCCGTTTGAGTCTTAACCGTTGATCCGTCACTCTGATCCAACGGTTGGCGTTGAATCACTCCATCGCCAATCGCAAGTTCTAAAATCATCACCCGCTACCTCCCCCGATTGCAATCCGCCGATCCAATCTTGACCGTCCGTGTAATCCAAGATCGACGGCCCACATCTCACCAGACCTATACCATATTTAATTCATCGGACCTTCCCAAAGGGTTCATCTTTTGTTGTCTACCATTTCTCTCCTCCTAAGATCCAACGGCTCATAGTGAATTGCCCTCCGCCCATGCTGGGTCCCGCCATTCATGACCAATCCCATTGCATTTCTGTTTATTTCTTTGCATTGCACCTGAAGTCCAACTTTTACGATCTACATTAAAATTTTAATGTTTTGCATTAAATTTTGTCATTTCGCCCAACTTCCACATACATTTTTCCACCATCTCACTGCATATTCCCACCACTTTCCATTGCATCCATAGATTTTTCTCCCGTTGCGCTACCATCATCACAGGAATTCCACCACATCCACCCTCCCCATGCATGATTTTCTTAACAGAGTTGCGTGTTTTGCAGGGTACAGGTGGTGAACGCCGCCATGGTTCACAGTCACTGTTACAGTGGCACAGAACAAAAGGAATATCATTTTTAGAGCCTAAAATCATAGAAGAGAGCCTAGGATGGTGCTGGAGTGAGATTTTCATTAAAAATACAGAGTTTGACCGTGCGAAACCTTTCCAGCGCCATCAAAGCTCAGATTTCACTGACAGAGACAGTCGAAGCGGCAAAGAGTATTGGTAAAAAGTTAAGGAGTTCTAATGCACATTATTGAAGATAATAAGCCTTAATTCAGAGTTTTAAAGGCCTGGTACGAGATTGAAGACCTCATAAATCACACAGAAGGCCTATTGCATAGAAAACAACGCTATCAGTGTTTCAAGATCAGTAGGAGTTTCCTCCCAAGACAGGACCTAGTACCCATACCCTTTCTATTCCGTATCGTGTCCTAGAGATGATTTCCTCCCTGACAGCAGTCCTATGCTACCAGAGAATTTGTTACACAGTATGGCAGACCCCAAAAATAATTGTTCTACCTTTATTTAATTCACTAGAGTACCACAAGTACTGTAGCCGTGGATACATCAAAGACATACTTGGAGTAAATTGCAGCCTGTCGAAGACCACTCTTTCATCCAAAGAGTACAAAAGTTCATTGCATAGACATTAAAACAGAATGGGTTTCGACCCACTGTCTCTGCCCTATTTTTAATGTTCATTTAGTATTTCATCTACCTCCTCTGCTTCTCTCTCAGCTATAAAATTCATGAAGAAACTCATTGTAAAGGTTGTTGATCGGATATCTGAGAATTGCAAGTTGTTTTCTTTTAAGACATAGTCTCTATGTAAAGTTGTAGTGTGGGATCTTTAAATGAATATGACTTTGCATGTTTTTTCATTTGGTACTTGCTCCCATACGTATTCTTCTAGGTCTAATTTAACTGAGCATTTTGATACTTTATATACCATATTTATTTATTCTTCCTTTATTTTACCTGTTGATAGATTTACCATTTCATTTCCATACGCGATGGCACCCTAGATATACTGTTGGGTCGTTTCCTTCATTTGTGATTTGCATTCATCTCTTACTATAGTACGATCACTGATAGCTCACACATTCTTTAGGATTTAGTGACCCAATTTCAATTTTTTAGAATTGTTTATCAACTAGCCTTTTAGCCAGTTCATACCCAATTTCCCCTTGGCAGCAGAAGACAGAGACCAAATCTAGATCCAGTTTCACATGAATCATAACCTTGCAGAGTACTTTGGTTTGGGTCAGTTGTCCAATGGCATGTTATGTCCCTAGATCTAATTTCTGAAAGGTCACCTTGGAGGTTTCCTTGCTTTCACTCTCTCTCTTACCATTTCATGTCACACTATCATTTTTAAGATCCAATGCTTTAGATGACTAGCCCAACTGAAAGCCTGCATATTGAATAGCAAGTAAACCCTTTCCTGACTCCATTGCCCAATGGTCTTAAATGTTCTCTGAATTATCTTTCCTTTGCCTAAAACCCTCTTTGCTCAGCCTTGTCTTATATTGAACCCTTCTTTCCTGTTTCCTAACAACCAAAAAAAAATCAAACAAACAAAACCTTGTGCCTATAACTAGCCTAATATCTCAAACATAGAGCTTCAAAGACATAAAAACTTTGCTGATATAGAGAGATCCCTCTCTAGACCCAAGAGGGCTAGATCTTGAGGTCTGAAAGTGGTTCTGATGTTGTCTCATCTTTTGGTCTTGCCAATGTGGCCAAAACATGGGAACCCCAACATAAGGGCGACTCCACTGGGGAACTTCTGAGTAGTTTCCATCGTACTACATCACAAGAGCCTTAGAAAGCCAAAAATATCTGGTTAGGTTGGCAGTGAAACACTTCCACTTCCAATTCACTTTCTGCCCCATTTTTTGTGTTTCTCCCCACACTCTTAGACAGAGTCTGGAAAGGGCCAGATAGCCTCCGGATCTCACTCTCTTTCAGAGGTGAAATATCTAGTAAAATCCCTCCCAGTCCATCTCTGGTTAGATTTTGTTGTGTTTGGAGATATCCTTGAAAAAGGACATTACATAAACATTGTGGTGGATAGTGTACCTCCTAGAAACATCCTAAAACCTTCCACCTGGCGACTCCATAGTGCCTTGAAGATCAAAGACTTCCACTGGTGATCAGTAGGCCTATTGATTACCTTGTTTCACATAAGACTCCACTGGGAGACCAGAGCCCATAACAACATCAACCATAACAGAAGTAACAAGTAGGGTTAAGCTGCTTGGTTAGAAAACAAGATTCTGGCTTCAAGAACCATTCACACAAGAGCTTATCCTAACCCAAACCCACCTGAAATAGTTGACAACCCTGAGAACATCCTCAAGAAGTCTCCTACACCTAAAAGACCAACCATTTCCAGTCATATCCATAGAGCTAACTCTGCACCGAAAGACTTTACAGCTCTATTAGTCCCACCTTTTGACCTAGACTCTCAAAACAGTTTACCTAGAACTAGGTCATTCAGTGTTCTAGATCATCCAGACCTTGAGCTCCTTGGTTCACCACCTCAAAGTGTTAAACACATTAGGGACAGGGAAACCCCTCCATCTACACCTCCTGATATCCACTTCATTCAAAACTTGGGGCTCTGTCATCCTAAATCTGCTCAACAGATTTTTACTGGTCCTAGTATCCTTGCCATCCATATACCAGCTGCTCAAGACAACCCCTTACCTCCTCAGAACATCATCATGGAAGCCTGGTATGCACCTCTGGTATTACCCCAACCTCTAGTTCCCTTACCCAACGATTATCAATCAAAGATCCCGCACTTCACTGCAAAGGAGTCCACCATAGCTCAGCACCATGTAGACAGGATGGAAGATTCTTTTGACTACATGGAGATAGATGATGATACAGTCAAAATGAGAATCTTTGCCCAGAGCTTAGGAGGCGATGTGAAGAAATGGTTTAAAGGCCTACCTCCTAATAGTATCCAAGACCTTCCTGCTTTGTATCAAACTTTCATAAATAAATGGGAAGTTAAGGCCAACCCTCTCCAAATCTTAGCAGAATACAAGAACCTTAAAATAAATGTAGGAGAGAGTGTCCATGACTACTCTACAAGGTTTAACAGTATTTATAATGCTCTTCCTCCCCATATAAAACCTCCCCAAGGTATGGCTTTAGTGAAATACCCTGAAGGCTTTGATGTTGACATGGCCTACCAGCTTAGGGAGAGGGATTACAATACATTGGAAGATATGAAAAAAGGGGCAGTGAGCGTGGAGGCTAACCTGATTGAGAAGAAATCAAGATTGAGAGCTGAGAAAAGGGTAACATATAGAGATGACACTGTAGCCTCCACATCTGATCCCATTTATGATCTTCTATCTAAAAACATGGAAAAGCTACAGCAAATTATGGAAAAAATGGTTGTCACAGTTAGTAATCAGAACATAAACCAAAATCATAACCAGAACCAGAACTTTAGAAGAAACAACACCACTCCCAACAGACAAAGAGACTCAGATCAGCGAGTTATTCCCCCATTTCAAGAGAACTTTCTTGATGAAGATGAGGGAATCATAGAAGAGTCTGAGGGAACCACTATAAACATGTTCGAAATAGAAAACTCAATCCACAACTGTTCCACAGAAGAATATCAACCCTCACCCTCATATTGGGATGAGGAAAGATTGGATTCTGAGGATTACAGGCTAGGATTTGAAAATGCCATCATGTAGGTCAGAGAACAATATGAACTTAGAAGCAAAAAGAGCCTAGAAAATTCCAAACCCAAAAATTCTGAGATTACCATCAAGAAAAGTCCTGAAAAAACTTCTAAAGCAACTGTTGAAAGTAACAAATCAACAGTTGAGAGTTCTGGGAAGAACAAAGACAAAGACAACGAAAACACTGATAAACAAAGTCAACCAACTAGCAGAACTAGCACTGCAGTTAGTGTTCCTGATAAAACAATTCCTAAGCCTGTACATAGTGAGAGTCAGCCCATTGATTCTTCCACCAAGGTGGTGGCTAGAAAAACAGAGTTGAACATTCCAAAGAGTCAGTCCACTTTCAATTTGGAGAGTGAGATTGCGAAAATTAAAATCTCTGTCCCACTCTCTGAGCTGGCCACTCAGGATGTATATAAAGGCCAAATTTTGAAAGCACTAAGCCTAGGGGAAAACAATGACACTGTCAATCTAAGTGATGATCAACCAACTCTCCTGTTTGGTCCAAAAATAGAAGGGAAGTTTCAGGAAGGGGTAGTACCCCCTTTTTATATCAGTCTCAATATCCACGACAAGATCCTTCACAACGCGATGCATGACTCTGGGGCCTCGCACAATCTGATGCCTAAGGTAGTTATGGAAAGGTTAGGCCTAGAAATAACCCGACCCTACAAAGATTTATATTCATTCGACTCCAGCAGAGTAAAATGCCTTGGCCTAATCAAAGACCTGTGTGTGAACTTAACCCAGATTCCAGCCAAATGTATGGTCATGGATGTGGTAGTGGCAGATGTGCCACCTAAGTATGGCATGTTATTATCGAGATCATGGGGAGCCAAGCTGCAAGGTACAATGCAGATGGATGGGGCATATGCCACAATCCCTATCTTTAGCCAACTTAGAAGATTGTATAGAGAGGAACAAATGAAATTCCTAGTCAGCAGCCCTAAAAAGCCTAAAAATTCACCTTTATACTCTATACACACAGATCTTGACTCCTTCATCCTTTGCAATGATGAATCCTTAGAGGGTCCAGAATTCAAAAACAGAGATACAAACAATGAAACAGAGCCCATAGACTTTAACATAATGGCTACTCTAGACTCGAAAGAAAATTATGTAGAAACCTATGGGCAGTGCACCAAAAACGAAACTCAGAGTGAACAAGAAATAGAATGCAGTCAACTGATTAGTCACCCTTCACAAGCTCATACATCACACCAAGAATGAAACGATGTTAAGCCCGAGAGCGAACCTTTATGGGAAATGAATTTCGATGGATCATGCACCAAGAGAACTGCAGGAGCAGGAGTGTGGGTACATAACACAAAGAGTGACTACGCAGAGAGCCATGCCTATAACCTGCACTTCAAATGTACAAACAATATCACGGAATATGAGGCTCTTATCCTAGGCTTGAATCTGTTGAAAAAATTAGGAGCCCGTAGGATAGCTTTGCATGGAGACTCTGAGTTGATTATAAAACAAGTGAATGGTGAATACATAGCGAAACATCCTAGGCTGAGAGCGTACAAGAATGACGCTATGGATCTATTGAAAACCTTTATAGAATACGAACTGGTGTTTGTCCCTAGGAGTCAGAACACAATTGCAAATGGATTAGCCTTCATGGCTAGTTCATATCACAAGCCTCCCAGTGACCAAAAAATCATCATTCAGACCAAATTCAGACCTGTAGTGCCGGATAATGAAAAATACTGGTAGGTCTTTGAGGGCGATAAGGAGATTGAAGATTTCTTGATGGGCAGGAACGAGTTTGAATTTTCTGATTCAGACTCTAAATCTGATGATAGCTGCCTAAGTGAAGAACCCTCAGATGAGGAAGAAACACCCTGTGACATATAAATAAACACTTTAAATGAAAAAATTGGAAATCCAAACAAAGAGTATGAGAACACAGATAAAGAGGAAGTAGAGGTGCTTCAGGGAAAAGATAAGAACATACCTCGAGGCCTGGCACCTTTAGAGGACCTTTTTGACTTTGATGATGTAGCGAAAAAGCCCACTATAGAACACTCATACTCTGATGTCGAGGAATGCAACATAGGCACTGAAGATAGGCCCAAGATGATTAAATTGGCTAAGTCCTTACCCGCAGACATGAAAAATAAGTATATCGACTTGTTGAAAGAGTTCATCGATGTGTTTTCCTGGAGCTACGAGGACTTAAAGGCCTACGATAAAAACATCATACAACACAAAATACCTTTGAAAGAAAATCAGAAACCCTTCAGACAGAAACTTCGCAGAATAAACCCAAAACAATTGCTTGCAGTTGAAAAGGAAATAAAGAAGATGTACGAGGCAGGAATAATAGTTCTTGCGAGATTCTCTGATTGGGTCTCAAACCTAGTGGCTGTGAGAAAGAAAAAAGGTGAGATAAAACTGTGCTTAGATTTCAGGAACCTTAACAGAGCCTCACTTAAAGACAATTACCCTTTGCCAAAAATGGAACACATTCTTCAGAAAGTGGTAGGCTAAAAAATGATCTCCCTGTTAGATGGTTTTTCAGGTTACAACCAAGTTTTAGTACTCCCAGAATACCAACTCAAGACTGCTTTCACCACTCCATGGGGCACTTTTATGTACGTAAAAATGCCCTTTGGGCTGATGAACGCTGGTGAAACCTTCCAATGAGCAATGGACATAGCCTTTTCAGATGAAATAGGGCACTTCATTGTCATCTATTTGGATGACATAACAGTCTATTCCAAGACTGAAGAAGAACACCTAAAACATCTGAGAAGAGTGTTTGAAAAATGTAGAAGGTTCGGTCTGTCATTGAATCTTAAAAAGACTGTGTTTGGGCTGCAAGAAGGAAAGCTTCTCAACCACATTATATCTGAGAAGGGAATTAGGATAGACCCATAAAGAGTTGAGGGAATACTACAGATCACACACCCGAGAAACATCAAAGAGTTACAGTCCTTTATTGGGAAAATCAACTTCCTAAGGAGGTTTATTCCCAACTTAGCTGAACACCTTAGGAATATGACTAACATGCTGAAAAAAGGTGTAGGAGTTAAGTGGACTATTGAGGCTAAAAAATATTTTGAATCAGTTAAACTTGCACTCACCCAGGCTCTTGTCCTAATCAGCCCAGATTTCTCAAAGGATTTCCTGATATTTTCATTTTCCTTTGAGCATACAGTGGCTGCAGTCCTACTGCAGAAAAATCCAGAGGGAATGGAACAGCCTATTTCCTTTTTCAACAAAGCTTTGAGGGATGCACCCTTGAAATAAAACATAATGGAAAAATAGGCCTATGCCTTGGTAAAGGCCTTGAAAGACTTTAGGGTGTACATACTGCATTCCCACACCATAGCCTACGTGCCAAATATAGTGGTTAAGGACATCCTGTCCCAAGACCCAGATGGGAAGAGGGGCAAATGGATTGATGTGATCTTAGAGTATGACCTTGAGATAAAACCCACAAAACTGATCAAAGGTCATGGCTTAGCTCAAATAATGGCTGAATCAAATTTACAAGCCCTTAACATAAACATGGTAGATGCCTTGGATGAGCAAGAAGGATTGCCTGATCCCACTATTGAGGAGAAGTTTCAAAAATATCCTTGGTACTCTGATATCCTATACGTTCTCACAAACCTTAATGCCCCTCCTGAACTATCAAAGACTAAGGCTAGATTCCTAAAGCTTAAAGCTAGAAACTATTGCATACTGAATGAATGCTTATACTGGAAAAATACCAATGGCCTATTTCTTAAATGTTTGCCTGAAACTGAAGCAGAGAGAATTAAACAGGAGTTCCATGTAGGAGAGTGTGGAGGCCACCTGAACTGGAAAGCCACTGCTAACAAAATACTTAGAGCTGGCTATTATTGGCCTACACTTTTCAATGACATCCATGAGATGATAATTTCTTGCCATAAATTCCAAATTTTTGAAAGAAAAAGAAAGCTCCTACCTCTCCCTTTACAACCCATCACTGTTGAGGGTCCCTTTATGCAATGGGGCCTAGATTTCATAGGAGAAATACATCCTGATTCCTCTGCACAACACAAGTGGATCTTAATAGCCACAGACTACTTCACTAAGTGGATAGAGGCCATACCTTCTAGGAATGCCACAGATTCAGTCATCATTAGGTTCCTAGAAGACCACATCCTCTCTTAGTTTGGCTGCCCAAGAAAAATAATCACTGATAATGCTATTGCTTTTGGATCCAAGAAAATGGTTGATTTTTGTCACAGGTATCAAATAGCACTCGGTCATTCAATTGCTTATTACCCACAAGGTAATGGGTTAGCTGAATCATCAAACAAGAGCTTGGTAACCATCATCAAAAAACCGCTTGAAGAGAATAAGAAGTCATGGCATAACAAGTTGGTGCATGCCTTGTGGGCCGACAGGCTTACAACAAAGAAATCCATTGTCACGTCACTGTACCAGCTTGTATATGGAACAAAAATAGTGTTACCTACCAGCCTTGGAGTACCAGTGATCAAACTTGTCCAAGAAATTTAGACAGAAGAAGCCAACATGGTAAGGAGGATAAATCAAACAATTCATCTCCAACAAACAAGGGAAGAGGTCTATAACAGAGCCCTGAAAGTTCAGGAAAATATAAAGAAGTTGTTCGACAAGAGAACCAAGGCTTCAGACTTCAAAATTGGAGATAAAGTTCTCAAGTGGGATTTAACAAGAGAAGACAAAGGAAAGCACGACAAGTTTGGCAGTTTGTGGAAGGGTCCATACATCATCCATGCCACTGTTGGTCCAAATGCATTTTTTCTGCAAGAGATAGATGGTATAGATCTGTTTGGGGGTCCTGTCAATGGCAGGATGCTCAAAAATTTCTATTGCTGATTTCCAATTTCCAGTTTCCATTTCCATTGTAAATACCATTGCTATGTTTTGTTTTCAAAGAAAAGAGAAAATGCTTCAAAAAAAAAAGAGAGAGAAAGAGAGGTTCAGACATGCTCAAAACATGAACCTATGATATGTAAAGAGTGGCTCTAACATGATCAAAGCCTGAGCCAAAGTAAGTGAAGATAGCTGGTTCTAACGTGTCCAAAATCTAAACCAACAAATAAGGAAATAGATTTAGCTCTAAGAAGCCCAAAACCAAAGCTGAAATGAAGAAGAGAAAGTGACTCTAACAAGCTCAAAACTTGAGTCACAAAGAAAAGAAGGATGCTTCAAAGCTTCAGATTTCAAGCCTTCAAGATTTTTTTTCTTCAGTTTTCTGCAAAATTTTTCCATGTGCAACTGTCTTTATGCCTTGGATCCACAACAAACTAGACTGTATAATCCTAGTTTGACTATTTTAAAATTTCTGTTGTAGAATGTAGAGAAGAAATCTGTTGGACAGTTTAATCCTAGTAGATATTAGAGTAGGTAGAGAAAAATGTGAGGCCAATAGTTTAATCTGGTCTCATGGAGTGATAAGGGTAGAATTAGATTAGTGTGTTTTCTGTTTCAATAAAAATGATGAGGAAGGTCCGCCAATTCAAATGCACCTTGAAGAAAAAATGCTAGGGTTATAGGATGGGTAGGTAAATTGTTTGGGGAACGTTTCTACTGATTTATTATTTTTGTAACAGCTGAAATCAAAGAAGAGAATATGGTTCAAGGATCATGCATCTGGCCTACTTCGAAGATTATTTTATGAATTCTTGACTCCTTCAAGAAGAATCCATCCCCATGTGGAGCCACTGTTAGCCCCCTATGAATTTTTTGTCAAGCAAACAGGTGGCTAAGTTGTTTTATGAGCCTTCAAGAGATACATTTCCCATGAAAATCTCTCATCCTTGAAGCCTCTATGTGTCCATTACCTTTTTAAATATCCTCACTGCTATTTCCATCCAAAAAGTCTCACTGATTGTAAAAAATTGTGCTCCAAAAGGCCTTCATTTGCCCCTTGTATCCCTGCAGAATGTCCCATTTTAACCCTTTTTCCACTTTGACAAAGTACCCCTTTTTTACCCCAGGAATCCCTCCCAAAATCCCCTAAACCACCCATTTCCCCTTTAAAACCAAGTGAGGTTCCCTCATTCGAGTTTAAATCCCTCTTTTCCCCCTATCGAATTCCCTTTTCAGCCTTAAAAACCCTCCTTTTTGGCTAAAAAACATTATTTTCCATATAGCAGGCTAGCCCCCTTCGGCTCAGCCCCAATAACCACTGCCCCACGTGACCCGGGCACTAAGACCAAGTGTTTGCTCGTAAGGCGCTAATCGCAGTCGGAAGGGTGGAGTGGAGCGCAACCTCTTTGCAAAGTTGAAATCTCTGATGCGATAGTGTTTTTGGTCCGGCGGCCTTTGAAGAAATCTCTACCGTCGATCTTAGAAGATCCGACGGCCCAGTGCTAATCGCAACTCAAGCCATCGAAGTTTCGGCCCCTGCTCTGCTCCAATGCGATTAGATCGCAGCCGTTGACCTCTTGAGATCCGACGACCCTGATCCATCCTGCTCCGCTCCTTTGTGCACGCCTGTATTCTTTCCGTTTGAGTCTTAACCGTTGATCCGTCACTCTGATCCAACAGTTGGCGTTGAATCGATCCATCGCCAATCGCAAGTTCTAAAATCATCACCTGCTGCCTCCCCTGATTGCGATCCACCGATCCAATCTTGCCGTCTGTGTAATCCAAGATCGACGGCCCACATCTCACCGGACCTCTACCATATTTCATTCATCGGACCTTCCCAAAGGGTTCATCTTTTGTTTTCTACTGTTGATCTCCTCCTGAGATCCAACGGCTCATAGTGAATCGCCCTCCGCCCATGCCGGGTCCCACCATTCACAACCAATCCCATTACATTTCCATTTATTTCTTTACATTTCACCTGAATTCCAACTTTTACGATCTACATTAAAATTTTAATGTTTTGCATTAAAGTTTGTCATTTCGCCCGGCTTCCACATACATTTTTCCATCGTCTCACTGCATATTCCCACCACTTTCCATTGCATCCATAGTCTTTTCTCCCATTGTGCTACCATCTGTTAGGGTCCCGTGATTTGGCCGATTGGCGAGCCAAATGACGATGTAACATCAAACCAAGCTTTGGAGCCCGAGGACCTAGCCTTCCTGGACTCAGAGAGGGCTCTCTCTATAAATGTAAAAGATATCGGTGTGTTCGCTTATGGTGTTCTGATATTAGGCTAGTTATGAAGTGATTTTTTTGATTTTTGGTTTTTTAAAGTTTGTGTGGGATAAAACTGATCAAAGATGTAAAAATGGATAACAAGAAGTCAGATCAATTGGGCTATGGGGTCAAACAGGTCAAGGAAGCTATGATATGATGATGCAAGGTTGCTGTAGGGCCGATTTGATTCACGGTAGAAGGGATCTTTGGGAAGAATGGGGTAAATGGACATCAAGCTTTGTGAAAGACGAGGGATTTCAAGTGTAATTAGTTGATAGCAGACATAAACATGTTATAGCAAGCCATTAATCATGCTAAGTGTAACTATGAGCTAATTTATACACAGAAATCAAACATTCCAGCCATGCATAGAGGTATAAGACCCTCTAACTTCGGGAAATGGCTATCAGACTTTGGGGAAAACACATAAGACAGACTAAAAACTCATAAAACTATGCCGGAACGCCTAAACATAGTCTCTAAGTTATTGGGCACTTTGACAAACAAGCTTTCATATTTTTAGGCAAAGGGCTAGATCGGGACTAGGCCTCCTTGGTTCAACAAGATGATCAACTAATCAGTCAAAGAGAAATTTTTATGGACAGAACTATGGACAGCTTATAGGTAGGCAGGGCACACCATACATCCTACTCAACATACATAGAACTTGTAAATAAAACTTAGCAAACAGTATCCTTAAGTTACTAAAGAGAAGTTAAGAATTCTTTAGCATAACTAAGGAAGAAGAAAACATCAAGCTATGAAGATTCAGGAATTTTGAGGTGCTTCCATGGGCATATCTCAAAATCAATCTCTACTGATCTATAGCAGCAAGAAGCATGGATTATGAATGAAAACTAGAAGACAAAACCATAGCAAGAAACACTATACCATTCTACCATGTCATGGAATCCATCACCAATCCTTCATCATTCATCAAAAGCATCCAAGAGGCAGTCCAAAAATCATAACACAAGTATGTTCTTCAAAGCTCATATGACCAATATATTGATTCTTCTCTCAAGTTCAGCCTCTGTTTTTACAATGAAACCCATGGAATAAATAGGTTTGAGGGAGGAAAACCTCATGGAGCAACTAGCTATCCCATTGGCCAAGTCAAAATATCTAAACTTGTCCTTGAGGCTTTGCAAAGCCCAAGGCACAAAATATCCCATAAAATATCTAAAAAACTGCTAAAAACGGAAATTATATTGACTTTACATCATTTCCCAAGTATAAAAATAGCTAAACGCACATTTGGGAAAAGCAGATTTTTGAGGTTCAAAAATTACAAAAATACTTCATATTTATGCCTGAAAAATGTCCCATGACTTGCTGGAGGCAATAGGCAGCCTTCCCGATGTCAAAATGAGGCTCATGATGGCTCGTTGGAAAGCTCTCTTTGTCTACTTTCCGGCGCAACTGAAACCATCTCAATCTGAGGCCTGGAAGTTATCCAAAACTGTACCTGTGTGTAAAAAACCAGGAAATAGCAGATTGCTGATATGGCGGGCAGAATGTGCAAAAAGAGGGCATTTTTCGCCAATTTGAGGGGGCGAATGATCTCCAAATGCTCTGAAAATCGCTGGAGACCTGCTCATGGAATTATGGCATCCATCGGTATCATCCTCCTCCCTTGACAACTCATCAAACTGAAATGGAAAAATTATGAGTTTTCGGCCAAAAACCCAAAAAATGCCAAAAAACAAAAAGTTGCCGAAAAAGGCCCAAAATTGGCATGCATGACCCTCAAGGGTCCATAGCAACATGCTCCAAAGTTGAGGCCAAAATATCAAGGGCTGATATGCTTTTCCCTTCTTTTCGTGCTAGGCGCTTCCCCTTTACCTTCTTCAATTTCTCTTGTGCTGCCTTTAGTTTGCGCCGGGCAAACTGATTCAGCTTTTGGAAGTGGTGTGTCCTCTTCCTCTGCAGCTCTAAATCTCTATTCACCCTCTCAAGCTTCATTTCCAAATGTTTGTTAGCTCTTTCAAGCCAAGCCTCTTTGTTTTCCTCAATTTCCTGCTCAAGGAGTGCAGTGAGAGGAAAGGCTTGGAGCTGGGCTTGCTCTTCTGCTCTCTGCTTCTCCAAGGCTCTTTTAAGCCCGATGGTCCTAGGCCTCTTCCGCCTAGGCTGGTCTTCCTCCTCTTCATCATCAAACTCACCAATGAGCTCTTCAATTCTTGCTTGCGCCTTAGCTGCCTCTTTCTTATACTTAATCGCCCGTGCCTCATGAACAGCTGTGTGCACATTCATTTGTTTGTTTTCAATCTCTAAGAAGTGGTTGAAATTCCTTGCCCTTTGAAGATCTTGCTCTAATGCGTCAATTTGCCCTTCCTTATGGATTAAGAGATTTTCAAGAAGGCGGGCCTCATTGTCACTGTCATCGCTTTGGATAGGGATGACAGCCAATTCACTTCCATGCTTCGTACTTTCCCAAACTTTTCTTTTACCTTTGAAAGCCAATCTGGCGCTTTTCCTCCTTGGCATACTAGAAGGTGTCCTTTTGGGCAATTTCCTCTTGCTAGGAACAATCTTGGTCACTGTTAGAGTGGCAAATTTAACCCCTCTTTTCCTTGTTGTGCTGAGTTTTGTTCTTTTGGGAGAAGGAGAAACAACTGATTTACCTTTGACATCTTTCTGAATTGGCTGATCTTCTTGAGGCTGATGGATGTTTTCCTCTTGCTTTTCACTTGGCTTCCCCTGTTCGCCAACATTAGCTTGCTGCTCTTCATCAATTCTTTGTCCAATTTGTGGCTCAAAAGGTGTTTCAATTTCCTGCCCAACCTGCTGTTCTTCATCTTCTAACCGCTGCTGTTCCTCAATCTGTACCTGCTGCCCTTCACTTTCTGTTTGCTGCTGTTCCTCATCATGGACCTGCTGTCCTTCATCATCCATCTGCTGCTGTCCCTCATCATGGACCTGCTGTCCTTCATCATCCATCTGCTGCTGTCCTTCATCACTTTCCTGCTGCTATCCTTCATCCCCTTCCTCTTGCTGCTGTTTACTGCCCTCTCCTTCCTCCTATTGACTTGGCTGTCCAGTAGTCATTCTGAGCCTTCTAGGAGTAGGCCTACTGGACAAAGGCACTGGGCGATGGACAGGTTGAGTAGGAGAAACATGGGCAGGAGGAACAGTGGCAAAATCTGGATGGCTGATGAATAAATCCCATGAAACCTCTTTCTTCTCTAGCTGGTATAGGAAGATAATCTTGATCAAAGAATGATGAAAAAGAGAAGGGATTTGCTGAGGTGGGGCCTTCTTTTGGACAGTAGATGCCATTTTCTCTATGCTTTTGAACAAAAAGTGAGGGAGGTTTAGTTGCCTGCTTCTAGTAAAGTGCATCAATAAACGGACATGATAGGCATAAATTCGATCAAACCTCCCTTCACAAGTGAAATATTTCATTATGGTTTTCATAAGCGGAGCATAACTGTCAAGGAGATATGAAAAAGGGAAAATAGCAGTGACAGCCTCTCTATGTTCAGGCTTGATGAAAGGTTTGTAATCCTCTAAGTCAAGATGAGCTTGTTTAAACCACTTTTCGCCATGATACGGGATCTTGGTGGCCTTGGACACATACCTTGGAGAAATTTTGAAATCAAGACCCCCAACTTGGAAGTGTTTTTGTTTGAATCTCAGGGCACACAGGTGTGTTAATGGCGAAAAAATCTTGACTTCTTCTATCTTCTGGCAGAAATCAAGGCAGCCTACTTCATGGAAATTGAAAAGTACAGATGGATGAGCATTAATCTCTTCTATAGAGATGGGCTCATATCTTTTATGTGGACCGCTCCTGCTGTCTTGCCTTGGAGGCATTTTGACCTGAATGAGCTTTGGAAGAGGCAAACTACCTTCACTGTGTGTAAAATGCCCTGCTGGAATCAAACTGTGTCACTTTACTGCTTTGACAGATAGACAATGAGATTTGGATGTCTTGCAACAATGTTTCTTTGAATAAACAAACTCTGCTCTTTAGAAAATGACCTTCTACCTTGAATGTACCATAGCCAGGCAGATTCCTCAATAGGACACCATATAGTAAAGAGGAGACAGATTGTTGTGTGAATTTCTTGTAGACAGTGTTAAGAAATCACTCTTCTTGTGAATTTGTTAGAGGTCAATCAACACACCTGTATTTGTGTCTCCAAGACAAATCTCAATCATTAAAAACCCTGCTCTTCAAAAAGTGACCTCTCACCTTGAAAACATCTCAGTCAACAACTTCCTAGTAGGAAATCACACAGTGAAAAAGAAAGGTAGACTGCTTAGGAAGAGTTTGCTGTGAGAAATGCTTTGATCACCCTGTTCTTGTGAGTTTTAAGATGTTACTCAATACCTCTTACTCCTTTCCCATAGTAGATTTTGCAATCATTAAAAACTCTGCCCTGTATAAGTGTGCCAATATTGAACTAACTTGCATATGTGAAAACAACCCTTAGTGCTATTTAAGTAGTCACTGTAACAGTCCTGAGCAAAGATGACAGAGTTTGAAAGACTCCAAAGTTTTTAGGCAGTTTATGTGAGTTTTCTCCTTTCAAAACAATCAATGGCCCCTTATGAATGTAACCCTCTGGTTATGTTAGAAAAACCTCTGCTTGGATGGATAGCAACTTGTCAATAAGCTTTGAACAACACAAGGCAGTCAACCAACAATACAGTGAATACTGTCTCTTTATGAGTAGGGTGAACAACCTTCCTCCGGAGCTTCAACCTATAAATTTCTGCTTGACCAATAACCCTTTCTCCCACTGTAATTTCACTGTTCTCTATGCATGTCACTCTTTTTTAAACAAAAACATGCTCATAAATTTAACCTTGATGTGAGTATACAGTCAGATTCATATTTAAAGCAGAGACAACAGGGTCTTTTTTTAAAAGCTCCAAAATCTTTGAGCAAAGGCTGTGAGAGATTGCTCTTTTCCACAATAATCAAGGGCCTTTTCAATGTGGAATATCAGTCATCCTTGGAAGAAATCTTTTATGATTTCTGAAAATCCACTTGGCAGTGAGGTTTTAAAGAACAGAACACAGCACAGAGTATACAGAGAATACTGTCTTTCGGTGGTTGAGTAGGGTAATCAATGCCCTGTTGCCTTCAAAAGTAAAGACTTCTTTTAAACTAGCATACTATTCTTCCTTGGAAAAATTCCTCCACACTTTGGAAAACCAGTTTTTTAAATGTCTATGAAAAACCACCAAACACAGTCAGGGTTTTCTGTCCATGGGATAAGATAGCAGATTTTGTGAAAGGCATTTGAAGTGTTGGCAGAGGTCAGTGGGAAATCTCAAACAACCAAGGTTTCTTTTTGATGAACTTCAACCATACATGCTATTTCAACAGATATGCCCATGCACAAAACTGACTTTTATCATTTGGCAATTTCGGAAATTTGGATGAAATTTCAAAATACCTCTTGAAATCGCTGAAAAAACCTTGGAGGAGAGCTGGAGCAGCACCGGAGACCTTCAAAATTTGCGCGGCACTCTTAAATGTCAGCACGATGCGCAAAAATGCACCCGGGTGGCCTGTCGGGTCGGCCTGTCGGGCGGTCGGGCGCCGTGTACAGGCGCGTCGCGCAACTGTACAGGCGCGTCGCGCCAACACTGACCGCCTTTGTAAAGTTGCTCCCAGGCGTGTCGCTCGGCCAATAAACAGTGCAGTCTTCTAAAAATTCGACCAGATCTTCCTTGTTTTGATGCTATGGAGGCACGGAGCTTCGTTTGAACTTTAAAAACGACACCTTCACTCTCCTATTTCACTCTTATGATATTTCAAACATCTTCAACGGTTACTTTCATCTTTTTCTTGTCATGCAAAAAGAACTCACGGTTGGTCTTTTAACACAGCAAGGCCTCTTTTTCAAACAGTGGTATTTCTTTCCAATTTTTTCTTTATTGAAAATGAAATAGCAGGGTGTTTCGAATTGTTTCATGGGGAAACTACCTCCTTTAGTAATATTGAACTTATCATTTCAATAACCTTTCGACCATTTTCGCCACTGTGTTTAATGGTGCTTATGAGATCTCTGTCCTTCTTGAATAATGAGAAAGCTGCATTTGTTTCAAACTCCCAAAACACTGATAATCTGTCAAAGCCACTTCTTTGTCTATTCATAACTGGTATGCCTATTCACCATGTCCATCTTGGGTATATATCTGAAAGGATAAGCTTGTGAAGCAGGAAAAACAGGGTTCTTTGATACACAGCTATCATGTTGCTTTGACCAGTGTATTGACCTTTTTGTAATACAATAATTTCATAGCTCACCTCTTTTCACTGTTTTACTTTCTTGGTGATATTTTAAAAGAGAAAACCACACAAGGTCTGTTGAAGGGCTTTGAAAGCCATTTTGTCATTTTTTAAAAGGAGATGGTCTGTCTTCTACCAATTTGTTTGATAATTGCTGCTTCCAGGCGATTTATGAGCTCCCTCTTTGATTGTAAGTGCCATATTTTGGCTGCACCCATTCAAACTATATTTCTCTGTTTACTTAAGAGGAATTTCCCTTTAAACTTCTTGGCATGTGACAGTGAGGTGACTGTGTGGCCTCTTCCCTTAAGGAAACTGCCCTTTTTGTATCAATGGCCTGCATAGTCAATATTGTCTCCTGTCCACTATAGGTACAGTTTGACAGACATTTTCATATGAATAGGAAAATAAATATTTTTGAATTAGAAACACTAACTTTGACCTGTGTAATGACTGTTATTTTCCTTCTTTGTATCCTTCCACTGCACCTTTTGACTAATCAGTCTTCAACAACATCTAATGCTTTGGCCATCTGCTCATAAATGGAGGAGGCTCTTCATCAGGCAAAGTATCTGAAGTTTGTTTGACAAATCTGTTTGACACAGATTTTCCCTGGATGTGATGGTAAGCAAACCACTTGAAAAACATCAATACTAGCACCTCTGCTTGCAATCATCACTGTGCTTCAGAAAAACCCTAGCCAAAGTGTCACTGTCTCTCTGCACTGCTCTGAGGGTGACTGAAATATCATTATTTGCTTTAGTCAACTTATGACAGATTTTTGAAAGATAGTCTCTGTGACTATGGAGGTCAGCACCCTTTGAAAACAAACAACTTTTCCTCTGCCTGTGTGATGACATGATCTGTCAGCACCTTTTCAATTTGGTCTTGTGGGGAAATCAAACTGCCTATGATTAGAATTGTTTTAACTCATGATATGCCTTTTTTTTAAAGTTCAACAATTCACATGATTTTGAAAGCTTCAAATGACCTCCTTTATCAGACCAAACTCTGTTTTCCTTTAAACTTGCATATTTCAGACTCTATCCCTGTTATGATCATCACTCACATTCATAAAACCTGGAGATATTGTTTCACTGTTCAGTAAAAGGCAAACCTGGACTTTTGCAATCTTAAAAATCAATACTGGCCAGCGCCCTCTGCTTGTGGATGAAGGAGGCGCCCTAACCCTCTGCTTGTAAATGAAGGAGGTTCTGGGCCATGACAATTTACCAGTTTGCTGAGACAGTGGTGTTCTTTTCTTACTGTGATTTTCATGCTGGAAGGAGAATGCAAGGTTTTGATGAGTGGCTCTCTGTTTTGCAGACATATCTCAGGCTCATGTTACATTTAGAAGCAGCTGTTCTTCTAACTGTAGATTCAAGCATTTTCTCCCGAGATAAAATTATATTTCCTGCCTTTGTAGAAACCATAAAACACTGTGAAACACCTAATAGTCAGCTTGAGATTGGGGTTTATGAAGTGCTGAGATCTAGGGGGTGTGAGTGGCGCGACTTAGAGCTGTTTGTCAATTTCATTTGCAAAGTGGGAGGTCAGTCATGGTAGGTCTGTAGCAGATGGAGGCTTTTTGGCTTTTTGATGATTGCCAAGGGTAAAATGCCTTAAAGCACCACTTCCTAACATAGGGGAGACTTTTGAAACAGATTTGGATTGCAGGAAAGCCGATGCGGCGTACTGCAGAGGGCCGAAGCCGGGAGACAGGGATAATGAGTGGTTTGACTTGACATGGGTGGACCGAAAAGTAGAAAAGGCGAAAAAGTTTTAGGAGGGTTTTCATTTATATATTGACATAAGGAAATCGCTTTCTAGAAAACTCAAATGAGATATAGTCATCACTAATATAAAAAACACCGATGGCTGGAACACTGAATATCAGAATTCCACCACATCCACCCTCCTATGCATGATTTTTCTTAATGTATTTATGGTTTTGCAAGAAGGCGAGAGTGGAACACCGCCATGGTTCACAGTCACTATTATGGTGACACAAATTAAAAGGAAGATCATTTTTAGAGCCTAAAATCACAGAAGAGAGCCTAGGATGGTGCTGGAGTGTGATTTTCATTAAAAATATAGAGTTTGACCATGCGAAACCTTTCCAGTGCCATCAAAGCTCAAATTTCACTAATAGAGATAGTCGAAGCGGCAAAGAGTATTGGTACAGAGTTAAGGAGTTCTAATGCACATTATTGAAGATATTAAGCCTTAATTCAGAGTTTTAAAGGCCTGGTACCAGATTGAAGACCTCATAAATCACACAGAAGGCCTATTGCACAGAAAACAATGTTATCAGTGTTTCACGATCAGCATGAGTTTCCTCCCGAGAAAGGACACAGTACCCATACCCTTTCTATTCCGTATCATGTCCCGGAGATGATTTCCTCCCTGACAGCAGTCTTATGCTACCAGAGCATTTGTTACATAGTATGGAAGACCCCAGAAATCATTGTTCTACCTTTATTTAATTCACTAGAGTACCACAAGTACTGTAGCTGTGGATACATCAAAGACATACCTGGAGTAAATTGCAGCCTGTCGAAGACCACTCTTTCATCCAAAGAGTACAGAAGTTCAATGCATAGACATTAAAACAAAATGGGTTTCGACCCACTATCTCTGCCCTATTTTTAATGTTCATTTAGTATTTCATCAACCTCCTCTGCCTCTGTCTCAGCTATAAAATTCATGAAGAAACTCATTGTAAAGGTTGTTGATCGAATATCTGAGAATTGCAAGTTGTTTTCTTTTGAGACATCGTCTCTGTGTAAAGTTGTAAGATAGGCTGAGGAAGATGTTTTCAGACTGAATATCAAGCTGTTGGCAATGTTGTACATGACTGGTGTTGCTCTTTAATATGACAAGCACATTTCTTTGGATCCTGATTTAAAGCAGCGGTGATGTTTTTCTATCTTTGTATTTGTTTTACCTTGTAGTTCATTTCACTTCATTTCTTCTGGCACGCATCAGAAATCTGGCATACTATTTACCCTTGTTAGGTACCCTATGTTTCTGCTCTCCTTGCCTTCAATGTTTTCTTCTGAATGTGTTTTTTGAGGATTGATTTCAACTAATTTAACCAGTGTAGTGGTCAAATATATACTGCTAGTTGATGTATGAATTAATGAATATGTTCTTAGATGTTCTTGTTAGGCTTTAATTGAATGAATTGGGATATTGGGAGTTTAGAACTTTGTCTATGTCTTACTAGAGTCCTTTTCAGTTGATTAAACCTTTCTAAGTTCCCTTGAGCTAGAGGCCGAAGCATTGAGAGTTCAAAGTCTCTCTCTGATCTTAGGTTTTCACCTTTGTGTTCTGAATATTTAATGTTCCTTGTCTGAAGAGTTAACCTTTTAGGTTTTGGATCACAGGTTGTCCAATGGCATGTCCTGTCCCTGGATATATTTTCTGAAAGTTCACCTTGGAGGTTTCCTTGCTTTCACCCTCTCTCTTACCATTTCATGTCACAATATCATCTTTAAGATCCAATGCTTTAGATGACTTGCCCAACTAAAAGCCTACATATTGAATAGCAAGTAAACCCATTCCTGAATCCATTTCCTAATGGTCTTGAATGTTCTCTGAATTATCTCTCATTTGATTTAAACCCTCTTTGCTTAGCCTTGTCTTATATTGAACCCTTCTTTCCTGTTTCCCAACAACCAAACAAAAATAAAAAAAACAAAACCATGTGCCTATAACTAGCCTAATATCTCAAACATAGAGCTTCAAAGACATAAAACCTTTGCTGATATAGAGAGATCCCTCTCTGGACCCAGGAGGGCTAGATCCTGAGGTCTAAAAGTGGTTCTAATGTTGTCTCATCTTTTGGTCTTGCCAATCTGGCCAAAACATGGGAACCCCAACACATTATGCATGGATTGACCCTTGGAAATGGTCATCCACAGTCAAAAGATTGTCTCAGTTCTACAATCGCATATAATCACACATAGTGCAACCAATAGTGAAAAGATGATGGTACTCTCATGCAGTTGAACAGGGGAGTACACCAGTGTAAAAATCCTACACCTGAAGGGGGGGGAGTTTAGGAATAGTTTCCAAGAGAAGTGTCTCTCCTTTCAGTTGCCAAAGGGGGGAAAATGTCAATGAAATTGACAGTGGTTGTCACACTGAAAGTCTCGACAAAACCAACAAAAGCAGCCAGTGGGCATCTTCAACAACCAGTGAGCATCTTCAACAGCCAGTGTGCATCAACGATTTTTCCAGTGGGCATCAAAAAGTTTTCCAGTGGGCATTCGACAGCAAAGAAGCAGTGAACAGTTTTCAGCACAGAAAAAGCAACAATGAGTTGTTTTTGACATCATCAACCAGTGGGCTTTGAAAAAATTTTGTCAGTGGAAAAAGGATGTTGATTTCATGCAAAGGACAGATGGATCCTTTTGAAACTTGGCACTTGATGGAGTTGTCAAGTGAAATTCAGAGATGAATCAGACATACAGCTGACTGATGGTCTCTTCAGATTGCAGTTTTTCAGCATCCAGTTTTGGCAGTTTTTTAGGCAATTTTTTTTGAGGATCAACATGAGAACTTGGAAGATGGTTCCTCGTTCCTATTTTGGATTTGCGATTGAAGGGGGGAATGTTAGCCTCTCTCAAATAACAATAATAAATCCAAAATAATAAATAAATTAATTAAATATTCCAAGTTAGGAATCTGTGCCTAACTCTTGGGTTGTTCCTCAAATATTGGAGTTTGTTTAGTAACTCCTATCTTGGTGGGTTTTTGGTGAGAAATTATCTCAACCAAAGGAGTCTAAGATAGCACAGACTATCTTAGACATTTTCTCTAATCTATTTAAATTGTAAACTAAATTATTTTAATAAGAGAGAATGATGAGAATGCTATGAGGCTGAAGCCTCTTTTCTGCCATGGTTTTGTCTGGTTCTGTATCTATGTTTTCTGCAATATATTTCTGAGTTATTTCATTTCTAATACTAGGAGGGAATAATATAGCTTCTTGGTAACATATGAAGAGGGTATTTTTAACTAAATATCAGGAATATTTCAAAACGAGAGAAATGAAGGATGAGATCTTCACTATTGTACAAGGTGAATATGAGACCTTGGAAGATTACCTAGAAAGATTTCGATATATTCTTCAAAGGTCAAAACATAAATTTGATCTAAGTAATATTAAAACCTTGTTTTTTCAAGGACTTACTGATGAATTGAGAAATAATTTGAACTTGTTAGGACAAGGGGATATTTCTCACAAGAATTTTGATTATATTTGCGACTTGTGCAGGAAGTTCTCTCGGAATTAATCTAGATATGGTAGAGGAACTTAAAGTAAAAATAGAAGATTTGGATCTACAAATGATATGATTATTGGTTTGGAAAATAAAATGGACAATATGAAAACTAAAATTATGAATACTGTTAGCAAACAAATATATTGTTTAAAATTTCAGGAAAAATTAGTAGAAGAGAAAGAGTCATTGTCCATTTATTGTCTGAAATGTAGAAAAAAACATTTCTTACATGAATTTCCTGCAAATTTTAAGAGTGCTAATAAGTGTGTGATATGTAAGAGTGCTAATTAGGGGGAAGTCTGCAGCTGGACATGTCCTTTGATACTATTCATGTATATGGGGGTGAAAATATTATATTATACAGAGAAGTAAGATTCATTAATACTGTTTGTAAAGATAATCAAGAAATAAATCATCAAATTTATGTCGTTGATCAGGATTTTCGATGTCTTACATTATCATCTAGTAATCTCCAAAACTCTCAGCTTAGCATTGAATAACTTGTGGATAAACCTGAATGTATGAAAAATGATATTTGGAGACTATATTTTGATAGATTTTCTTCCAAGGATGGAGCTAGAGCTAGTATTATACTTATCTCACTAGATAAAGAGAACATAAATCAATATTTTAAGTTAGACTTTGATGTGACAAATAATGTAGTAGAATATGAAGCCTTATTTTTAGGACTTGAGTTAGCCAAAATTCTCAAAGTTCAGAACTTATGTGTTTTCCAGTGATTCAGAACTTATTGTCAAGCAAATAAGAAGTATATGCCAAGAAAACATCTTAGGCTTAGATATTACAAAAATTAAGTATGGGATTATGTAGAGAACTATTTTCAATATTTAAACATTACAACAGTTCCAAGGGACGAAAACATGTATGCAGTTTCTTTAATTGTTTCTGCTACTTCTTTTAAAACTCCTGACCCAATGCAACTATAATATCAAATTCAAGTGAACTATAGGCCTTCAATCCCTGAAAATCGTAAGAAGTAGAAATTTTTTGAAGATGATGAATAATTGAACAATTTCCTGTAGGTAATTGATGACTTTTCAGCGTTACAATATGAGGGAAAAACAATTATTGATCTTAATCCAGCTTCGGAAAATAAAAATTCACATTTGAAAAATACGATTGTTGATCATGATATCCTTCAATTGCCAAACAATCTCATTCCCAAGGGCCTAGTTCCTCTTAAAAAAAATTCTGACAATAATGATGTTTTTAAAAATTCATTATCAAATTCAAAACAACAAGGAGATATAAAAGACTGTGATATTGGAACTGATAAAGAAATTAAAAATATCAAAATTGCAACATCCTTACCTAAGGACATAAAGGAAAAATATATGAATCTCTTAAAGCATTACAAAGATGTTTTTCTTGGTCTTATGATGAGCTTAAGTCTTATGCCACAAATATTATTCAACATAATATCCCTTTAAAAACTGAAACCAAACCATTTCAACAAAAAAGAAGAAGAATAAACCCAATTTTTCTTCGAGCCATTAAACAGGAACTTAAGAAATTATTGGATGCAAAAATCATTGTTCCTCTTATATTTTTCGAATGGATTGCAAAATTAGTTCCTGTAAGAAATAAGAATGGTGAAATCAAATTGTGTGTGGATTTCAGAAACCTCAACAAACCATGTTTAAAAGACAACTATCCACTACCCAAAATGGATCAGTTACTCCAAAGTGTTTCAAGTTCTACTAGAATTTCAACAACATTCACCACTCCCTGGGGTACATTTATGTATGCTAGGATGCCATTTAGCTTGAATAATACATGAGAAACATTTAAAAGAGCTATGTATTTAGTTTTTGTTGGAAAAATAAATGAATTCATTGTTATTTACCCGGATGATCTAAATGTGTTTTCAAATTCTTATGAAAAACACTTAAAGCACTTAAGAAAGGTTTTTGATAGGTGAAAAAAAATTGGAATCTCGCTTAACCCAAAGAAGTACCTCTTTGCCATAAAATAAGGGAAGATGTTTGGCCACATTATCTCAAAAGAAGGAGTGGTAATTGATCCAAAATGAGTCTCATCCATTGAGGTAATAACTCTTCCTATAAATAATAAGGAAGTTCAAACTTTTTAAGGAAATATTAATTTTCTGAGAATACTTATACCAAACTATGTTGAGATTGTTAAATATATTAATGACATGTTGAAAAAGTATCATGAAATTAAATGGAAAGTGCATGCTATATTTTCTTTAACACAAATAAAAAGGACTATTTCTGAGGCCCTAGTATTATCCATCCCTGATTATACCAAACCCTCAAGTATTTTATATTTTCCCCTTAACACTACTTTAGCTATTGTTTTACTGTAAAAGAATGATAACCAATATGAACAACCAATTTCCTTCTTTAGTAAAGTGATGAGAGACACAAAGCTAAAATATGACATCATTGAAAAACAAGCATATGCTCTTGTACAAGCCCTCAAAGCCTTTCGAAATTATGTCCTTCATTCTCCTATCATTGCTTATGTTCCAAATAATGTTTTCAAAATAATTTTGACCCAACCTAATATAGATCATAGGAGAGGGAGATGGATAGCTAAAATCTTTGAATTTGATCTAGACATCAAATCAACCAATCTGATAAAGGGACAAGGTTTAACCAAGTTGTTGGTTGAATCTAACTATAAAATCTTAGGAATAAACACTATCATGAAGATATCAAGAGAGAAGAATCCAAAATAACCTTCCTCTAGTTCATTAGAGAAGAATCCACAAGAACCTTCTCCAGTATCAAGAGGGGAGAATCCACAAGTACCTTCTCCAGGATTAAGAGAGGAGAATCCACAAGAAACTTCTTCTACAGATTCAACTCCTCTTCCAATTCATATCGAATAATTTTTTTTTTTATTTGAATGGTATGTTGATGTTTTAAAATTTCTTTGTGAGCTCAAATACCCTCCTTGTTTCACCAAAAATAAATGCATAACTCTTATATTAAAAACTATGAAGTATTGTATCATGAATACAAATTTGTATTGGAAATATCCATTAAATATCTTACTTATTTGGCTAAATGAGAGTGAAACAGAGGGTGTTATAGATCAATTTCATGAAGGAGTATGTGGAGGTTAGTATTCTTGGAGATAAACAACATACAATATTTTGAGAGCAGGTTTCTATTGGTCAAAGTTGTTTTCACAGGTTGGGGAAAAGTTAGAAACTGCATTCCATGTCACATATTTGCTGGAAAACAAATATTGGTAGCACTTCCCCTTGTTCCAGTTTTAATTGAGGAACCATTTTTACAATGGGGAATTGATTTCATTGGAGAGATACATCTAGCATCCATCAATCAACATAGATGGATGTTAACTGCCACATATTACTTTACCAAGTGGGTAGAATCTATTCGAGTAAAACAAAACTACATATATTGTTGTCATTAACTTCATTGAGGAAAATGTACTATCTAGATTTGGTTTTCCTCAAAAAATAGTCACAGATAATGAACATGCATTTAGTAGTGTTAAAATGATAGAATTATACTCGAAATATGAAATTTTATTACATCATTCTACTCCATACTATCCTCTGGGAAATGGGTTGGCAAAATCATCCAATAAGAGTTTGGTAAAAGTGATAAAAAAGGTATTTTCAGATCATAAGAAAAATTGGGACAATCATCTTAAGTATGCAGCTTCGGTCAACAAAATTTCACCCAAAAGATCAATATGTAAATCCCCTTTTCAGCTTGTCTATGGCACTGAGGCCATTTTTCCTACACAACTAGCCTTTCCTGTCATGAAATTTTTACAAGAATCCAATGAAAAGCCTGATTATTTTTCTAGAAGAGTCAATCATATTATAAAATTAAATGAGGATAGAGATGAATTTCAGTACCAACTTCGTCAATATCAAAATTTGATAAAAATTTTGTTTGATAAGAAATCCAGAGAAAGAGATTTTAGGGAAGGAGATTTAGTATTGAAATGGGATGTTAGAAGAGAAGAGAAACAGAAAAATGGTAAATTTGAAAATTTTTGGTTGGGACCATTCAACATTGCAGATTTCAAAGGAAACAACACTTTTATTCTACAGAACTTGAAAGGAGCATACTCTACATTGCCTATCAATGGGAAATTCCTAAAGCACTACATTTAGTACTGAGGTTTTTTCCAGTCCATTTAACAGTGCATTACTGATTTTGTTTATATTTCATTTTCATGATATGATTTTACAAAAAAGACCCCACAACCTGAGGAGAAGGCACATGGTTATACTTGTTCTCTGCATCTCATTGAGAGAAGCCGTACCGAGTTTGAGCCGATGTTGTAACATCATTTTATTTTTATACATAATTTTTAAAAAATAGAAAATAAAAATAATAATGAATGTATAAGAAAATAAAAAGATAAATGAATCCATGACTACAAAAAAACCATCTTTTATTTTAATGTTCATCAGATCCATCCCATTGATCAAATGGATTTACATAAGTAGACAAGTGAAATGTTATATTCTACACTGACAAATTCAGCAATGACGACATCCAAACTCCAAGCTTTAATTAATAATATTTAGTCTCAATTGAAATTAGAAAAAATATCTTCTTTGGCTAAAGACACTAAAATAAAGTCTTTAGAGGATTTAATGATTAAACTGGGATATGATCCCAATAATGTAAAAGTTTCCGAAGAGATAATCAAAAGAAAGAATGTTGATATTGCAGCCTTGAGAAAGTAGTTCAAACTTCCATCTACCAAAGATCCATAAACAAAGGAAGTCAGTGAATTAGAAAAGGAGAAAGAAGATATGTTCAAAATCATCATTTAACAAAATGAACAGATTCAAAAAATGGAAATTGAAATAGAAAAACTACTAAAAGAGAAAGAGCAACAATCAACTCAATCAACATTCATTCCTCTAAAAACAAGTCTAATCATACATACATCAACAACAGGGGTATCTACTTCAACAACCACTACAACAGATCCAACAAATGATCTAGCCAAGGCCATGGGAGATATGTCGTTAAAGGGACAAGAAATTGAAAAATTGAAAGGACAACTTCACACCCTCCAAGAACAAAAGATTAAGATTGATAATGAATATGTGGCAGAAATAAAAAAGAGTCACATATTGACTCAAAGAATATATACTTTGGATAATGAATATGCTATGGCTCAAACAATTGCACAAGCAAAAGAGAACATCTTGATAGAGATAAAAGAATCCATGATTGAAATATGGCCATAAACTGAAATTATTTTTGAGCAAGAAGAATTTGTGAAAAGGTCAAATAAGGTCATAGAAGATGTAAAGAATGATTTGGGACAGAAACCAGGAGAAGCTACTGCCTTGATAAGAATCATAAATTCAAAGACAAAAGAGGAACTGGAGGAAAAAGATATGGATATAGAAATAAAACCATTATTGAAGTAAGAAGAGTTCTTACTAAAATAAATTTACCATTACATTTAGAAAATAAATGTCACAATCTAGAGACCATCATTCAAAATTTCACAAAAAATTCAATATACTGCATCAGAAAGGAATGCCAGGATTATAGGTAATTGGAGACAAATTAATTCAGTTGGAAAATTATCAACACAAATTGTATTCCATAGAAACAGATAAGTCTAAATTCTCCACCATAAAAGGAACTATTACAGGGAAAGATTTCATGGAAGGATTAAGTTTTGACTTAATGATCAAGCATGAATTAAAACATCTGTTTATAATCAAGCCCACTTTCCAAAAATATACCGAAGTAAATGAAACATATAAAATTTAATAAAGTATTCTACTCCTAATGAATAAACATGGGATAAACTATGTAAGCTTCTTGATTAAAATAGAAAGTGATCTTCTGCAACAAAGCAACAATCTTTTCAGTTCGAGTCGTCACCGGAATGCTTGAAATCAGTAACAAATATTTTGAACAGTTCAATTTTCTTATATTTTTTGAGTTATTTCTGTAAGAAAATTTGAGATATTTTCCATAGAAATATTGATATTTGAATCAATATATTTCTGAGGAAAATTGTATAAATACTTCCGAAACAAAAGTACAAAAGGTTGAACCTTTGGGATATATTATTAAGCAGACTTGTATTCATTTGAAGTTTTTATGATATAAATAGAAGGATCCTGGATTTTCCTCAAAGAAATTTGTTTTCTTGAGAGTTTTTCGTTGTTATTTCATGTCATACTATAAATTTATACATATATTTAATTTTGATTGAAGAAATTTGGGTAAGATAAGATTGAGTGTCAACATGTCTGAAATCCCCTGTGAAGTTATAATATATTAAAGAGATTAGTTTATTGGAATGTTTGTCTAAGATAACTCCTCTACATTATTAAATCTCGACTTCTTCATCAATTTGAATATATTTTTTTTGGGTTGTATAAAAAAAATTACATGCATATTTTCCTTATGGTTAATATTATACTCTTTCTCAATATTTGATAGGCCATAGACTCTTTTATTTCTTCCTTACACATCTATTTTGAATCAAATTTATGTTAAGTGGTAAAGTAAAAACCTTAATATTATATCATGATTAATCAAGATTCACCACCTGCTTGAATTTCCCTAGAACATTGGTCATATAAATATTAAAAAAAAAAAAAAAACATTTTAGATGCTTTGGCATAATTCCTTAACCTAGAATTATCAATAGAGGTACAACACATCTTATTCCTGATTTTTTTTCCCCATTCCATTTTCTTATATCCCCCTGGATTGGTTTATCTCACTCTAAGTGACCTTAATAATTCCCTTCCCTTTAAAATACCTATGTCCCGCTTCTTTTTTTACTCATGAGTTTTTGCAGGATATAATAAATCTTTGAAGACCTTACATGATCAGATCGAGAGCACAATGACATCTGGAAAATGATTATAAAAGAAACTCCTTTAATTATGCAAATTATCTGTGAATCTAGCCTGTTTATAACTAATATAATTTGATTTTGTTTTATCATATGCATAAGAATCCTTTATGCAGTACAAGAACCACATTCTGGTGCAGGAATACTAATGTTCTAGTACAAGAAGCTCGGTTCGAATGCAAGAACCTTGTCGCAGTACAAGAATTCTATTATAATGATGAGCTTCATTGGATTGAATTCAAATTTTATTTAAATATATGATGGATATTTATGAAAGCCAGGATGGTTTTATTTATGATTTGAATGGAACTACTATCATTGCCTAAAAGGAATAAATGTTTAAAGTGCAAGAATATTATAGGCCTAGCTAACGTCACTTTAACAAAGCACTACCATATTAAATTAAATTCATGATGAGGGTCGGGAACATGTGTAAAAGGTCACTTCCTTACCTGTTGATCATATCTGAAACTTGTCACCTTTTAATGATTTATCCGTTATCATGTATGAACCATGTGTTCCTTTCTTGAAATCTTAACCAATACAACCACCGCCTTTAAACATCATTACCTCGCTTACCTTGGAAATCATGCCAAATCCCTAGCCTTTTAAATTGAATTTTTGCACTGACAAGGTGGAAATAATTTTAATAACCGATGCAAGTGGATAGGACGTTGTGGACCACGAATTAAGGAACAGGTGTATGCAATTCAAATTATTGATAAATGCAGAAATTGTAAGCGCACCCTCAAAATTCATAAACTACATGTTGAGAATGATTTCCTCGGGATTTTGTAGGGGACTGGATTAGTCAAAATTATTGTGTATCATGGCACCAGTCTGAATTAAACCGTGGTCTGTGAAAGAGTTGGAAGGGACAATGGAGTATGAGGGTAGCCTGCCTCTGTTGCAGGAAACGGATTTTCTTCCTTTCTGACTCAAGTTCGATGGCTATTATTCTATCATGGCTCAATAACTTTCACACACATTTGATGGAAGGACAACCACTGTGTGCTCTCTGTAGTTTCAAGTGACAGAGCACATTATTTCTTAAGCCACAGAGCTACCATCTACAGGAGAGAAGTGGTTCAAGAAAGGCGAAGTGGAAAAAGGTGTATGGCATCATTTTATAATCAAAGATGACTATGTTGGTGATTGGAAGGTTGGAGTTTAGAGGAATGTGGTGGCTGAAAAATGGCGACATTTGCTGTATATTATTAAATGTTCCTTACCTGCAAAGGAATGTACTCCTTCATCTACCTTTATCATATTCAGCTTATGCTTCATTTTGAATTAGGTAAGTTGATCAATTTCCTTCATTTTCTGCTGAAGAGTTTAGACAAAATGTAGAAAAGTGTGCAAAAGAGTCGAAAATACCAGATGGGGTTTAAACTGTGCCATTATGGTTTAATTAAGATTATGGTTAAAAAAGAGTTAGAAAATAGAGGTACTACGTGGGAAGCATTTTTGGAAGAATTTTAGGGTAAAAGAACTATAAAACGATCTCGTGGTAAGAGTTTGTTAGCACTCCACTAGATCTCCAAAGGCTGAAATGAGACCAGCAAAGGTAACCACAGATCGTTTTGACCTAGTAGCTAGTCCTACTAGGCAGGAGAGTGCTCTCTCTATGATATCATAGCCAAATTGACTGGATAATGAATATTTTAGGCTAGGTATAGTAATATCTAGGGTTTGATTGATTTATTTTGCATGTTGGATGGTAAATTAGGTCTAGGAAAGACTAGGTCAGGGCACTAAGGATCAAAATTGTAGAGATCTGATGGGGCAAGGTAGGCAAATACTTTAGAAATTTCATGTATCTATATGAGTGTGATTAGACTGGTAAGATTTCAAAAAGAGCATGAAATCATGAATTATTTTCTATCAGAAGAAAGTGAAACACAACTATGATAATTCCTCCAAAACAGAGCATCAAATAATTAATTCTGCTTTTCTAACTTAGGAATCAATCACATTGAGAGATGGAAATTAATATGGAAAGAATAATAAATTAAAACATATGAAAACATAAGAGGCAACATTGCTAAAAACATACCACATGAATCCCGCCACAATAGTTGCAACTTTGTCTATTAGTTCCTACCAAAATGACTAAATACACTAGTGTTCAAAGATCAATTACATAACATCCAACGCTTGCAATGAAAAAGAAAATTTTAGATATAGATTGCAACAAACTTCTCCCAGCCTCACGGGGTTGAAACCATGACTTGTGAAGCTGAAACCAAGTCTTTCTCCAACTAAACAAAAAACTAGGGAAGTTATGAACTGTTTCTCCTTTTAGCAAAACAACTAGAGAAATCCTCTCCAAGCACTAATGAGAGGTAAATACAACTATTTAAATCTATTACCATGCCTTTTACATTCAATTTTAAACCTTTACCTTTTACAATTACAATTTTACATTTCCCAAAGTGAAACTGTCAAATGAAAATTACATAGGAAAATTGTAAAATTACAGTGAATTTCCATAAGTGCAACAAATTTCTTTTAAGGCCCTTTTGGGTGCCTTCCCATTATCCAAAATTTCAAAGAAGATTTTTTTTGAGTATATGGTCAAGTGCATATGAATTTAGGATGTTCAAGCAACAAATTTTTCCTCCTAAAGCCTGCTAAAAACTCTTTCTCCCAAGCTCACTCCTATAAGCACAGTGAATTTCTGAAAATGGGGTAGAGAGGTGATTTTTTAGCACCTTTTTAGCACTAAAAGCTGAACCCTTAACTAGAAATCTGACAAAATGGGTAGTCTCAGAATTTGATTAGATTTCTAGAAACAAAATTTTTTTCTCATTTGGAGGTCTGTAGAAAAAGCGCAACAAATTTCATTGCGCTTTTGGGGAGAGACAGAAAAATCTGCACCAGTCTGCACCAATAATTCAAAATTTGTCTAAAAACCCAAAAATTTGCAAAATTTAAAAATTGTTGTGTGAGGCTCTAAAAAAGTGTGTCATGCAACCAAGGAGGCATCAGTAAGAAAATGGATTTTTCCCCTCTCCTTTTAACTGATTAGGGTTTCTTTGAGCTTATTTTGCAATTTCTTGATCTTGACATTGCAAATCTTGTTTCTGGTATGATAGTGATCAAGCATGTGCCTGAACATTTGATTGTCCTTGTTGGCCTTGTGAAGGAGCTTCTCCAGGTGTATGTTTACCCTGTCAAGCCAAAATTCCCTATCATCATTGATTTCTCTTACACTTCTTTCCTCAAATGTGAGTTCTTTTGCAAGAAGTGCCTCTTGTTGTTTTTCTTTCTCCAATTCTCTTTTTAGGCCCCTTTTTTGGTATTTTCCTTGTGATCTGGGCCTCATCATCATGAGATTCATCGTGTCCAATCACTGCTTTTCCTTTGGCATATTTCCTCTTAGATTTCAACAAGTCCATTTCCAAGAGTACTTGCTTATCTTTCAACTGTTTGTTCTCTTGCTCAAGGAAGGAGATAACAAATTGTGCCCTTGCCAAATTATGTTGCAACTCTCTGATTTTGGCATCTTTTCCTTTGATGACCAAGTTTAGGGTTTCCTGTTCATCTTGGGATTACAAGTATACCAGGTCAAAATCTTGTTCTTCCTCACGGATAATTGTCTCATGTTGTTCATGATATCCCTGTTTTGCTGATGTGGAAGGTAAGGCCCCTTCCACAATTTGTGGAGAAAACACTTGCCTATGTCCTCTCTGATAAATTCAGGCCTCTTTTTCATTTTTACTCCTTTTAGGAAAATGATGCTCCTCATCGCTTGATTCTTTAGCTTTTTTTAGCTACTCCTCATCCCTGTTACTTGGATTTTGTTCCTCCCTATTGCTTGGTGATCCCACATCATGCTTTGGTGAAGACATTTCTTACTAATGTAGTGGCTCGACGAAGTTGTCCTGAACTATATTTTCCAAAAATGACTCCCAAGTGATCTGATTTTCTTGAAATTGGTGAAGAATGATGATATTAATCAAGTTGTGATGGAAAAGACTATCTCTATGATCTCTTCCCTTTTCATGTGTCTTCTCTGCCATCTTGGACACACTTTTGAAGAGGTAATTTCACAAATTAAGATATTTTACAGCTATAAAATGCATCAGTAGTATTATGTGGTACTGATAAAGTCTTGAAAAATTTCCTTCACAAGTGAAAAACCTCATAATGGACTTCATCAATGGATCATATCTATCCAATAGGTATCTGAAATAAAATACATGCAATGGAGCATCTTTGTATGGTGATTTTAAGTAGGGTTTGAATTATTCATCATCAAGACTCATACCCTTGAACCAATCTTCTCCATAATTTGGTATACTAGTGGATGTGGAGAAGGCTTCTAGTGTGAAGATGAACTCTATCAATACTATAAAAACCTTATCCTTTTTCAAAGAAATGAAAAATTGTTGGAAATATTGTCACTGATGGCAAAGGAGAAGAAAGAAGAACCAACAAAAAGGCAAAGAAGATAGGTAAGAGGTAGCCTAGGCAGCAGAAGCAGCAGAGGAATTAGAGTAGTGAGGGTGAAAGGGCCATTTGAGTTGTAAGACCCACAGTAGTAGGTAACGCAGGTCTGTACATACAGCGAATATAGTGAAACAGTCATGCACTTCCAGTGCACTGTCATGCATAGGAATTGAATACAACGGATCAATGCAGAACAATAATTTTAGAAGCAAAGGAGGAAGGGTTTATATGCAATGGAAATGGATTAGAGTAATACATGCAGGAAAATGGATCAGATTAATACACATAGGAATGGAAGGTACACAGGGTGGAACTGTGCGATGGAGGAAGGGTTTATATGCGATGGAAATGGATCAGAGTAATACACGCAAGAATGGAACCTTGGGTTGAAGGAACAGAAACACGCGAGAGGATGGAGGTTAGAACCCCAAACATGCAATGGAAGGTTGATATTTTATATCATAGAAAAAGCGATGATTCGTTATTATGAAGAGCTATGAAATTGAATGGAACGATGGCGCAAACGTAATAGAAGGGATGGTGGAACCATGAGGTAACGGAACCATGCAACAATAGTGAAAGCGGGTTCGAGAATCAAATCATTGGTATTCACATTTTTATAAAATGGTAAGTGGTATTTAAGAAAATAATGCGATATATCTCATCGCTCGACATGTGGAGTTAGGTGGTATTTGGAAACCACTTTTTTCGCATTTTTTTCTGAGCGTTAAAGCTCAGAAAATAAAAAAATGCGATATGCGTTTATATCCGTCGGATCATCAAAGGGGACGCGACGCTGGTTCAGCCGTTGGATGTGAAGGGTGGATTAAGGACTGGGACCCATGTACATCACGTAAATTTTGAGAATTATGTACCGTGCATCTAATTTGTGCGATATTGCGCGACTGTCATCGGATTTGAGCTTGGAACGCGATGAATTTTGGACCATCCGATCCTCTCGACAATTAGCCAAGGTAAGGACAGCGTGGGCCCCAATTTTTATATTATGGTGGCGTTAAATAATGCGTGAAGGTTCAAGGTTTGTAAATTTTTAATCTATAAGGTCAGGACGATAACATAGCCAAATGTATTGATGAAGGGTAAAACATTTGTGGACCCAAGATGTTATAAAATGTGGTTGAATCTTCTGAGTTCCATAGAATTAGATTAGAGTGTGGGGCCAGATGTATTTGATACGATGGTTTATTCTATAGCCTGAAGTGTTAATAAATGACGGTAGAATGTAAGGTTATGTAATATGGGTTTCAAATATTTCATGCGGTTCAAACCTTCATATATAATGCGATGCCACATTGAGACTTTGGTCTTATCCAAGTCAATAGTATATGCATAATAGAAGTGTGGGCGAGAGGTTATGATATATTTAATTCATAAAAGGAACCATTATATAATAGGTTTAGACATGAAATTCAATAAATATTTGAAGACTATGAAGTGGGGTTTTAGAACTGTGGGCCCAAAAGAAAGAGTAGACAGAACTCAAATATGTTGATATTCCCTGTATGCGTTGAATAAAGTTGTGGGACCCAAAAAAATCTTAATGTACACCAAGACTTATATATATGATTTGGAATATGCTATGGGCCAGTCAGTTATATGTACTAGGTTATATGGTTACCTTGGGTTTTGTATTGATATAGAAGTGTCGTGAGTCATTAGTATCTTGGCCCTAATCAAACTTTATAAAGGCAGCGTTGAATGGAATTTCACACAAAAAGAAGAGAGCGAAGATTTATTGTTGAAGTTGTATATGCCGAGACTTATATAATGGTTTGGTTGGAATCTTCGAATAGTAATTCAACATATTATAAGAGGGATTTGATTATGGTTTAACCATAGGTTTGAAGATGAAAAGAGAGAAAGCTTCCAGTTATGTAATTGGCTATATGGTTGTATAACTCACAGTGAAATGATTTATAAAAGAACTTCCGCAATGAATAGAAATTGCCCAGATTGGAATGTGTATAGAGAACATTAATGGGAATGCATTCTTACAAGCACAGGAATGAAAAAGTGGGCTTGACAGGTGTACATACATAGAAAGCAGGAGAGTATGCAGAAACAGAAAAAGTCACAAGGCATTTTACAGGCATGAAAAGGCAGGAGAGTATGTAGAACTATTACACTACAACAGCAGAAAGGACAAACACACAGTGAACCAAGAACTGAATGGATTGAATTTAAATTATTATTGTAACTGAAAATGTAAATGTTTTAATTGATTTTATATTGTTTGTGATGCAAAGGCAAGTCTCCGGAGGAAAACAAAACTCCACTGTAATATTGAAATTTGTATATATTGTTATATTTTTTCTGAATGAGCTGGACAAATGAATGAGAAGGCAGAAGTCAAAGAGTCATGGCTGTTCACTTTGAATTCCTTTTGGAATACAAATAGTCATGTGATGAACTCTATAAATGATATCATATTGATATGCATAAAAAAAAAGGGTTAGAGAATAGAGAAATGAGGCAAAGAGTGTAAGAAGAAGCAGGAGAAGATAGAGATGCTGTGAAGACTCAGAAATGATATAAGGCAGATATGAAGGCTGGTGGACAGCAGTGAAGAAGGAATAGAACAGAGCTGATATCCAGGTAAATCAACATGTGTTTTTATTGAAAGAGTGAGGAAGTTGGTGCTTCCATATCAAGTTGTGGCTTGATAGAAGTAAGTTGTAGCTGGCTGAGGTAGGAGCCTCCTGTAGGTTGGTACCTGTAGAAAATTGGTGGGAGTTGGAGCTTCCTTGCAAGTTGTAGCTTGCAGAATTGAGGTAGGAGCCTCCTGTATGTTGGAGCCTACAGAAAATCAGTGGTGAGAGGGAGTTGGAGCTTGCCTTTGCATCACAACAATAATAAGATGTGGTTTTCTCCCTTTATGGGTTTCCACTTATACCTGTTGTCTATATGCATGATGATTATGTGTTGATACTCTATATTTATTCTTCTTAATACCTGCTGATGATTATGTGTTGATACTCTGTATTTATTCTGCTTAATACCTACTGCTCATTTGTTATGATTGTTGTTCCATTGTATATTAAGTTGATCACAAAATGATGATGTGAAGAGTATAAAAAGTGTAAATAAGTTTAAAAGAAAATTTTTAAAAGACCATGAATATGTTAAAATAATTCACCCCCCCTCTCAGTTTAACTAAGGGTTCAACACAAATAACCCTGTGAGTTGTTCATTATATCCCACCTCTTGTACCTTTTGGAAAAACTGTACACAGTTGAAATCTTGGAAATATTTAAGTATAAAAGGAGATGAGGTGATTTCATGGCAATGAGAGGGCTAAAAAATTAGTATATTTCATCCTTTATACTTCGTTCTATGATAGGGGGAGTTTCCAGTGTCCATGGCAACAACAAAACCCTAATGAAGAAGAGCAAAAAAAACATAGTTCTTTTACTAGGTTTATGAATGAGATGGTAATATGAGTTTAGGGTTGCCTAAATTTTTTAGGAAACTTAGGGGGAGAGGGAATGGTGTTATGAAGTATGGGGAATTTATTTTTTGAATTTGTGTGAGGGGAAGGGGATGAAAAGGCCAAAACACAAGCTTAGGGTAAAAACTAGGTAGAAATTAGGGTTTGAGTGGAGTTTTCGGGAAAAATAGGAAATAGGTGAGGGGAAGGGGTGTGAATGACTCAAATGGAGTGAATGAAGGTGTGGAAGTGATTTTCAGGGTTTTCAAACTGAAAAAATAAACATGACACAATTTCTCCAAATTGACCTTTAAAACCCTAGCTGAGAGAGTGAAGTTTTTTATGCTTTGAAAACTAATGAAGAAAGGGATGGTTCTATTTGATTACTTGATTAAAACTTGTATATGATCTTCAAAAACCTGAAAATCCCTTAATTTCTCAATTTTTTCCTTTAGAAATCAATTCCCAGCCTCCTCTCTCAAATGCGTAGTGAATTTAGCAGAAGCGCAGCAAGGTGTCCAGAAGCGTAGCAAAAGTATTGGAGACCACTTTTGGAGGCCTTCCTGAACTCCAAATTGAGCTCATGATAGATCATTAGAAATATCTCTCTGTCTATTACACAATGGACCCCTCAGGCACTAAAAACGATCAAGTATAGCCCCTCAAAAATCAATTCTCCCAAGATGGGTAAAAAAGCACAGTGTATCCCTGAGAAAAGCACAAAGTGAAGTTGCAGGTCACTTTTGGAGGCCTTCTTGAACTCAAAATTAAGCTCACGATAGCTCATTGGAAATATATTTTTGTTTAGTTATCATTTGAATCATCAAGCAAGTCATTTGGACACTCTACGACAGAGAAAAAACATTTTTTCCAAGAGTATTACAGAAGTATATAAACTCTCCTGTAGCAACTATATTTTGGGCATTTCTTTGGAACATTGAATCTTTTTGAAACCTTGAATTGTAGATTTAAGAACATTAAGTACTTATTACATATAGAAACATAAAATTACATTTTTTCTTTGAATTCAAATTTATTAATGAAATTACTTTATTGTCACTCCTCCACTTGCTGGACTTTATGCATGGAATGATGATTTGATGACCTTGGAACACTAGAAACCTAATGGAGACTCTGGACTGAATGAAACCATGATAAAGATGACCGTAATTATGATGAAAACTTATGAATGATGGTACACACTATTGAGAGGTGAAATGAACCAGTAATTAGTAAAAATTTGGAAGGAGTAAAAACAGACCTAGATCTACATACAATGACCAAATTTTTGCATGATGACCTAATGAAATGGCAAAAAATTGACTATGGGACCCTAAAAAAACATGATAAGTGTCCATTTGATCACTGGTGAATGGATGCAAAGACTGACACTAACATATTTAACCACATAAAGGGAGTAAAAAATCTTTCAAGCCGAAGGTTATCTAGTGACAGGAGGAGAAACAGACACCTTCAAAAGGTGGCGAGAATGGAAAATTTAAGACCGGTGAACCCCATTCTAAGAAGTAGAAATTAAAGAAGAAGGAGCAGAGTAAAATCGAAAATATGAGACCTTCTTGTAGGTTTACATGAGGTTCATTGAAGAGATGCCATGCTTCTTTAGTAAAAGAGCTGGTTATAATGGCCACTACAGTGGAGATAATTGAGGACTCCTAGGAGTGTGTCTCTCCGGAAAACCCTCATATGGAAATTATTGCAGGAAATTTAATAGTGTGGAATAATCTTTCAAATTTATTAGATGTGGTAGCTATGGATGGTTCAATTTTTAGTCCAGGTTATGTTGAAGAAGAGGATGATATTCCTCTGTTGTCTCCGATGAATAGATTTAAGAAGAAAAATGTGACTCATGAACAAAAAATAAGGCAAGAGGTGACAAAAGAGAATAAATTATAGAAACATGAGGATATTGTCCCTTGGAGTCTTGAAAAGAAGGAGATAGAGAAGGAAAGAGAAAAAAATGATAATATTTATGAATCAGAGGTTGAAAAAGAAATAGTTTAGGAAGAAGACGAAGAGAGAGATTTTGTCTCTGGTGTGCGAAGTCAAATTCAGGAGTTGAAGCAGTAACTAGAAGTCCTAAATTGATGCATAAGAGAACAAAATAATGCATTAAAAAGAAGAAATGAATAATTGGTGAAGGCAGTGCCTGAATGGAAAATAAAGGTGAATAAATGGAAATTCCATGCATCTTATTTCAAAATTCTACTAAGGAAAGTGGTCAAGCGCCTTAGGAAATCTTGTGTCAAGAAGATGAAAGCAGAAGGATCAGGAACCAATATCCAGATTCAGAAGTAAAGGAAGACTTTCAATTTTATTTTATTTTTGTAGGGGTTAGTGGTTGTGTGAGGAAACACAAAAAAATGAGGTTGGGGGGATGTTGGTTGCCATAATTTTCTTCTTTTAACCCTACTTTTACCCTAAATCATGCTACCTAAACCCCTGTTTTACAATTAAATTCAATCCTTTACACATGATTCTTGGTTATTTGTGTGATTTTCTTGGATATGGATTACATAGGCTTATTAATCATTAAAGAGGTTGAATAGGCTTGTATTTCCTTGTAACTTATCTATTTCATATTTCCTTAGGGCGTGATGAGTGAATTTAATTATTCGAAGTCAGAGTTGGATGGTGCAGGATCTGATGTTCTTGTACCATCCGCCGTTCGTGTACCAGATGGACAACCGCTTGATTTACTACAGATTATCTCAAAAAATATCATAGTTATTAAGTGATGGCGTGCACCTACCACTGAAGGTTTGTTCCATTTCCTGTATCAAGCCTGGAGTGTTATGGATATGCCAAAGATGGAGGTCGGTCATCGCTTGATGCATTTTCCTATTAAGTCTTTCATTGCAGCCAAAGCCAAATACTCGTGTATAAATTAGGGATTCTAAGATAGGTTTTGTTAGCGATAATGTGAATAAAAATTTGTACTAAGATATTATAATTTTGAGATATTGTCTCGTCCTGACCCTCTGGGGATGGATCCATGGTCTTATCATGTATATTTGCAGAGAATTTTGAATAAAGAAGGAGCTAATACCAATTTCACTTATTTCTTGTTCCTGTTATTATTTGTAATTCTTCCTTCGCGTGTTCGAGTTCAGAGTTTTCATAAAGGGAAACGAGCTGGTTGGCTAGGGCCCAATCAACCTAGCTCATTCTACCCATCTTAGATATAGTAATGTTTGTTTGAGAAGAGTGATTTCTTTACACTTGAGCTCGCAGGTTTGGTGAAACTCTTGTCGGTACATTTCCTTTATGCATGATATCAGATCTGAGGAGTTTTTGTGTGCATTGAGTGGGTTTTTCATTTCAGTTCCAATACTTGTATATTTTCTCGAAGCATTCCAATATGTATTTTCTTTTCTAAGAATGTTTCTGGAATTTAGTCAAGGTTGCAGGTTTAATTACTTAAGTTCTATTTGAAATTTTAGTTTATTTTTATGGTGAACCGTACCTTGGTTGAAATACAAGTTATAGATATGTGATGGTTTTTTTCTGTGCATACACTTAAACAATAACGATATCCTTGAATGAATGAAATAAAATATCATTAAGTACACAGATCGTTGATGGTATTTTCTGAGTTGAAAGACTTCATGAGATTAAATTCATCTTTTATGCAGAGTATATTTTTCGCACTATGAGAGATATTTAGAAAGGGTTTAAGTTTAATCTTTTAAATAGAGATATTTTATTACAATGCAAGAGTTTGTCATTTCTACCATTGTGATAATTTCTTTGAATCTTTGCAGTTTTCCTTTTCACTGAAAGTTTTATTGGATTGGGATTATTTTGTATTAATGTTCAAGCTAAATTTTTAATTCTTTCTTTATTAATTTTCAGTTTACTATTTGTAGCACATCAATGTATGAGTGAAAGATTGTTGAATGTGAGTTTATCCTAGTACAAGAAGAGAGTGTTCCAGTACAAGAACATAGTATTATGGTGCAAGAACATGTTATTGTCCCGTGATTTGGCAGATTGGTAAATAAAATGACAGGGTAATATCAGACCAGTCTTTGGAGTCCTAGGACCTAGCCTTCCTGGACTTAGAGAGGGCTCTCTCTATTATGCGAAGGATGTGAACTTGTTCGCTTTGGATGATTGGTTTTAGGCTAGTTTTTTAGTGTCGGTTTGTTTGTTTGATTTGGGTTGGGGTAAGATGATCAAGTAGGATAGGTGGAGTGAGAGGTTATCAAATAAATGGGCAATGGAGTCTATGAAGTCATTGATATCTTGGTAGCAAATTGGGGTACATCACAGGGAAAATCTAGTGTAGTTAATGGATATTTTAAGTTTATGTGTGAGGTGAAATGGACAATAAGTTTGGGAACCAAGGTAGGGCGAAGGGCAGTTAAGAATCCTTTGTAAAATACTTATGAACAAGGAGGTCTTTAATATTGATAAGCAAAAGATACTAATCATGAGATAGAGCACACCATTTACTCAGTGACAATACTTTAAACAAATAAAAATTCAAGATAAACAATCCAACAGAACAAGGAAGCAAGAGAACTTATCTAACTTCAATGATTCTACTTTCAAGGTTTGAAAACATATAAGAGACAAATAGAATTAATAAATGAAGATGGAACGCCTAAACATCATTCATCAAACTACAAAGAACTTTGAGGAAAAATGATAAGCATATTCAAAGGGAAAGATTGAAACAAGACCTCTTTGACTTAACCTAACAATCCATACATCAAAGAGAGATTTCAAGACAGAGTTTAGATAGCCTTAAACAAGTAGGGCTTACCATGAATCAGGTTTATAAACTAGCATATTAATCCAATAATGAAATAGAAAAGCTTAGGTGGGCCTAAGGAGCAATGAAGAATTCTTTAAGCTAACCTAGTAGAAGAAAACATGAAAACAATAGCTAACAGGAGGACTGAGGTGCCTTAAACAACATTTCTCATCCTATACTCTTCTAAGCTACTGAAAAATAGAAATATGGAAATATGGAAAACAAGAAAAAACATGAACATATGAGAGATACATCACCATTAAATAAACTCAGGGATCCTGCAAGCAAGCCTTCATCACGATCAATCAAGTCAATTCATCCACAAGCTCCACAACAATAAATTGTTCTTCAACTTCCAAAAACCATGTATTGCTCTTAAACACATCAAGTCCCCACTGCTTACAATCAATCCTTATGCCTTATATAACAAGAAAGGAAGAGGAAAGCCTACTAGAGCATCTAGAAGCCTATTGGCCAACAAGAAATATCCTAACTTCTCCTTGAGGCCTTGTAAGGCCCAAGGCACAAAATATCTAAACAAATATCTTTTTTGGCCATAAATAGTAATTATATTGAGTTTTAGGCCCTGAAAAGCATATGAAAACTTTCCAAACGTACATTATACCTAGTCACCTACAGGAGCGTAGCACACTATGTCAAAAATTGAAATTATGCCAAGAGTCCAGCACAGAGACAGGAAAAATAGGCCTTTTTGCAATAGTGTTTTCAAGGCCTTCCCGATGTCGGAAAAGGCTCCGTGATGGATCTTTTGAAAGCCCCTGAAGTCTAATTTCCAGATATACCTTTATTTCTTCAATATGACCTTTTCAAGTTGTCCAAAAAGTGAAAATTCCAAGACTACCAAGAGCGCAACACATGCTCTAAAAAGTGGGCAGAATGGTAAAAAAATGAGTGTTTTTGACCCTTTTGGGGGATCAAAACAACTCCAGTTAAGCTGAAAATTGGTGAGAATACTCATCTAATGATGGGGAATCCAAAAATGTAAACCTCTCCTCCTGAAGATGCCCTGGAAAAAAGCGCAGCACAGGGTGTGCTGTGCTCCTAGCCTCAAAATTTGCAAAAAACAAAAAGTTGTTCAATTCTTCCCAAAATTGGTAGGTAGGTGCATCATGGGTCCCGGGAGACCTGTAGAGAGGCTTCGGCCAAAATACCAAGCCTATCTTGGTATTTTTCATCGTTTGGCGCCGGACCCTCATTTTGGGCATTTTTGAGTTTTTTCCTTGCAAAGTGGTTTCTTCGTTCATAGTGCTTAGTCATTCTTGTTTGCAAGTATGAGTATTTGTTGGGCTTCTCTAGTTTGGCCTCAAGATGTATGTTGGCCCTCTCAAGCCATGATTCCCTATTATGCTCAATTTCCATGGCAAAGAGTTCAGTGAGGGGAAATTGTTGTGCTTGGGTTCATCCTTCTTCTTTCTGCTTTTCCAATGCTTTCCTAAGACCCATATTCCTAGGTCTCCTTCTAGTTTGACCCTATTCATCACTACTTTCCTCATAAGTGCCCATTTACTCCTCAAACTTTACTTGTAACCTTTGAGCCTCTTTCCGGTATTTGAGCACCCTTGCTTCATAGATGGCCTGCTGGCCACTCATTTGTTTGTTCTGCATCTTCAAGAGGTGAATGACATCCTTAGACCTTTCTAATTCAACTTACAAGTCCTTGATCTATGCATTCCTTTCTTGTAGAAGGGTGTTTGTAATTATTGTCTCATTTTCCTCATCACTGTCTATGTGAATGAGTTCAAACTCTCTTTCCTCCTCATGATTGTCTTCTTCATTTTTCACTTGTTGTTTACCTTTGTCAATTATTTGAGTTGAGGAGGATGGCATAGACCCTTGCCCTTTGGAGGAAGAAAACACATGCCTCTCTACTCTTTGATAGGTAATGGGGAAATGTGCAACAAGTTTCACTTGCAAACCTTGATCATTCGTGACCTTAGGACTGCTTTTCTCCTTATGGATGATATCTTTGTGTGCATCTTTTTCACCTTGCTCTTGACTGCCCTTTTGAGAGACATCCTCACTTTCTCTCATGCTAGTATCTCTGCCAAGACCCTTAGGACTATCGTCCTCTGTTTTTGTAATGCTAGAGGTGCCTTTATCACTTCTTGGTACATCTTCATCTTCATGACTATCCTCTTCTTCATTTTTTGACCCACTATGTTCACTGTCAAAATCAGCCTTTGTATCATTGTTTGCACCCTCTGTGGGGTCACTGTCATAGGAAATCTCATTAGTCCCTCTTGTACTTTTATGGCCATTGTCTTCTTCACTAGGTGAGTTATCTTGGATGGTTCCTTCTTCACTGTCTGGTTCATTACCTTCATTATTGGGCTCATGATCTTCATTATTTTGCCCACTAAAATCACTTTCAAACTCTGTTTCTTGACTACCTTTGCCATCTTTTCCACTGTGATTTTGATAATCTAAAAGCATGATTAGCTCAACTTCACCTCTACCTACCCAACCTACTTTCCTAACATTTTCTCTTCCTTGGGTGCACTTGAACTGGAAAACCCATTGATATATTTCTTTTGAAAGAAAAGAAATAAACTATCTACTTCTACACTTATTTCTTCCAAGAGTTCAGATTATGCTAGTGAAATCTTCTTATTCTCTACCTAGTCTATTTGACTATGAAGATTAAGTAGTATGAAAAACTTCATTCTCTAAGCTATTTTGACAAGAAATTTAAAGCATGAATTGAACCAGGATTAGACAGTCTGATTCATCATGAGTCGTGGCATCAAGACAAACTGCACACAAACTTTATTTTCATAAGAAAACAAAAATAGAAGGTGTGAGGGCTATGTTTCATCATTTGCTAAGCATCCATATCCTTCTCTTTGGTTTAGATTTAAGCATGTGGAACCAATATCTTTCTTTCCTAATCTATTTTCTTCGACAAGTCAAGCTTTAATGATTTGACCAACATTCTTTTTACTAACTTATCAACAAAAAATTTAAAACATGTTCAACCATGATTAGGCTAGGTGACTGAACAAAACATTCTTTTTGCACTAGTAGTGGAATTTAGGCTTGGACACTTTCAGTACTACTATTTTTTGGGTATGGGGTTGTACCTTGTTTTTGAATTTTCCCTCTTTTCTATGTTTTTTGTTTTTTCTCTTTATGGCCTTTTCTTCAAAAAATGGTATGTACAGTGAGTGAAAAAATGAAGGTAAGGATTTTTACAGCAATGGTGTTTGAGCATCCTGTCTTCAAAAGGATCTCCTAACATTTTATGTCTGTTCAGCTCTTGTAAACAGAAAACATAGTTACCTCCATCTGACAACATGGTATGAGGATTATTCCAGGAGTTTTCAGAAAATACATTTGCTCCTTGGTGTTTCTTCTTTGACCCTTGCTTCTCAAACCTGTTTGTGTCAAAGATCCTCCTTAAGTAGGCAAGGTATTCTTTATCATATTTAAAACAAATGATGAAGTCATCCATGTATACCATAGTGAAGAATTTGAACACTGAAGGCATAGTTGTTTGGAAGGTGTCTCCAGCACTCTCTAACCCAGGAAGTATTTTTTCAAACATACAATTGTCTCAAGGAAACTTGAAAAAATATTTGAGCTAATTGATCTAAAGTGGTATCGTTTGATGGTAACCTGAAAAATTATCATGTAATGAGATTTGGTTAGAAACCCCTACCCTTTGTAAATTATGATCTTTCTTGGTAAAAAGGTATTTTTTCTTTAGGAAGGGTTGATCTAGGTACCTAAAGTCTAAGCACAACATATGCCCTTTTACCTTCTTTCCAAGTGACTTCAAATGCTCAAGGTTTGCATGATTCTTTTTGAAAGGAGGGCTTTTTAGCAAAATGTCTGTGTTACAAGTGTTTAGATTAGCTTGCCTACACACATGATTATTCTGAATTTTTTTGCATAGTCTTTTATTTCTTTGTTTTGTGTGTAGTGATAAAATTATAGACAACTTAATCATTTTAGGCTTCTTAAGGTTACCCATGCTATTCTCCTCTATATCAGCTTTAGCAAAGACTTATTTGGGATCTATAGCAATATTTATGGAAATTGACAATTCTTCTGAAAAGGAAAAATTCTTGGATGATGAAGTATCTAGGCAAGGCAAAAACATAAGACTATCTTGCTCTAGATTCCCAAATATTTTTGTTTTGTGAGGGTATTTCATTTCTTCTAGATTAGCAAAAGGAAGAAGTTATGTTTTTGTGGTTTGTCCTTCTTTTAAGAAAACTGATTCATATTCTAAACTGATCTTCTTCTTTTTTTTTTCTTTTTTTTTCTGGCATTTCATTTTTAATTTGCAGAGAATCAAGTTCAGTTGTATCATTGTGTAGTATTTTAGGATCGTGATAGTTTTGATTGTCAAAATCATCATAGAGGGACTGATTTGGTTGTTGTAGTGTGTCTAGATCTTCATGATCTTCATTCACTTGCTCATCAAGGTCATTTTCATTATACAAGATGAATGAGTCCAAGTCTAAATGAATGGAATAGATAGGGGTGTTATTGGGTCTATCTAGGCTACTTACCATATACTTCATGTGAAATTCCTGGTAGAGTCTCCTTGTTTGGTTAAAAATTGAGATGGTAGCATAAGACATGTCAAGTTAGAGGTTCCCCAGAAGCTTGGCTCCCCAAGATCAGGACAAAAGCATGCCATATTTGGGGGGAATGTCAGCCACTACTATGTCCATGACCAGACTCTTATTAGGGATTTGTGTCAGATTGACACATAAATACTTGATTAGGCCAAAGCACTTAACCCTGCTTAAATCAAAGGTATACAGGTCTTTGTATGGCCTGGTTATTTTTAGGCCTAATCTCTCCATCACTACCTTTTGCATGAGGTTGCGAGAGGCACCAGAGTCTAGCATGGAATTATGTAGGATTTTGTCGTGTATGTTTAGGCTAACATAGAATGGGGGAATGGCTCCTTCTTGGTATTTTCCATCTACTTTGGGTCCAAACAACAACTCTAGTTTGTCATCTGTCAAATTCGAAGTATTGGTGTCATTTCCTATGTTTAGAACTTTCAGAACTTGAGATTTGTACATATCCTGAGTTACCAGTTCAATGAGAGGTATGGTTATTTTGATTTCAGCAATCTCTCCTTCAAAACTGAAAGGTACTTGGATTTTGTACATATTTACATCAGTTTTATCAGCCATAAATTTTTCCACATTTTTAATTTGCTGATTCTGATTCGGGGCTTTGGTCAACAAAGTTTTCTCAGGGCCACTAGTAGAGGTACTTGGGCAGCTTGTGTCAACACTTGGTTGGCTATTTTTGTCTTTGTTAGGATCAGTTTTCTTAGCCATGGTATTGTTATTGTCTGCTATTCTTTTAAGAATGTTTTCGGGGGTTTTCTTAACAACAGTGTTGCTTTTCTTAGAGTTGTCTTGGTTTTTCTTACTCCTAATATCATATTGCCTATGCACTTCCATTATGGCGTTTTCTAATTCCAATTCGTGGTCTTCAGAATATTTGTAACTTGTTTCATCTTGGTTTGAGGAGAAAAAACCTTGTTCTTCTTCTGTGAGAAAAACATCACCCTTGCTATCAGAGCCTATTAAGTTTAGATTTTTTTCATCTGGTTGTTCAATATCTCTTTCCCCTTCATCAACATAGTTATCTTGGAAGGGTGGCCTGATTTGTTGATCATTTTCCCTTGGTCTCGTTTGGGGCGGGTCTCTTCTAAAGTTCTAATTCCAGTTTCTGTTTTGGGGATTTGGTTGGTTGTCCCTAGGGGGTGCTCTTTTGTTTATGCTTATTCTCTCCATCATTCTTTCCATGGTTCTAAGGAGGTTTTAAATATTGGAATCAGATGCGGAGGTTAAGGGCATGGTGTCATCTTTTTAGGTTACCCTCTTTTCTGATCTTAGCCTGGCCCTTTTTTCAATTAAGTTGGCCTCTACACTTATAGCTCCCTTTTGCATGTCTTCTAAATTTAGGGGCTCTATTTCTCTTAGTTGATAGGCCATGTCGGGATCAAAACCTTCCGAGAATTTAGCTAAGGCTAGGCCTAATGGAGGTTTCATGTTTGGCGATAGTGCGTTGTAAACACTATTGAACCTAGTGCAATAGTCTTGGACACTTTCCCCCATGTTTCTTTTAAGATTTCTATATTCCGAGAGGATCTGAAGAGGGTTTTTCTTAATTTCCCATTTGTTTATAAAAGTCTAGTAAAGGGAAAGGAGATTTTGTTTGCTGTTGGGAGTTAGGATTTTGAACCATTTCTTAGCTTCTCCTCCTAGGCTTTGGGCAAACATCCTCATCTTCATGGTTTCCTCTTCTAATTACATGTAGTCAAAAGCATCATTCATTCTATCTACATGCGGTTGGGCAGTGGTAGATTCTACCCCGGTGAAGTGTGGGATTCTGGATTGGTAATCATTTGGCAAAGGTACCAATGGCTGTGGTAACACAAGGGGTGCATACCATGCTGCCATGATAGGATCTAATGGTGGGTTTACAAGTGGAGGATTTGTGATATGAGATGGAGTGGTTTGCACTGTGGAGCTGTGAATGGGTGTGGCAGAAGTGGTCGGACCAGTAAAATGAATCTGAGCAGACTTCGGGTGAAAAGAGCCAAAGTGGTGGAGAATTTGGAAATCAGGTGGTGTGGAAGGAGAAGCTTCTCTGCTAGGACTCTGCTGCAAGTCTATGGGCTCAAGATCGGTATGGTCAACTCTACTTTGTGACTTGGTCCTGAAAAGGTTTCTAGTATGGTGCAAGTCAAACTGGGGATCTTGCAAGGCTGTAAGATGTTCAGGTACAGAGATTTATTTATGAATGGTCCTATTAGTAGCTAAGTTTCCAATTTCATAATTTTTCCACAAAATCTTTTCTAGGTCATCAACTATAGTAGGAGGGTTCGGGTCTAGATGAGATCTGGTATTGATTCTTCGCAAAGCCATATTTCAAACTCAAATTTTAGAGAGGCTGAAAGTTTTTTGAACTTTTTTGAAAAATTTACCTCTTTTATGTTTGCTAAACTCACACAGTGTGTGACTAGGATTCTAGACTTCCCAGGGTTGTTTCGACACAATCCTTTAGAAGCATAAGGACATTAGTAGAGTTAAAAGGCCTACTGGAGGCTAGTGGAGTCGCCAGGTGGATATTTTTAGTTGTTTTTTTGAAGATATGTTGTCTATGGTCCACCACCAATACTGACAAAAAGCCAATCTAGAAATTTTTTGGGGTTTTCTGAGTTTCTATACGCAACCCTAAGGTTTGTAAGATGTCCTATAGCTGAGTCATCATTTTGCTAGGATGGTGAAAAAGCTATATTCTACTCTTAGGCTATCAGTTAAATTCTCTATGATTTGAGGGAGGTTTCTGAAGTCCTAAGGGATACTTAGATTGTCACTGACATCAGAGGTTGCATCATGATCACCATTGTGTTGGTGATAGTGATGAGGTGATTTACAAATCACAGGATTTCAAAGTTTAACTGAGGGTTAAAAGAGTCTATAAGAGTTTCTAGGCTACTATGTACTCAGTCCCACCATGATCGCCATTATGTTAGTGTCCCATGATTTGGTAGATTGGTAAACCAAATGACAGGGTAAAATTAGACCAGTCTTTGGAGTCCTAGGACCTAGCCTTCCTGGATTCAGAGAGGGCTCTCTCTATTATGCAAAGGATGTGAGCTTGTTCGCTTTGGATGATTGATTTTAGGCTAGTTTTTAAGTGTCGGTTTGTTTGTTTGTTTTGGGTTGGGGTAAGATGATTAAGTAGGATAGGTGGAGTGAGAGGTTATCAAATCAATGGGCTATGGAGTCTACGAAGTCATTGATATCTTGGTAGCGAATCGCGGTACATCACAGGGAAAATCTAGTGTAGTTAATGGATATTTTAAGTTTATGTGTGAGGTGAAATGGACAATAAGTTTGGGAACCAAGGTAGGGCAAAGGGTAGTTAAGAATCCTTTGTCAAATACCTATGAACAGGGAGGTCTTTAATATTGATAAGCAAAAAAAAACTAATCATGAGGCAGGGCACACCGTTTACTCAGTGACAAGACTTTAAACAAATAAAAGTTCAAGATAAACAATCCAGCGGAATAAGGAAGCAAGAGAACTTATCTAACTTCAATGATTCTACTTTCAAGATTTGAAAACATATAACAAAAAAATAGCATTAATAAATGAAGAGGGAACACCTAAACATCATTCATTAAACTACAAATAACTTTGAGGCAAAATTATAAGCATATTCAAAGGGCAAGATCGAAACAAGACCTCTTTGACTTAACCTAACAATCCATACATCAAAGAGATATTTCAAGACAGAGTTTAGATAGCCTTAGACAAGCAGGGATTACCATGAATCAGGTTTATAAAATAGCATATTAATCCAATAATGAAATAGACAAGATTAGGTGGGCCTAAGGAGCAATGAAGAATTCTTTAAGCTAACCCAGCAGAAGAAAACATGAAAATAATAGCTAACAGGAGGACTGAGGTGCCTTAAGCAACATTTCTCATCATATACTCTTCTGAGCTACTACAAAATAGAAATATGGACATATGGAAAACAAAAAAAAACATGAACATATGAGAGATACATCACCATTAACTAAACTCAGAGATCCTGCAAGCAAGCCTTCATCACCATCAATCAAGGAAATTCATTCACAAGCTCCACAACACTATATTGTTCTTCAACTTCCAAAAAACATGTATTACTCTTAAACACATCAAGTCCCCACTTTTTAAAATGAATCCTCATGCCTTATATAACAAGCAAGGAAGAGGAAAGCCTACTAAAGCATCTAGAAGCCTATTGGCCAACAAGAAATATCCTAACTTGTCCTTGAGGCCTTGCAAGGCCCAAGGCACAAAATATCTAAACAAATATCTTTTTCAGAAATAAATAGTAATTATATTGAGTTTTAGGCCCTGAAAAGCATATGAAAACTTTCCAAATGCACATTCTACCTAGTCACCTACAGGAGTGCAGCACACTGTGTCAAAAATTGAAATTATGCCAGTAGCGCAGCACAGAGACAGGAAAAATATGCCTTTTTGCAGCAGTGTTTTGGAGGCCTTCTCGATGTCAGAAAAGGCTTCGTGATGGCTCGTTGGAAATCCCTTGAAGTATAATTTCTAGATATACCTTTATTTATTCAATATGACCTCTAAAAGTTATCCAAAAAGTGAAAATTCCAATACTTCTAGGAGCGCAGCACATGCTCTGAAAAGTGGGCGAAATGGTGAAAAAATGAGTGTTTTTTACCCTTTTGGGGGATCACAACAACTCCAATTGAGCTGAAAATTGGTGAGAATACTCCTCTAATGATGGGGAATCCAAAAATTTAAACCTCTCCTCCTGAAGATGCCCTAGGAAAAAGCATAGCATAGGGTGTGTTGCGCTCCTAGCCTCAAAATTTGAAAAAAACAAAAAGTTGTTCAATTCTTCCCAAAATTGGTAGGTAGGTGCCTCATGGGTCCTGGGAGACCCGTAGAGAAGCTTGGGCCAAATACCAAGCCTAGCTTGGTATTTTTCATCTTTTGGTGCCACGCCCTCATTTTAGGCAGTTTTGAGTTTTTCCCTTGCAAAGTGGTTTCTTCGTTCATAGTGCTCAGTCATTCTCCTTTGCAAGTATAAGTCTTTGTTGGACTTCTCCAATTTGGCATCAAGATGTATGTTGGCCCTCTCAAGCCATGATTCCATATTATGCTCAATTTCCATGGCAAGGAGTTTAGTGAGGGGAAATTTTTGTGCTTGGGCTGATCCTTCTTCTTTCTGCTTTTCCAATGCTTTCCTAAGACCCATAGTCTTAGGTCTCCTTCTAGTTTGACCCTCTTAATCACTACTTTCCTCATAAGTGCCCATGTAATCCTCCAACATTACTTGTGACCTTTGAGCCTCTTTCTGGTATTTGAGTGCCCTTGCTTCATAGATGGCCTGCTGGCCTCTCATTTGTTTGTTCTGCATCTGCAAGAGGTGAATGACATCCTTAGACCTTTCTAATTCAAATTCCAAGTCCTTGATCTATGAATTACTATCTTGTAGAAGGGAGTTTGCAATTCTTGTCTCATTTTCGTCATCACTGTCTATGTGAATGAGTTTAATCTCTCTTTCCTCCTCATGATTGTCTTCTTCCTTTTTCACTTGTTGTTTACCTTTGTCAATTATTTGAGTTGATGAGGATGGCGTGGACCCTTGCCCTTTGGAGGCTGCAAACACATGCCTCTCTCCTCTTTGATAGGTAATGGGGAAAGTTGCAACAATTTTCACTTGCAAAGCTTGATCATCCGTGACCTTAGGACTGCTTTTCTCCTTATGGATGATATCTGTGTGTGCATATTTTTCACCTTGCTCTTGACTTCCCTTTTGATAGAAATCCTCACTTTCTCTCATGCTACCATCTCTGCCAAGACCCTTAGGACTGTCATCGTCTGTTTTTGCAGTGCTAGAGGTGCCTTTATCAGTGCTTGGTACATCTTCAACTCGATGACTATCCTCTTCTTCATTTTTTGACCCACTATGTTCACTGTCAAAATTAGCCTTTGTATCACTATTTGCACCCTTTGTGGGTTCACTGTCATAGGCAATCTATGATATTTTTAGTTGTTTTTTTGAAGATATGTTTTCTATGGTCCACCACCAATACTGACAAAAAGCCAATCTAGAAATTTTTTGGGTTTTTCTGAATTTCTATACGCAGCCCTAAGGTTTGTAAGATGTCCTATAGCTGAGTCATCATTTTGCTAGGATGGTGAAAAAGCTAGATTCTACTCTTAGGCTATTAGTTAAGTTCTTTATGATTTGAGGGAGGTTTATGAAGTCCTGAGGGATACTAAGATTGTCACTGACATCAGAGGTTGCATCATGATCAACATTGTGTTGGTGATAGTGATGAGGTGATTTACAAATCACGGGATTTCAAAGTTTAACTGAGGGTTAAAAGAGTCTATAAGAGTTTTTAGGCTACTATGTACTCAGTCCCACCATGATCACCATTATGTTAGTGTCCCGTGATTTGGCAGATTGGTAAACCAAATGACAAGGTAACATCAAACCAGTCTTTGGAGTCCTAGGACCTAGCCTTCCTGGATTCAGAGAGGGATCTCTCTATTATGCGAAGGATGTGAGCTTGTTCGCTTTGGATGATTGATTTTAGGCTAGTTTTTAAGTGTCGGTTTGTTTGTTTGTTTTGGGTTGGGGTAAGATGATCACGTAGGATAGGTGGAGTGAGAGGTTATCAAATCAATGGAAAACGGAGTCTATGAAGTCATTGATATCTTGGTAGCGAATCGGGGTACATCACAGGGAAAATCTAGTGTAGTTAATGGATATTTTAAGTTTATGTGTGAGGTGAAATGGACAATAAGTTTGGGAACCAAGGTAGGGCAAAGGGCAGTTAAGAATCCTTTGTCAAATACCTATGAACAGGGAGGTATTTAATATTGATAAGCAAAAGATACTGATCATGAGGCAGGGCACACCGTTTACTCAGTGACAATACTTTAAACAAATAAACATTCAAGATAAACAATCCAGTGGAATAAGGAAGCAAGAGAGCTTATCTAATTTCAATGATTCTACTTTCAAGATTTGAAAATATATAACAGATAAATAGCATTAATAAATGAAGAGGGAACGCCTAAACATCATTCATTAAACTACAAAGAAATTTGAGGAAAAATTATAAGCATATTCAAAGGGCAAGATCGAAACAAGACCTCTTTGACTTAACCTAAAAATCCATACATCAAAGGGAGATTTCAAGACAGAATTTAGATAGCCTTAAACAAGCAGGGATTACCATGAATCAGGTTTATAAACTAGCATATTAATCCAATAATGAAATAGACAAGATTAGGTGGGCATAAGGAGCATTGAAGAATTCTTTAAGCTAACCCAACAGAAGAAAACATGAAAATAATAGCTAACAGGAGGACTGAGGTGCCTTAAACAACATTTCTCATCATATACTCTTATGAGCTACTGCAAAATAGAAATATGGACATATGGAAAACAAGAAAAAACATGAACATATGATAGATACATCACCATTAACTAAAATCAGGGATCCTGCAAGCAAGCCTTCATCACCATCAATCAAGGCAATTCATTCACAAGCTCCACAACACTATATTGTTCTTCAACTTCCAAAAACCATGTATTACTCTTAAACACATCAAGTCCCCATTGTTTACAATGAATCCTCATGCCTTATAGAACAAGAAAGGAAGAGGAAAGCCTACTAGATCATCTAGAAGCCTATTGGCCAACAAGAAATATCCTAACTTCTCCTTGAGGCCTTGCAAGGCCTAAGGCACAAAATATCAAAACAAATATCTTTTTCGGCCATAAATAGTAATTATATTGAGTTTTAGGCCTTGAAAAGCATATAAAAACTTTCCAAACGCAAATTATGCCCAGTCAACTGCAGGAGTGCAGCACACTGTGTCAAAAATTGAAATTATGCCAGTAGCGCAGCACAGAGACAGGAAAAATATGCCTTTTTGCAGCAGTGTTTTGGAGGCCTTCTCGATGTCAGAAAAGGCTCCGTGATGGCTCGTTGGAAATCCCTTGAAGTATAATTTCTAGATCTACCTTTAGTTCTTCAATATGACCTCTACAAGTTGTCCAAAAAGTGAAAATTCCAAGACTTCTAGGAGTGCAGCACATGCTCTGAAAATTGGGCGAAATGGTGAAAAAATGAGTGTTGTTTACCCTTTTGGGTGATCAAAACAACTCCAATTGTGCTGAAAATTGGTGAGAATAATACTCTAATGATGGGGAATCCAAAAATTTAAACCTCCCCTCCTGAAGATGCCCCAGGAAAAGTGCAGCATAGGTGTGTTGTGCTCCTAGCCTCAAAATTTGCAAAAAAAAAAAAGTTGTTCAATTATTCCCAAAATTGGTAGGTAGGTGCCTCATGGGTCCTGGGAGACCTGTAGAGACGATTGGGCCAAAATACCAAGCCTAGCTTGGTATTTTTCATCTTTTGGTGCCACGCCCTCATTTTGGGCAGTTTTGAGTTTTTTCCTTGCAAAGTGGTTTCTTCGTTCATAGTGCTCAGTCATTCTCCTTTGAAATTATAAGTCTTTGTTGGCCTTCTCCAATTTGGCCTCAAGATGTATGTTGGCCCTATCAAGCCATGATTCCATATTATGCTCAATTTCCATGGCAAGGAGTTCAGTGAGGGGAAATTGTTGTGCTTGGGCTGATCCTTCTTCTTTCTGCTTTTCGAATGCTTTCCTAAGACCCATAGTCTTAGGTCTCCTTCTAGTTTGACCCTCTTAATCACTACTCTCCTCATAAGTGCCCATGTAATCCTCCAACTTTACTTGTGACCGTTGAGCCTCTTTCTGGTATTTGAGTGCCCTTGCTTCATAGATGGCCTGCTGGTCTCTCATTTGTTTGTTCTGCATATGCAAGAGGTGAATGACATCCTTAGACCTTTCTAATTAAACTTCCAAGTCCTTGATTTATGAATTCCTATCTTGTAGAAGGGAGTTTGCAATTCTTGTCTCATTTTCCTCATCACTGTCTATATGAATGAGTCCAAACTCTCTTTCCTCCTCATGATTGTCTTCTTCCTTTTTCACTTGTTGTTTACCTTTGTCAATTATTTGAGTTGAGGAGGATGGCATGGACCCTTTCCCTTTGGAGGTAGCAAACACATGCCTCTATCCTCTTTGATAGGTAATGGGGAAAGTTGCAACAAGTTTCACTTGCAAACCTTGATCATCTGTGACCTTAGGACTGCTTTTCTCCTTATGGATGATATTTGTGTGTGCATATTTTTCACCTTGCTCTTGACTGCCCTTTTGAGAGACATCCTCACTTTCTCTCATGCTACCATCTCTGCCAAGACCCTTAGTACTGTCGTACTCTATTTTTGCAATGCTAGAGGTGCCTTTATCACTGCTTGGTACATCTTCATGTCCATGACTATCCTCTTCTTCATTTTTTGACCCACTGTGTTCACTGTCAAAATCAGCCTTTGTATCACTGTTTTCACCCTCTGTGGGGTCACCGTCATAGGAAATTGTTGTATCCTTGGAGTCATCCTCTTCATCATTTGGCCCACTGTTTTGGTCTTTTTTCTCATCATTGGGCTCATTGCTTTGATCCATGTCTTCTTCTTCATCAACACTTTCTTCTTTGTCACTGCCTTTATCACTTTATTTTTCCTCTCCTTCACTACTTTATTATTTTTCATCTTCCCCTCCTTCACTGCTATCTTCAAGTTCTGATTTCTTAGGAGAAGGTAAATGAGGAAGGTCTATTTGAGGAAATGATTCATGTGAAGAGGATGTACCAAGGTTAGTGGAGGGTGATGGAGTTGTGTGAGGAGGAATTTGAGATGATGATGGCAGACTTTGCAGAGGGATAGGCTGTGGAGTTGTGAAATCATCATGGGCGATGAAAACCTCCCATGGGATGCCTTGTTGTTCTAGTTGGTGTGAGACAATCACTTTGATGAGGGAATGATGAAAAAGGCTTGACATTTGTTGGGATGGAGGCCTCCTTTACATGATGGAAGACATTTTCTCAATACTCTTACAAAGGTAGTAGGGCACATGTAGCAACTTGGTTTTGGTGAAATGCATGAGGAGTCTTATGTGGTAGGAATAGACTCCGGAGAACCTACCCTCACAAGTGAAGTATTTCATAATGATCTTCATTAGGAGAGCATATCTGTCCAATAGATGAGAGAAGGGGAACATGGTTTTGCAATCAACTTGAAAACTTGGTTTCAAGAATCAGTGATAGTGGCTTAGGTCCAGATGATTTTGTTTGAACTATTAGTAATCATTAATTTTTACTTGTTTAGATAACTAAATTCCTTGTCCTAGATTTCTAAGAAAAAGAATTCAAGAATCATGTAAGTTCTAGAAATCTCCTCAAAGAGAAATTTACTGTTTATCCCATTTCCTTCTCATGGCATGGCCAATCTATCACCCAGGCAAGACCAATGTCCCTCACTCTCACTATGTTTTCCACCTCTACCTAGAAAAATATGTCTCTATTTGCCTAAACCCTCTATTTTTCATACCTGATTTCGCCAAGTAAGCCAAACTTTTCTCCTTCTCACCAAATCCCTCAAGAAATGGTGATTTCAAAACTCCCTTTCTGAAGCCCTCTAAAGTAAACACAGTTTTTTGGTTGTCTAGGATGATAGTGCATGATAGAGTGCCAAAAACCCTGTCTCCTCATCCAAACCTTGATTCAAAGTTTTTAGTCAAAAACCTATGCCAAGGACATTACCATAAGTCAAATAGGGTCACCTAGGTTATGCACTATCATGGTTCTAAATGCACCATTTCCACAAGTATTGAAAAGTGAAGACAAGAGAACACAAGGATGAGACTTGTCATTATCTAAAGAACATAAAAATACCTCCAAAGGTATCCTCTTAATCAAAGCAGTAAGCCTGCAACGGATAAATTTACCATGTCAAAGCATTTCTGCAGGAATGTTTTTATAAATGGTCAAACAACAGAACAAAGGCAAAGAAGGAGACCTAAAAGGCTTATAAAGGCATCCAAATCAGGTGGTAAGATACAAACAGGCTTAAATTTTACAAGGAAGAACATGATCTCATCAGGGAATGTTATGAAGTGCTAACCATCAAAAGGTCCATGCAGGTCATAAAAGATAGTGGCACATAAGCAACCAAGCACCTCAAATAAAAAAGATCATTTAAAAAGGTTGTTTGGTTTCAAACATGAAACTTGTAGAGGGATAGCTGCCCTTTGCTTGCATACCTGAAAACAAGACCAAAATACATTAGATTAGCCATGAGGTAAGGTAAAGTAATGAGAGGCATCATCATGAGAAGACCATTCACAACCTAGAAGAAAGCAGCAAGGTATTTGTTTATTGGGAATCAATATTCATTAACTGTTTTGACCAAGAAATAGAGCAATGATAAACTCAGAATCATGGGAAGGTAGACAAAGAGGTCAAAATAGTAACCAAGGAACCTCCTTCATCACAACAGATGGTTTTAAGGGTTTTTTCAGGTACCCTAGGGTTTGGCAGACAAGCACTAACTCCCAGTTCAAAGGTCTTTTTCTCTAAAAATAGTTAAAGACATCTTCAAAATGGCCAAAGGCAACAGACATGGGTGGAAACTGCCAAAGACAGTAACTATGATAAGCAGGGGCCATTAAGTGACAAAGAAAGCTATCCAAGTTCAAAAGAGACAATGATCAAAGTGACCTAAAAACAAATAGATATACCCATGGTTTATAACAAAACAATGAAACTCCCAACAAAGACTTCTTTGTCAAAATAATATTCTGAAAAAAATATGATCAAGACATAAACAACACTTCACATAGCTAACAAAGGTGTTTTTCTCATAGAAACAATGTCAAGGTCAAAGGAAAGGATGTTTCAAACATAGAATATCAATCAAAAGAGAAATGGAAAAAAGGGATGAGTTTGTTGTGTGTAGGTGTTAAAAGTTCAAAATAGCTCTTCTTCCAAAGTATAAGCTGAGATTCATGGGCTTAGTGTCTTCAAGAATATTTTCAAAATAAGGAGAACCTTAAGAAACCTCTAGCAGTGAAAGAAGAACCATGTTTTGATCAAATTGTCCACCTATAGGGCCAAAACAGTCAAAGACACAGTGAGAAAAAGTAAGCAAATAAGAACATTACAAAAGTGGGTTTTGACTTCTAATTTATTTTTAAAAGGGTTATAAAGGCATTTTTGGTTCCCCCCCCACACCACTTATCATCTCCAAGCCAAAGGAAGCTGTTGAGAGAAGTTTTCGAAAGTTTCTGAGCAAACTGGTGAATTTTTCACGCGTTACGCTCCTGGGCCTGTGTTACGCACCTGGCTCTTAGTGTTATGCATAGGAGGGGTGGTCGTAGTGTTATTTAGCACCGCGTTATGCACACAGGGCTCGACGTTACACACCTAGGCCAATGTTATGCATAGACAAAACAAGTTCCCGAAACCGGCTTGTGACACACCTGTGTTACGCTCCTGAGAGCCCGACAAGCTTGAATCCTGCCTGTTACGCGCCTATGCTACTCTCTTCAAGCCCGACAGGTCCGAATCTTGCCTATTATGCACTTGTTATGCACCTGTCTTATGCATCTATGTTACATTACTGAGTTACGCACTTGTGTTACGCTCCTATGTTACGCACAGACATAATTTGTCTCAAATTGCTAAAGGAAGTCAATTTCAGTTTTTTCACCTTCAAAGCCTCTGAAAAAGTCAAGACACAAGGTTGGTGATTTGTTTTCTTGCCTCCCAAGCTTTCATTTTCCTAAGAAAAGTCATATTTAAAGGATTAATTGAACCAAACCCTAGGATACATAAAAATCAGTTTTAAAATACCTTTGGTTAGGGTTTGAAGGAGAAAATTGTTATATGTGCCAGAGGAGGCTGAGCGACATCAAACAAACCTATAAAACATTGAGTGCACTCCTGGAGAGTTTCATATTGCCTTGATTTTCAAAACCTTTCCCTCACTTCACTCATTTCAACCTTTTGACCCAAAGGCCCTTAAATAGTTTTCAAAGAGCCTTTCTATGCTAAAAGAATCAGCCACCATGTCTGAAGCTGAGATTCACACCAACAGTGATGAGATTCAAATACCTACCGAGCCTCAGTACAAGGGAGGGAGGGAAAATAGCTTTGAACCATTAGACACAGTTCATATTACTTCCTCTCCTATGATCCTTTCATGCTTTCAAGATGTTGGGTGTTATCAATTTTGTGAAAAATTCAAACAAGTCAAAAGCCACTCCGACTTGACTAGATTGTTTTTCATTGGCTTGCAAAATCATTGAGTTAGCCTAGCAGGAATGTAGTTTGAACTCTCATCTGAATCCATTTCCAAGGAAATAGGTATATGAGACATTGGTGAGATATGGTTTAAACAAAAGAATTTGGAGGTGTGCTATTATGAACCCTACCTAAAACCAAGCTGTCAACAAGGCTACAAGGTTGTTTTTCCTTTTTCCCTCTTACTAGAGAGGTATGCCTTGCTGATGAAGAAAATTATCAGATATTTCACCTGTGAGGGGAGATACTCCAGGATTTACTCATATCATATAAGGTTACTAATGCACTTCACCAAAGTCAAATAACGAACCTACCATACTACCTTTTCCGGAGCATTGACAAGATGGCCTCACTTGTCATGAAAAGAAGCTATGACCACCAAATTCCTAGCCTTTTCCACCACTCCTTGATCAAAATCATTGTCTTACATCAGCTACAGCAACAAGGAATCCCTTGGGAAGCCTTCATATCACATGATGTATTTACAAACCCCCAAGCCTTCATTTAGCAGAATTTACCCTCCACTTCACAACCACCTACCTCCACTCCTCCATCATCTATCCATGTGCCTTCTCCACAAATAAATTCACCCCTATCACTTCTCCTAATGTACCAAGTGAAGAAGCTGGAAATGGCTCTAATGATGAGCAAACATATGAAGAAAATGAGGAAGAGGATAGTGAGGTAGAAGCTGAGGAAGATGAAGAAAACCAAGAAGAGGACATTGAGGTAGAAGCTGAGGAAGATGAAGAGAACCAAGAGGAGGACAGTAAGGTAGAATTTGAGGAAGATGAAGAAGACAAGGAAGAGGACAGTAGTGAGCATAAGAGTAATACTAGCCACAGCAAACAAGAATTTGATGACAACAAAAATCAAGAGACAGATGCAAGTAAGACAAAGGTTGAAAACATTGAGGAAAATGCAGAGTTTGATAAAGTTGATGAAGTGGCGAAAATAATGAAGAATATGGGACAGAAATAGAGTATGAAGGAGAGGAACAATAGAGTGATTAATACCAAGAAGAGGAAGCCTCTCAAGAAGGAAAATAGTGGTTCTTATGATAAGGAAAATGACACTAAAAAAATAGATGAAGACAAAAATCCTGAAGAAAGTGATAACAATAGGCCAAGTCATGAAGATAAAGAGCAGGGCAGTGAAGAAAAGAAGAGCCAAAAGAACTCACCTGATGAAGAAGGAAATGACCCTCACAGTGATACAAAGGATCAATTTGACAATGAATACAGTGGGTCAAAAGATGAGGAGGAAGACAGTCATGGAAATGAAGATGTGCCCAACACAGATCAAAGCGCCTCTAACAGTGTAAAAACAGAGGAAGACAGTCCTAAGGATCTTGACAGGGGTAATTTCATAAGATATAGTAAGGATGCTGATCAAAAGGGTAGCCAAAAACAAGATAAGGAAGGTGCACACACAGAAAGCATCTATGAGGAGGGAAATAGTCCAAAGGTCACTAATGATCATAGTTTGCAAATAAGACTTGTTGCACCTTTCACCATCACCTATCAAAGAGGAGAGAGGCAGGGTCTTGCTGCCTCGAAAGGGAAAGGGGCCATGCACTCCTCCTCAACTCCAATGAAAGACAAAGGTAAAAAACAAGTGAAACAAGAAAAGAACAATCATGAGGAAGAGAGATAATTTGAGCTCATTCACATAGACAGTGATGAGGAAAATGAGACAAAAATAGTAAACTCTCTTCTAAAGGATCCGAATGCATAGATCAAAGACTTGGAATTTGAGTTAGAAAGATCAAAGGATCTCATTCACTTTTTGCAGATGCAAAAAAAACAAATGAGTGGCCAACTGGCCATCTATGAAGCAAAGATGCTCAAATATCAGAGAGAGGCTCAAAGGTCACAAGTGCAGTTGGAGGAATACATGGGCACTTATGAGGAGGATAGTGGTGAAAAAGGCCAAACTAGAAAGAGACCTAGGACTATGGGTCTTAGGAAAGAATTGGCACATCAAAGGGAGGAAGAATAAGCCCAAGCTCAACAATTTCTTCTCACCGAGCTCCTTGCCATGGAAATTTAGCATGATAGGGAATCATGGCTTGAAAGGGCTAACATACATCTAGAGGCCAAAATAGAGAAGGCTAACAAGAACTTGAGCTTGTAAAGGAGGATGTCTCAGCACTACAAAAAAAGAAATTATTTTGCAAGGAAGAAGCTCAAAACTACCAAAAATGAGGGCCCGACACCAAATGATGCAAAATACCAAGCTAGGCTTGGAATTTTTTCTCACGTTTCTCAACAGGTATCCAAAACCTCTTGAGGGGTCTACCCACTAATTTTGAGGCAAATTGGACAATTTTTTGTTTTTTCCAAATTTTGACCCCTAGGAGCGCAGCACCCTAGGTGTTACGCACAAAATTGGTGCATCCTAAACTCTTAAAGTTTAAATTTTGGAAATTTCACATTACCAACAATCTACTCACCAATTTTCAGATCATTTGGAGCAGTTTTACACCCTCAAAAGGTCAAAAAACCTCCAAAATTTGACCTTTCTGCCTCCTTTTCAGACCAGGTGCTACGCACAGAGCAGTGATGGCTGATTTGATTTTTGAGCAGGTAAATGGCATCCACTCATCAAAAATATTTTTTTTTGGAAATTAGACTCATTAGGCTTTCCAACGAGACATTACAGAGCCAAATTCGGTGTCGAGAAGGCCTCCAAAAGACTGCTGCAACAGGGCCTATTTCTGTGTTACGCACCTGGAAATTTTTCACTGTTTGACACGTGTTACGCTCCAATGGATGAGTGGGACAAATGTGAATTTGGCAAGTTTTCTTAGGCATGTTAGGACTAAAAGTCAATTTTATTTCCATTTATAGTTGGAAAAGATATTTTATTTAGATATTCTTGTGCCTTGGGCTTTACAAAGCCCAAAGGACAAGTTAGGATATTTCTCTTTGGCTAATAGGCTTCTAGATGCCCTAGTAGGCTCTCTTCTCCTCATTTGGTATATAAGACATGAGGATTCATTGTAAACAGTGGGGGCTTGATGTGCTTAAGAGAAATACATGGTTTTATGAGCTTGGACAAGATATTGGTTTTATGAAGTGAATGAATGGTTTGTGTGGCTTGATGTTGGAGAAGCCTGCTTGTAGGATTCCATATCTTGGTGAATGGTGATGTTTTTCTAACTTGTTAATGTTTTATTGTCCTCATTTTGTTTCAATTTGATTCTTTGCTATGGATCAGAAAAGTATAGGTTTAGATATTCTCATGGAAGCACCTCAAACCTCTTGTTTGCTATATTTTTAATGTTTTCTTCTTTTAGTTCATCTTAATGAATTCTTGACTGCTCCTTAGGCCCACTAAAACTTGTTTTTGTTTCATGAATGATTAGTATGTTAGCTTATAAATATAATTCATGGTATGCCCTTCTTATTTAAAGTTTTCAAAACCTTATTGTGAAGCTTCTCTATGGAATACTAATTGAAGAGGTTAAGACAAAGAGGTCTAGTTTTGATCTTGCCCTTTGCCCATGCTTACCAACATGTTTCAGAGTTCCCGATAGTTTGATATATGTTGTTTAGGAGTTCCATCTTCATATATTGAGTTGTTTGTTTATCTTATGTGTTTTTCTCAAAAAGCTGAAGGTGAATTTCTAAAGTTAGGAGTTCTAATGCTTCTATGTATCACCGGAATGTTCATCTTACATGTTTATCAGTTTGAGAATGGTTCATAGAGATTAATGGTTTGCCCTACCTCGTGAGTTATTTATTTCAGACTATATATGTTTAAGACCTCTTAGTTTTTCCCAAACTTAATGTTCATTACACCTCATACATCACCCAAAGGATCCATTAACCTTGCTAAATCGGCCCTGCAATACACTCTGCTTCATCATTTAGACACCATCGAATTCATCTGACCCCATATCCCTATTGATTTGACAACCTCTCAATTCCACCTATCCTACTTAGTCATCTTACCCCAACCCAAAACAAACAAACGAAACTGCACTTAACAACTAGTCTAAAATAAATCACCCAAAGCGAACAAGTTCACATCCTTTGCATAATAGAGAGAGCCCTCTCTGAGTCTAGGAAGATTAGGTCCTAAGACTCCAAAGACTGGTCTGATGTTACCCTGTCATTTGGTTTAGCCAACCTACCAAATCACGGGACCCTAACATAATGGCAATCACGGTGGGACCTTCTGAGTTCATAACAATCTAAATACCCCTTAGGAATCCAGAATCCCTTCATCAAATAGTGTCCTATGATTTATAGCTACCTCATCACTATCAACAACACAATGATGATTATGATGAAACCTATGATGTTAGTGACAAACTAAGTATCCCTTAGGACTTCAGAAACCTTCGTGAAATCATAGAGAACTTAACTGTTAGCCTAAGAGTAGAATATAAAATTTTCACCATCTTATAAAATTGATGACTCAGCTATATGACACTCTTTCATACCTTAAGGGCTGCATATAAAAACTCAGAAAACCCCAAAACATTTCTAGATTGTCTTTTTGTCAATATTGTTGGTGGACCATAGACGACATATCTTAAAAACAACCAAAAATATCCACCTGGCGACTCCACTAGCCTCCAGTAGGCCTTATAAATTTTTCTAAGTATCTATAGACTCCTGTAGGACTGTGTTAAAAAAACCTTAGGAAATCTAGAACCTTAGTCACACACGGTGCGATTTTGATAGCACCTAGAGAGGTCAGCCTTCTGAAAGCAGTCATAAACATTCAGCCTCTCTAAATTTTGAATTTGAAATCTGGCTCAGCGAAGAATCAATACCAGATCTCATTCAAACCCAAACCCTCCTACTACAGTTGATGACCCAGAAAGGATTTTGTGGCAAAATTCTAAAACTGGAAACTTAGCTAGTTATAGGACCATTCATAGAGAAAGCTCTGTACCTGAACATCTTACATCATTGCAAGACCCCCAGTTTGACTTGCACCATACTAGAAACCTTTTCAGAACCAAGCCACAAAGTAAAATCGACCATACCGATCTTGAGCCCATAGACTTGCAGTAGAGTCCTAGCAGAGAAGCTTCTCCTTCAACACCACCTGATCTACAACTTCTCCATCACTTTGGCTCTTTTCACCCCAAGTTTGCTCATAATCAGTTTACTGGTCCAAGTACTTCCACCACACCTATTCACACTGCCACTGTGCAAACCACTCCATCTCATAGCACAAATCCTCCACTTGTAAATCCACCATTAGTTCCCACGATGGCAGCATGGTATGTGCTCCTTGTGTTACCGCAACCATTGGTACCTTTGCCAAATGATTACCAATCCAGAGTCCCACACTTCACCGGGGCTGAATCCACTATCGCCCAACAACATGTAGATAGAATGAATGATGCTTTTGACTACATGGAATTAGAAGAGGAAACCATGAAAATGAGAATGTTTGCCCAAAGCCTAGGAGGAGAAGCTAAGAAATGGTTCAAAAGCCTAACTCTGAACATCATACATGATCTCCCTTCCCTTTACCACACTTTCATAAACAAATGGAAAATCAAGAAAAACCCTCTTCAAATCCTCTTGGAATATAGCAACCTCAAAAGAAACACGGGGGAAAGTGTCCAAGACTATTGCACTAGGTTCAATAGTGTTTACAACGCGCTACCACCAAACATGAAACCCCCATTAGGCCTAGCATTAGCAAAATTCCCGGGGGGGTTTTGACCCCGACATGGCCTACCAACTAAGAGAAAGAGAGCCCCTTACTCTAGAAGACATACACAAAGGAGCTATAAGTGTAGAGGCCAACTTAATTGAAAAAAGAGCTAGGCTAAGATCGGGAAAGAGGGTAACATACAAAGATGACATCATGCCCTACACCTCCTCATCTGATTCTAAGATGGAAAACCTTCTTAGGACCATGGAAAGAATGATGGAAAGAATAAGCATAAACGAAAGAACACTCCCTAGGGACAACCAAACAAATCCCCAAAACAGAAACGAGAATCAAAACTTTAGAAGAGACCTGCCCCAAAATAGAACAAGGGAAAATGATCAACAAATCAGGCCACCCTTCCAAGATAACTATGTTGATGAAGGGGAAAGAGATATTGAACAACCAAATGAGAATCATCTAAACTTAATAGGCTCTGATAGTGAGGGTGAGGTTTTTCTCACAGAAGAAGAACACGGTTTTTTCTCCTGAAACCAAGATGAAACAAGCTATGAAGATTCTGAAGACCATGAATTGGGATTAGAAAATGCCATAATAGAAGTCCATAGGCAATATGATCTTAGGAGTAAGAAAAACCAAGACAACTCTAGGAAAAATAACTCAGACACTGCTGTTACGAAAGCTCCCAAAAACATTTTTAAAAGAACAACAGACAATAACAATACCATGGCTAAGAAAGCTGATCCTAACACAAATAAAATCAGCCAATAAAGTATTCTCACAAGCTGTCTTAGCACCTCTGCTAGTGGCCCTGAGAAAAATCTAATTACCAAAGCCCCGAGTCAAAGTCAACAAATTAAAAATGTGGAGAAACTTATGGCTGATAAAACTGATGTAAATATGTCTAAAACTCAAGTACCTTTCTGTTTTGAAGGAGAGATCGCTAAAATCAAAATAACCATCCCTCTCACTGAACTGGTAGCTCAGGATATGTACCGCTCCTAAGTCTTGAAAGTCTTGAACATAAGAAATGATACCAACACTCTGAGTTTGACAGATGATAAACCAGAGTTGTTGTTCGGACCCAAAGTAGATGAAAAATACTAGGAAGGAGCCATTCCCCCATTCTATGTTAGCCTAAACATACATGACAAAATCCTACATAATGCCATGCTTGACTTTGGTGCCTCTCACAACCTCATGCTAAAGGTAGTGATGGAAAGATTGGGCCTAGAAATAACCAGGCCCTACAAAGATCTGTATTCCTTCGATTCAAGAAGAGTTAAACGCTTGGGCCTGATTAAGGACTTATGTGTCAATCTGGCACAAATCCTTGCTAAGAGCCTGGTCATGGATATAGTCGTGGCTGACATTCCCCCCAAATATGGTATGATTTTGTCCCGATATTGGGGAGCCAAACTTCTGGGGAACCTCCAACTTGACATGTCTTATGCTACTATCCCCGTTTTCAATCAAACCAAAAGATTGTACCGAGAAACCCACATGAAATATATGGTGAGTAGCCTAGATAGGCATAACAACACCCTGGTTTATTCCATACATTCAGATTTGGATTCTTTTATCTTTTATAATGAGAATGAGATTAGTGCACAAGTAAAAGGAAGTGAGAAAGAGCTAGGCCCATTGGAACACTCATACTCGCCCTCAAATGAGGAAAATGATAACCAAAACTCTATCAATCCTGAACAACAACTCAATGATAAACATGAAATAGAAACACTTTGGAACATGAGCTTTGACTGTTCATATGTCAAGGCCGGTTCAGGGGCTAGTGTTTGGATACATAACACAATTGAGGGCCATTATTACAGGTTGGAATTTCAATGTACTAATAACATTGCAGAGTATGAGGCTCTCCTCCTCGGTTTACACTTGCTTGAAGAATTAGGAGGTAAGAAAATATTAGCCTAGGGAGATTCAGAGCTGGTCATTAAACAGATCAAAGGTGAATATTCAGCCAAGAACCAAAGATTAAGAGAATACAGAAATTCAACCCTAGACCTCCTCAAAAATTTCGAAAAATATGAGCTCACCTACATTCCTAGAGCCCAAAGTAGCCTTGCCAATGAGCTTGCCTTTGCTGCCAGTAATTTCCAAATATCACTTGAAAGTGAACAAAACCCTATCAAAGTCAAACATCGCCCTACGGTACTTGAAAACATTAATAATTGGTAGGTATTTGAGGGTGACGAACAAATTGATGATTTCCTACAATCTAGGAATGAATTTACATTGACTAAACCTAGCTTAGAACATGGGTAAGATGATCTTGCTGAAGATAGAGATCATGAAATAAAGTTTCCATCTTTTACTGATATAAATATGATTACACATCCTTATAAAGCTGAGATGTGTGAGGACCTAGACCAAAGATACCTTGAAGTCTTACACTGTAAGAATGACACATTACTAAGAGGCCTTGCACCTTTGGAAGAGTTGTTCGATTTTAATGATGTAGCTAAGAAACCAAAGATAGAGTCTACTGAGGCCGATGTAGAGGAATACAACATAGGAAACACTAGGGAACCTAAAATGATCAAACTTTCTAAGACCCTTCCTCCTCACATAAAACATAAATACATTGAGCTCTTCAAAGTGTTTAAAGATGTATTTGCATGGGGGTATCAAGATTTAAAATCTTATGACACAAGCATTATTCAACACAAAATCCCTCTCAAGGAGAACCAGAAACCTTTCAAACAAAAATTAAGAAGAATAAACCCTGCCTTATTACCTCTAGTTGAACAAGAGATCAAAAATATGTATGACGTCAGGATAATAGTTCCTCTCAGATACTCTGAATGGGTTTCCAACCTTGTGTCAGTTAGGAAGAAAACCAGAGAAATCAGACTTTGCATTGACTTTAGAAACTTGAACAAGTTCTCCTTGAAAGATAACTATCCTTTTCCTAAAATGGACCACATGCTTCAAAAGGTATTTGGCTCTAAGAGAATCTCACTGCTTGATGGTTTTTCCGGTTACAACCAAGTGCTAGGATTCCCAAGTGATCAACACAAAACCGCCTTCACCACACCTTAGGGTACATTCATGTGTGTTAAAATTCCATTTGGGTTGATGAATGCGGGGGCCACTTTCCAAAGGGCTATGGACATAGCCTTTTCAGAAGACATAGGCTACTTCATAGTAATTTACCTCAATGACATCGTTGTTTACTCTAAAACCGATGAAGAGCACTTGGTCCAACTTAGAAATGTTTTCGAAAAATGTAGGAAATACGGTCTGTATTTGAATCCCAAGAAAACATTGTTTGGTCTCGAGGAAGGAAAAATCCTCGGCCACATCATCTCCGAAGAAGGAATCAAAATAGACCGCAAAAGAATTGAAGGCATATTGCAAATCAGCCATCCCAGAAACATTAAGGAATTGGAATCCTTTATTGGGAAGATCAACTTCTTAATAAGATTTATCCCCAACCTTTCAGAACTCTTAAGAAATTTTACAAACATACTAAAAAATAGGTAGGAGTTAAGTGGAATTTGGAGGCCAAACAATCTTTCGAACTCGTTAAACAAGCACTCACCCAAACACTAGTTCTGATAAGTCCTGATTTCACCAAAGAATTCTATATTTTCTCATTTGCATCTGAACATACTGTGGCTGTAGTTTTGTTACAAAAAAATGCGATGGGACAAGAACAACCCATAACCTTCTTCAGCAAAGCCCTTAGGGATGCTCCCTTAAAATATAACATCATGGAAAAACAGGCCTTCGCATTAATAAAAGCATTAAAAGACTTGCTTTTGTTCCGCACACAGTTGTCAAAGATACCCATTAGGGGAATTTTGAATCTAAAAAGGTCCTCCTAAGGAAATTGTAAAATAATAGTGGAAACAATAAAATAAGGTTAGATTACATCATCAAATTTTAGAGGAATAGAGGAAAAAATATTTTTTCAAAAAGTATTTTCAACTTATCTCCCTATGGGTTTACCAAAATTTCGAGCGGACACACTCGTTGGATGAATAATTTGATTCCTCATCCAAGGAGTACCCATTTTGCATACTTTAGATGAACCCTGCTACACGAAAAATGAAAGATACATGAAAAATGTGATTGCAATCATGTTTTTTCATGTATTTCTCATTTTTCATGTAGTAGGGTTCAACAAAAGTATGCAACATGGGTAATCATTGGATGAGGAATTAAATTTTGCATCCAACGAGTACTCCTGCTCGAAATTTGAGTAAAACCTTAGGGAGATAAGTTGAAAATAAGAGTTGAAAAAATAGTTTTATTATTTTATTATTTTTTAATATTTTTACTTTTTTACTCAAAAAATAGTGAATCATCCCCCATGTTTGACATCATCATATTGAATCTTATTGGTTCTTATAAAGTGTATTTTGGTTGTACATTTTTCTTAGGAGGCACATTTTAGACCTCAAAATTCCCTTAATGCTTAAATTAGGATCCCGATGGTAAAAGGGGAAAGTGGATTGCTATTATTTTAGAATATGATCTAGAAATAAGACCCACTAAACTGGTTAAAGGAAAAGGACTTGCAAAACTCATGGCTGAAACAAATCTACAAGCATTAGATATGAATTTTGTTGACTCTTTAGAAGAACAAGTAGAATGCACAACTCCTCATGTTGAAGAGGTATTTTTAAATTCACCTTGGTATGCTGATATTCTTTATGTGCTTTTCTATCTTAATGCTCTTCCTACCTTATCAAAGACAAAAGCGAGACTCCTGAAATAAAAATCTTTAAAATTCTGCATTTTAGATGGAGTTCTATATTGGAAGAATCCTATTGTTATACTACTTAAATTTTTGCTTGAGGATGATGTAGGAAAGATCATGCATGAAATGCACGAGGGAGAGTGTGGGGGCCATCTTTACTGGAAAGCCACAGCTAACAAGATCCTTAGAGCTGGTTACTATTGGCCCAACCTTTTTCTCGACACCCACAAACTAGTCATGACTTTTCATAAATGTCAAATCTTTGATGGAAAGAGAAAGATTTTACCTTTTCCTTTACATCTGATCATTGTTGAAGCTCCGTTTCAAGAATGGGGTTTAGAATTCATTGGAGAGATCCACCCTTCTTTATCTGCCCAACACAAATGGATCCTCACCGCTACTGATTACTTTACCAAATGGATAGAATCCATCCCCTCTAGGAATGCCACCGATTCAATCATTATCAAATTTCTCGAGACCAAAATTTTGTCTAGATTCGGTTGCCCCAGGAAAATCATTACAGACAATGCAACCGCCTTTACATCCAAAATAATGGTTGACTTCTATTATAAATATCACATCACATTAGGACATTCCACAACTTATTACCCTCAAGGTAATGGGTTGGCTGAGTCCTCTAATAAAAGCTTGGTCAGTATCATCATGAAACTTCTGGAACAAAATCAAAAGGCATGGCATGGAAAGCTAGTGCATGCACTATGGGCTGATAGACTAACCACCAAGAAATCAATCGGCATGTCTCCCTATAAATTAGTGTATGGAATGGATGCCATTTTCTAAACATATTTGGGAGTCCTCATAATGAAACTGTTAGAAGAAGTACAATCAGATGAAAATGACATGCAAAGGAGGTTGAACAAAACTATCCATTTACAGCAGACAAGAGAGGAGGTGTACAAAAAGACACAATTAGTATAGGAAAATATAAAGAAAATATTTGGCAGAAGAACCAAGGAAAATGATTTCCAGATTGGAGATAAGGTGCTGAAATGGGACTCAAGGAGAGAAGACAAAGGTAAACATGGTAAGTTTGAAAACTTGTGGAAAGGTCCATTCATTATCAGTTCATCTATAGGAAACAATGCCTTCCTTTTACCAGAACCTGATGGAATTGAAACATTTGGAGGTCCTGTCAATGGCAGGACACTAAAACACTACTTCTGTAAATTTTCCTAGATTTAAAAATTTTCACTCATTGTACATACCATTGTATGAAGAAAACTTTCAAAAAGAGAATAAACACAAAAACATAGAAAAAATAAAAAAGAGGCAGATTCAAAACAAGGTAGAGCCCCATACCCAAAAAAATAGTGATATTGAAAGTGTGCAAGCCTAAATGCCACTACTGGTGCAAAAAGAATGTCTTGTTCAACTAAATAGCCTAATCATGGTTGAGCATGTTTTAAATTCATTGTTGATAAGTTAGTGAAAAGTATGCTGGTCAAAACATTGAAACTTGACTTGTCGAAGAAAATAGATTAGGAAAGAAAGATACTGGTTCCACATTCTCAAAATAGAACCAAGGAGAAAAATAGGGATGAATAGCAAACTATGTATCTTATGCTGTGATTTTTCTAAGTCTTATTTTTGTACAAAAATAACATTTGTGTGCATCTTGTTTTTATGCCACAAACCCATGATAAGTCATATTGTCTAATCCTAATTTAGTCATGTTTTCAATTTCATGTTTTTAGCTTAGTCAATAAATCTCATCAAACAATTTAACCTTGACAGTTGAGTAGAATAGATAGAGAATCAAAAGAGTTCAATAGCCTAATCTGAACTCCAGGAAGAGATAAGTGTAGAAGTAGATAGTTTTCTTTCGCTTTCAAAATAAAAATGTCAATGAGTTTGCCAATTCAAGTGCACCCAAGGAATAAAAAATGTTAGGTGAGTAGGTTGGGTAGGTAAAAGTGAAGTTGAGATAATCATGCTTTCAGATTTTCAAAATTACTACTTCAAGGAAAGAAACAGCAACAGAAAAGAGAAAATCCGCCCAATGGATGAGGCACTAGTCTTCATAAACCAAGAGATCTGAAATTTTGGACACCTCCTGAAAAGGAGCTACCCTCCCCAAGTGGAGCCACTGTTAGTCATCAGTAATTTTTTCCTGTTTAGATGACTAAATACCTTGTCCTAGATTTCTAAGAAACAAAATTCAAGAATCATGTGAGTTCTAGAAATCTCCTCAAAGAGAAATTTACTGTTTATCCCATTTCCTTGTCATGGCATGGCCAATCTATCTCCCAGGCAAGACCAATGTCCCTCACTCTCACTATGTTTTCTGCCTCTGCCTATAACACTATGTCTCTGTTTTCCTAAACCCTCTATTTTGAATACCTGATTTCGACAAGTAAGCCAAACTTTTCTCCTTCTCACCAAATTCCTCAAGTAATGGTGATTTCAAAACTCCCTTTCTAAAGCCCTCTAAAGTAAACACAGTTTTTTGGTTGTCTAGGATGATAGTGCATGATAGAGTTCCAAAAATCCTGTCTCCTCATCCAAACCCTGATTCAAAATTTTTAGTCAAAAAACTATGCCAAGGACATTACCATAAGTCAAATAGGGTCACCTAGGTTATGCACTATCATGGTTCTAAATGCACTATTTCCACAAGTATTCAAAAGTGAAGACAAGAGAACACAAGGATGAGGCTTGTCATTATCCAAAGAACATCAAAATACCTCCAAAGGTATCCTCTTAATCAAAGCAGTAAGCCTACAAAGGAGCAATTTACCATGTCAAAGAATTTCTGCAGGAATGTTTTTATAAATGGTCAAATAGCAGAACAAAGGCAAAGAAGGAGAGCTAAAAGGCTTATAAAGGCATCCAAAGTAGGTGGTAAGATACAAACAGGCTTAAATTTTACAAGGAAGAACATGATCTCATCAAGGAATGTTATGAATTGTTTCCCATCAAAAGGTCCATGAAGGTCATAAAAGACAGTGGCACATAAGAAACCCTGTACCTCAAATAAAAAAGATCATTTAAAAAGGTTGTTTGGTTTCAAGCATGAAACTTGTAGAGGAACAACTTCCCTTTGCTTGCATCCCTGCAAAGAAGACCAAAATACATTAGATTAGCCATGAGGCAAGTTAAAGTAATGAGAGGCATCATCATGAGAAGACCATTCACAACCTAGAAGAAAGCATCAAGGTATTTGTTTGTTGGGAATCAAGATTCATTAATTGTTTTGACCAAGCAATAGAGCAATGATAAACTCAGAAGCATGGGAAGGTGGAAAAAGAGGGTCAAAATAGTGACCAAGAAACCTCCTTCATCACAACAGATGGTTTCAAGGGTTTTTTTGAGTTACCCTAGGGTTTGGCAGAGAAGCACTAACTCCCAGTTCAAAGGTCTTTTTCTCTAAAAACAGTTAAAGACATCTTTAAAATGGCCAAAGGGAATGAACATGGGTGGAAACTACCAAATACGGTAACTATGATAAGAAGAGGCCATTATGTGACAAAGCAAGCTATCTAAGTTCAAAAGAGACAGTGATCAAAGTGACCTAAAAACAAACAGATATATCCCTGGTTTATAACAGAACGGTGAAACTCCCAACAAAGACTTCTTTGCCAAAAGACTATTCTGCAAAAAATATTATCAAGACATAAACAACACTTCACATAGCTAACAAAGGTGTTTTTCTCATAGAAACAATGTCAAGGTCAAAGGAAAGGATGTTTCAAACACATAATATTAGTCAAAGGAGAAATGGAAAAAAGGGATGAGTTTGCTGTGTGTAGGTGTTAAAATTTCAAAAGAGCTCTTCTTCAAAAGTATAAGCTGAGAGTCATGGGCTTAGTGTCTTCAAGAATATTTTCAAAATAAGGAGAACCTTAAGAAGCCTCCAACAGTGAAAGAAGAACCATATTTTCATCAAATTGTCCACCTATAGGGCCAAAACAGTCAAAGACACAGTGAGAAAAAGTAAGCAAACAAGAACATACAAAAGTGGGTTTTGACTTCTAATTTATTTTCAAAAGGGTTATAAAGGCCTTTTTGGTTTGCCCCCCACACCACTTATCATCTCAAGCCAAAGGAAGCTGTTGAGAGAAGTTTTCGAAAGTTTCTGAGCAAACCGGTGAAGTTTTCACGCGCTAGGCTCCTGGGCCTGTGTTACGGACCTGGCTCTTAGTGTTACGCACATGAGGGGTGGTCGTAGTGTTATTTAGAACTACGTTATGCACCCAGGGCCTGGTGTTATGCACCTGGGCCAGTGTTACACACAGACATGGCAAGTGCTTGAAACCGGCCTGTGACACACCTATGTTACGCTCTTGAGAGCCCGACAGACCTAACTCCTGCCTATTACACACCTATGCTACGCTCCTAAAGCCTGACAGGTATGAATCCTACCTGTTACTCACCTGTTACACACCTGTGTTACGCACCTGTGTTACACTCCTAAGTTACACATTTGTGTTACGCACATATAGAATTTGTCTCAAATTGCTAAAGGAAGTCAAAGTTTTAGTTTTTTCACCTTCAAAGCCTCTGCAAAAGTCAAGACACAAGGTTGGTGATTTATTTTCTTAACTCCCAAGCTTTCATTTTCCTAAGAAAAGTCATATTTAAAGGATTAATTGAACGAAACCCTAGGCTGCATAAAAATCAGTTTTAAAATACCTTTGGTTAGGGTTTGAAGGAGAAAATTGTTATATGTGCCAGAGGAGGCTGAGTGACATCAAACAAACCTCTAAAACATTGAGTGCACTCCTGGAGAGTTTCATCTTGCCTTCATTTGCACAACCTTGCCCTCACTTCACTCATTGCAACCTTTTGACCCAAAGGCCCTCAAACAATTTTCAAAGAGCCTTTATGTGCTAAAAGAATCTGCCACCATGTCTGAAGTCGAGATTCACACTAGTAGTGATGAGATTCAAAGGCCTACCGAGCCTTAGTACAAGGGAGGGAGGGAAAATAGGTTTGAACCCTTAGACACAGTTCAAATTACTTCCTCTCCTATGATCCTTTCATGCTTTCAGGATGTTGGGTGTTATCAATTTTGTGAAAAAGTCAAACAAGTCAAAAGCCACTCCAACTTGACTAGATTGTTTGTCATTGACTTGCAAAATCACTGAGTTAGCCTAGCAGTAGTGGAGTTTGAACTCCCATCTGAATCCATTTCCAAGGCAACAGTTATATGAGACATTGGTGAGATATGGTTTAAACAAAATAAGTTGGAGCTGTTCTATTATGAACCCTACCTAAAACCAAGCTGTCAACAAGGCTGCAAGGTTGTTTTTCCTTTTTCCGACTTGCTAGAGAGGTATGCCTTGCCGATGAAGAAAATTATCACATATTTCACCTGTGAGGGGAGATACTCCAGGATTTACTCATATCATATAAGGTTACTAATGCACTTCACCAAAGTCAAAATAATGAACCTACCATACTACCTTTTCTGGAGCATTGACAAGATGGCCTCACTTGTCAAGAAAAGAAGCTATGACCGCCAAATGCCTAGCCTTTTCCACCACTCCTTGATCAAAATGATTGTCTTACATTAGCTGCAGAAACAAGGAATCCCTTGGGAAGCCTTCATATCACATGATGTATTTACAAACCCCCAAGCCTTCATTCAGTAGAATTTACCCTCCACTTCACAACCACCTACCTCCACTCCTCCATCATCTATCCATGTGCCTTCTACATAGAGAAATTCACCCCCTATCCCTTCTCCTAATATACCAAGTGAAGAAGCTGTCAGCGGCTCTAATGATGAGCAAACAAATGAAGAAAATGAGGAAGAGGACAGTGAGGTAGAAGCTAAGGAATATGAAGAAAAACAAGAAGAGGACAGTGAGGTAGAAGCTGAGGAAGATGAAGAGAACCAAGAAGAGGACAATAAGGTAGAAGTTGAGGAAGATGAAGAAGACAAGGAAGAGGAAAATAGTGAGCATAAGAGTAATAATAGCCACGACAAACAAGAAATTGATGACAACAAAATTCAAGAGATAGATGCAAGTAAGACAAATGTTGAAAACATTGAAGCAAATGTAGAGTTTGATAAAGATGATGAATGTGGAAAAAAAAAGGAAGAATATGGGACAGAAACATAGTATGAAGGAGAGGAACAACAAAGTGATGAACACCAAGAAGAGGCAGCCTCTCAAGAAGGAAGCAGTAAGCAAGAAAAGAGAGTTAAAATCAATGGACCTCATGATAAGCAAAAGGGCCAAAATAGTGGTTCTTATGATAAGGAAAATTACACTAAAAAAAAAGATGAAGACAACAAAGAAGAACACAACAATCCTGAAGAAAGTGATAACAATAGGCCAAGTCATGAAGATAAAGAACAGGGCAGTGAAGAAAATATCAGCCAAAAGAACTCACCTAATGAAGAAGGAAATGACCCTCACAGTGATGGGATAACTAGTGAAGGTACCCAAGACAGTGACCCTACAAAGAATGCGAACAATGATACAAAGGATCAATTTGAAAATGAATACAGTGGGTCAAAATATGAGGAGGAATATAGTCATGGAAATGAAGATGTGCCCAACACAGATCGAAGCGCCTCTAACAGTGCAAAAAACAGAGGAAGACGGTCCTAAGGATCTTGATAGGGGTAATGTCATAAAATATAGTAAGGATGTTGATCAAAATGGCAGCCAAAAACAAGATAAGGAAGGTGCACACACAGAAAGCATCTATGATGAGGGAAACAATCCAAAGGTCACTAATGATCATAGTTTGCAAATAAAACTTGTTGCACCTTTCACCATCACCTATCAAAGAGGAGAGAGCTAGGTGTTTACTGCCTCCAAAGGGCAAGGGGCCATGCAATCCTCCTCAAATCCAATGAAAGACAAAGGTAAACAACAAGTGAAAGAACAAAAGGAAAATCATGAGGAAGAGAGAGAATTTGAGCTCATTCACATAGACAGTGATGAGGAAAATGAGACAAAAATAGTAAACTCTCTTCTAAAGGACCGGAATGCACAGATCAAAGACTTGGAATTTGAGTTAGAAAGATCAAAGGATCTCATTCACTTTTTGCAGATGCAAAACAAACAAATGAGTGGCCAGTTGGCCATATATGAAGCAAGGATGCTCAAATATCAGAGAGAGGCTCAAAGGTCACAAGTGCAGTTGGAGGAATACATGGGCACTTATGAGGAGGATAGTGGTGAAAAGGGCTAAACTAGAAAGAGACCTAGGACTATGGGTCTTAGGAAAGCATTGGCACAACAAAGGGAGGAAGAATACTCCCAAGCTCAACAATTTTCTCTCACCGAGCTCCTTGCCATGGAAATTGAACATGATAGGGAATCATGGCTTGAAAGGTATAACATACATCTAGAGGCCAAACTAGAGAAGGCCAACAAGAACTTGAGCTTGCAAAGGAGGATGACTGAGAACTACAAACAAAGAAATCATTTTGCAAGGAAGAAGCTCAAAACTGCCAAAAATGAGGGCCCGAAACCAAATGATGCAAAATACCAAGCTAGGATTGGAATTTTGGCCCAAGTTTCTCAACAGGTATCCAAAGCCTCTTGAGGGGTCTACCCACCAATTTTGAGGTAAATTGGACAATTTTTTTGTTTTTTTCCAAATTTTGACCCCTAGGAGCGCAACACCCTAGGTGTTATGCACAAAATTGGTGCATCCTCAGCTCTCAAAGTTTACATTTTGGGAACTTTCACATTTCCAACAGTCTACTCACCAATTTTCAGATCATTTGGAGCAGTTTTACCCCCTCAAAATGTCAAAAAACCTCCAAAATGTGACCTTTCTGCCTCCTTTTCAGACCAGGTGTTATGCACAGAGAAGTGTTGGGAGATTTTATTTTTGAGTAGGTAAATGGAACCCACTCAGCACAACTCAAATTTTTTTGGAAAGTAGACTCATCAGGCTTTCCAACGAGCCATTACGGAGCCAAATCTGGTGTCGGGAAGGCCTTCAAAATACTGCTGCAACAAGGCCTATTTCTGTGTTACGCACCTGGAAAATTTTCACTGTCTGACACATGTGTTATGCTCCTATGGCTGAGTGGGAAAAATGTGCGTTTGGAAATTTTTCGTAGGCATGTCAGGCCTAAAAATCAATTTATTTCCATTTATAGTCGGAAAAGATATTTTATTTAGATATTTTTGTGCCTTGGGCATTTGCAAAGTCTAAAGGACAAGTTAGGATATTTATCTTTGGCCAATAGGCTTCTAGATGCCCTAGTAGGCTCTCTTCTCCTCATTTGTTATATAATACATGAGGATTCATTGTAAACAGTGGGGACTTAATGTGTTTAAGAGAAATACATGGTTTTATAAGCTCGGACAAGACATTGGTTTTATGAAGTGAATGAATGGTTTGTGTGGCTTGATGTTGGAGAAGCTTGCTTGCAGGATTCCATAGCTTGGTGAATGGTGATGTTTTTCTAAATTTTTAATGTTTTCTTGTCCTAATTTTGTTTCAGTCTGCTTGTTTGCTATAGATCATAAAAGTATAGGTTGAGGTATGCTCAAGGAAGCACCTCAAACCTCCTGTTTGCTATAGTTTTGATGTTTTCTTCTTTTAGTTCATCTTAAGGAATTCTTGACAGCTCCTTAGGCCCACTAAAACTTGTTTTTGTTTCATGAATGATTAGTATGTTAGCTTATAAATATGATTCATGGTATGCCCTGCTTATTTAAAGTTTTCAAAACCTTATTGTGAAGCTTCTCTATGGAATAATGATTGATTAGGTTAAGACAAAGGTCTCATTTTGATCTTGCCCTTTTCCCATGCTTACGAACTTGTTTCAGAGTTCTCGATAGTTTGATGTATGTTGTTTAGGAGTTCCCTGTTCATATATTGAGTTGTTTGTTTTTCTTATGTGTTTTTCTCAAAAATTTGAAGGTGAATTTCTAAAGTTAGGAGTTCTAATGCTTCTATGTATCATCGGAATGTTCATCTGACATGTTTATTAGTTTGAGTATGGTTCATAGAGATTAATGGTTTGCCCTACCTCGTGATTTATTTATTTCAGACTATATATGTTTAAGACCTCTTAGTTTTTCCCAAACTTAATGTTCATTACACCTCATACATCACCCAATGGATCCATTAACCTTGCTAAATCGGCCCTACAATACACTCTGCTTCATCATTTATAAACCCTCGACCTCATCTGACCCCATAACCCTATTGATTTGATAGCCTCTCATTTCCACCTATCCTACTTATTCATCTTACACCAACCCAAAAAAAACAAAAAAAACTTCACTTAACAACTAGTCTAAAATCAATCACCCAAAGAAAACAAGTTCACATCCTTTGCTTAATAGAGAGAGCCCTCTCTGAGTCCAGGAAGAATAGGTCCTAAGACTCCAAAGACTGGTTTGATGTTACCCTGTCATTTGGTTTAGAAAATCTGCCAAATCACAGGACCCTAACATGAACCACCTTTCTCCTATGCAAGATATTCCAGTGGCCATAGAGATGGCATTGGTGGTCAGCTCAAACTTCAACCCAACTTGGTGTACTTGGTGGTTATGAAGGTTTAGGGCAAAGAGCTTGGTCAACTGAGGGTGACTCTGTATCTTTTGTACTTTTTTTCAGAATTCATAGCATCCTAATTCTTGAAAACATGAAAATATAGTAGGAGAGGCTATCAGTTCTTTAGTGCTTATATGCTCAAACCTATTTGGCTTCCCACCCTTCCTTTGCTACTCTTTAGGCCTTTGACTTGCCTCATTAATGTCAACACTGCCTTCCCTAGGAATTTTGTCCTTCACCCCTACCACAATACTTTTCGAAAAGAATTGACACTTCTTGTGGAAGGATGTGAAAATGGTGAATGAGATGGTGAGGTTCTAATTAGGTTAAGGCTCAGTAGTGTATAGGCCAAGTTTTTTCTTTAGGATTTAACTGCCTTCTCTAAAATCAAATTTCAATTTTATTTGTAATCTTATCTTTAGAAAAATAGGAAAATGTGGGAAAAGCTCAAAAATACCTCTCAAAATATCTCCACAGCTGAAAAATTTGGCTCAAAACACCTTGTGGGCAGGTCGGGTGCCTCCTGAACGTGTTTGGGAAGCTCCTGAATGGAGTTTCACGCAGCTCCTGAACGTGTTTGGGAAGCTCCTGAATGGAGTTTCGTGCAGCTCCTGAACGTGTTTTGGCAGCTCCTGAATGGAGCTTCGTGCAGCTACTAAACGTGTTTGTGTGCAGCTCGGGCGACCCTGAACGTACCGTTGGGCGGAGGTAGCACAATGTTGGCAGGGTAGAGTCTGCACAATGATGGATGTAGCACCCTACATGATGTCAAGGTTTCTCTGCATGCGAGTGTTGGGTGCCTCTGGGAAGATAGTAGGAGCGCATCGTGACAGAGTGTTGGTAGGAGGGTCAGGTGCCTCTGCATGCAGGTATCAGGTGCCTCCGGGCATACAACAGGAGTGCAACGCTGCAAGGAGTTGGCAGGCGGGTCGGGTGCCTCTGCATGTTTCTATCGTGTGACGGTTCTATGCACAACACTGTGCTATAGGCGTGCAGCACGTTGTTGAAAAATGCACAGGCAGCGCTTTCAGGTGCGCAGCGCGACTCTACAGGAGCGCAGCGCAAGTTTTTCTGCCCGAAGACTGTGCCAGAAACTCAGAACTCTATGCCTTGGGATTTTTTCCCTCTTTTTCATATGAAAAAATGATTTTGAGTGAGGATGGGTTTAGGCCTTTTATGCCCTTTGAAAAATTAAAAAAATAACCCACTTTCTAATGTTTGTCTTTTGTTTCTTGCTTTTTCACTGACTTTTTTGCTAATATTTCCATTTTTCCTTTTGCAGGTGGTGTCTTTAAACAAAAAAGTGATCTTTGTGGGGGACCCTTTTTTAAAAGATGATTTCATCCTCTCTTTGGCCACTGATTTGTTAGAATCATGAAGAAATCTGTCCATGTACAACAACCCTAGCCCTTTTTGGTCAATTTCTTCTTGCTGGTGGTATCATAAAAGCAATGTTTTTGATCTTTAAAATTCCTTTGGAGTTTGGCACTTTTACAACCTCAACAGTAGCACTTAGGCTCTCTTTTTGTGGTTATTTTTTAACTTGTGACTGTGCTTGAGGAGCTCAAGAAGCCTTCACACTGATACTCTTTTCATCTTTTTCAACTTTAGAGGGCTGCTTTCAAATGTCCTCTGAAAACCTTTTAGCCCTTTGATGGAGTTTTATGAACCTTTGTTGCAGTGAAATAATGTTGTATTTAACAAACCCTAGAGATTATTCCCTGACATCATCTTCTAATCTCTGTCTGTAGTCACCAAGGAGGCTTTCCACTTTGGCTTTTTGTTTATTGAATCTTTGATTGGTGCACAACTGTGCTCATGTGCCACTATCTTTAGGACCTTATGCATGGGCTCTTTGATGGGCAACACCTTACAACAATTTTTTATGAGATCAAGATCATCCTTGTGAACTTAGGCCTTTTGTATCCTTTCTCTTGCTGTGGAATGTCATTTATGGGTTTAGGCCTCTTACTTTGCATCTATTCTGCTGTTAACCATTATAAAGCATTCCTGCAGAAATGCTTGAACATGGGAAAACTGTCTTTATGCATACTTAATGCTTGATCAAGGAGATACCTTTGGAGGCTTTTGATGTCTTTGGACAATGATAAGTTTCACCCTTGTTTTCACTTGACTTCACCTTTGAATATCTGTAGAAACAGTGAATTTAGAACCATAAATGCATAACCTAGGAGACTCTATATGACTTATTGGGATGTCCTTTGGAGTAGGTATTTGACTGAAAAGGTTGAATCAGGGTTTGGAGGTGGAAACAAGGTTTTGACACACTTTTATGCACTGCCATCCTAGACAACTAAACAACTTTGATTTATCTAAAGGGCTTTAGAAAGGGAGTTTTGAAATCACCATTGCTTGAGGCACTTGGTGAGTAGAGGAAAAAGTTTGGGTTACTTGGCGAACCAAGGTGTGTAAATAAAGGGATTAGGAAAACAGAGACAGAGTGTTATAGGCAGAGGTGGCAAACATAGTGAGAGTGAGGGACATCAGTCCATGATTTGGTCTTCGGGGAGTGATAGGATGGGCATGCCTTGATAGAGTAGCAAGGTAGTGAAAAATTTATCTTTACTGAAAATGAAGGCAGTGAGATTTCTAGAACTCACATGATTATTGAATTTAGTTTCTATAAATCCAGGACAAAGCATTTAGTCATCTAAACAGGTAAAAATTACTGATGACTAACAAAACAAACTCATTGTGGTACATGAATGCAATTGTTCTAGTACATGAATGATATCTTTTTGGTATAGGAAACAAACTTAAAGACACAATAGAACATCATTATTTTTTTGTTTTCTAAGCTCTAGAATTCGACCACAAGGACGCATTTTATTCTTTAATATATTTTGGAGTTTAATTGCAAGGCATGCTTTATTTTTCTGTCAAAGTCTTTGGCGATTATTTTTCTTGAGTGAATCTAGTACCCAGAGTGGCATAGTGTCATTTTGCTAAAAGGTTTTTCTTGTGATTTATTTCTTGTTGATTTGGAATAATCTATTTAGTGTACTAGAAGAAGGATTTACATAATTTAAGTCCAAAGTATCTGGCATTTCTCGTGCTACACCTCGAAGCTTATGTAGCCCTGGTTTAACAAATTAAGTGTTGAAGGAGTTCAATTAAATTGTAATTCCGGCACCCAACAGGGTCAATGCTACCAACTCCATAAAATGTCACTGATACATTCAAGATAAGTCCTTGAGTTGATATATACTACGATACTCCTATTCTTCATTCATGTATATCGTTTATGAACTAGTTCCATATCAAAATTATTCTGTCTCAAATCCTGATACCTGTTTTGCATCATTGACGAGGGATATATCAAGGCCCTCCTGTAATGGGATGTTTCTTGTCAGAAACATCTCATTAACTAGGAAGTTGAATTATAAACTCCCTATGGTACCTTAGATCTTGTATACATCAATGGAAAGTTTCCTCTCTCTTAGAGATGGGTCTTCATCATTGGCCTTCAACCAAAATATTTTGTGTGGTGTTCGACTTCAACTCATATATTCACACCATACATATTTTAGTATTGTACCTTTAGAGATATTAACATCATTAGTGGTTTCTCTCACATCTGTTAACGACTTAAATCATTGGTTAATAATCAGATGGCGTTTACCATGTTCGAATCGAGCTCATTTATTCACATTTTTAGACTCATACATTGAATGATCGAGTGAACGAGAAATAAGACCCCAAACCTAGTTCCATCCATTCGGGATGTTATTTCAAGATTAATACAAGATTACAAAATATGATGGCTATGATCATATAGATAGTCATCCAAGCATAGGTCCACACTCTGTCATCAATGGACGAGACTTACTGATAATTGTACATGTAACATTGGCTTATGTGCTGAGCATGGGTATGCCTCCCTCAACAATGATATCATGATGAAAATTTATTGTAATAGATGATGATCTAGACGAGTTTTTCTTGATCCAGACTTGTCACAAGGTAAGGCACTTCAATCATCAACTACTGCTTCCTACTTTGTATTTTAGGGTGAAATCTGTTATAGGCCATTTTGTCACATATGGTCAATAGGCCCACAAACTAGATCAATCAATATTCATAAACACTTTGTCATCATCCCTTCACAAAGACCTAAGCATGACCTCTCCAAAAATTTTGAGTTTCTGGGATGAATTGCTCAAAAAAACTATTTTTAATCCCTGTGCACCTTTCCTCCTTGGCCAAACACGTTCAACGCTTATTGCATGCTTGTCCACCTATGCTGGTCAACAAATGTTTCTCCCTTATGTAGGGACGTTGATTCTAGAAATTTGGGAAAATATAAATAATTCTGAAGCTCCCTCTTTCAGAATCTTCCAAGGTATTTTTAACTATTTACAACAGATAAAGAGCTCAAATTCCTATACAATCTTATCTTGGATACCTAATCTCTTATCCCTTGATATCATCCTCCCATTAGATGTGGATCTCAAGCCTAAGATGGTAAATCCTAAACTACCACACTCACCCTATAAATTTACTGCCTTCCATAGCATTAGGGTTTGATTTTGGAGATCGATAGTGCCCTCATGTTGTTTCCTTGGACCTAAACGAGTCATCATATTCACACATTAGGGTTGATATTGAGGTGTGCTTTTTGACAAGGACAAGTTAACATGGGGACATATCTACAAAGTCAACGTCTATTTATGGTTGTAAACTCACTCCTATATTTGTCAATACAAAGAGTATATTATTTTATTATATCTGTTGTGTTTTGTTTGCACTCATGTATTTCAATGCCATGATGATTCATTGAATATAGATATTAGAATATTCTATGTGGATGTTGTGGATCCTTTTCTTGTTTTAGTCATATGTGCAAGTTCTAAAATTATAAGACTCAGAGCGACAATTGGAGCTCACAAGTGAGGAGGAAAGGAATGCTTGCTAGAGATTCCAGGTATGCTTCTTTCCCATACTCTAATTTATCTAAGAAAACTTCATGTTTTTTGTCGTATGTTGTTCTATATCAGACCACTAGATCTAGGGAATTCACCTTTTTCCATAATCGTGAAAATTCCACATAACAAGTGAGACACCCATTTGTCCCAACTCTAGATATGGAAAAATATGACAACTTATTTTATTGAATGGTTTGGCGGGAAAAATTTATCTATGCAGGAAAATATACCCACTTTTAGTATTGGTCAAAATCTCATCGAACATATAAAAAATTGTGAATTAGAATGGTGATGAATTAGCTATAAAGATGAACTTGTTTGGCCACATATGTTCCCAAATACCTTCGATGATTTTCCAAATAAATGGTATAAGTTAGAGGAAGCAAGGGGCCAATCACTGTAATGGAAATAACTAAAAGAAAATTTCATGAAAGACTTTGAATTCAAACTGGAGGAGGCAGATTTAAAAGATGCAGCCCAAAAAATTAAATAATTTATCAGAGAGAAACCAGCTGATCATTAGACTTTGCGTAATGATTTAGTAACTTTCAACTATGCAGTCCACTCCACAGATAAAAATTGTGCTAGTCACTTAGAAATGGAGAAAACTCCCATTGAAGGTGAAATATTTTCTTGAATAAGTGTCATCCTGAAAATCATAAGAAAATCCAATCAGTATATAAAGTTTCTAAACAAGATATAGGAAAATCATAAAAGTTAGAATTTCCACCAACATACGAAGAAGTAAAAGTCAGGGAACAACCACTTAATCAATCAAAATCACCCAAATTGATGGATGAAAAAATAAAAATATGCAAAATAGACATATCAAATGACGACCGACTAAAAATTGCTTGACTTGGCGATTATTGGTCAGAGAAACAAATTGCATAATTTTTCGACTTACTTAAGGAGTATCAAGACATAATTTCTTGAGACTATAAAGAATTAAAATGTTTAGTCAAGGAAATGGTAGAAATGAAGATCAACCTCATTCCTAAAGATAAACCAACAAAGAAGAGACCATATAAGTTAGCGCATAAATATAGACCCATTGTACACAAATAAATATAAGGGTTGCTTGTCATTGGTATTATATACCCCATCGAAACATAAAAATGGGCAATTCCTGTGGTCGTTCAACCAAATAATAATGATCTGACGAGGCTACACATTTGTGTCAACTAATGAGGATTGAATAAATTAATAGTTACTGATCCATTCTTGATCCCTTTCGCCGATGAGATTATCAATGAAGTCACACGACACAAATATTACTACTTTATAGATGGGTTCCTAGGATACAACCAAGTACCCATAACAGAAGAGGAATGAGAAAAAATAAATTTTGTTACTAAATTTGGTTCCTTTGCATACAAAGTGATGTCATTCAGACTAAAAAATGCACCTGCAGTATTTTCAAGAATCATTGTTAAATTATTTTAGCAGTTCATTTATAAAACCATTGTTATGTACTTTGATGACTAGAAAATATAGACGTTATTAAAAGATCATATTCAATGGCTAATATTAATGATTGAAAGATGAAAATAGGTATGAATATCCCTAAATATTGAAAAATGTATCTTTGCAACAATAATAAGAATATTGTTAGGCCATGTTGTTTCAAAGGATGAAATTAAAGTTGATATGGAAAAAATCAAGGTAAATTTAGACCTAAAACGTCGAGTGAATCTGTTATCACTCATAAAATTATGAAACATTACTTGACATGGTCATACAGTTTATTCATCAAAAGGATAATGTCTCCTTAAGCCTTTTCAAGTTGGTATAGGAAAATTTCATTTTTTACATGTTTAACCTATCCTAAGGTTCATGGTCACCTCCATTTATGTCATGTCATGTCCCATCAGTCCTCATATGGTGTCATTTTTCATTCCCCATGCATTTAAAATAAAAAAGGGTGCTTGTGTCAAATTTTCAAATTTTCATAGCATTTTATACAACAAAACAATAATTTTCTCTACGAAACTGCCTAATAGTTTCGCAGCGAAACTGTCAGAGGTTAAACTAACTACGCTACGAAAATCTGTTTTCTTACCTGTCTTGTCAAATTCGATATGAAATTTCATTTCATTATTGGAGGAGTTAGGGTGGAGGTCGTTTGAGTTTGTTATGGTTAATTCAAAGGTACAAAGTCGTTTCTGAGGTCATCATTACACTTTTTGGCATGCATGTGTCATGATTAAAGTATGAGCTCTCAGTTAAACCATAAAACCTTACCCCAATTAGCCTTTTTTGTCATATTCCGCTTTATCTTTGCATGTAATTCGATCTCTGGAGAGTTGTTTCATTGAGCCAAGCAGGTTGCTGGAAGATTTGAACTTTGCAGGTGTCATCAAACAAGCTAGGCTGTGAAGATATAAAGCACCCATGGCTGCAAGGAGGAAAACAAACAAAGTTGGTCATTTCCATAGGTATGAGGCCATGGACATGAATTTTCTCAATGAAGACCCAATTTCCATGGAGGTTTTCAGAAGAACTGGTTGCTTGCAATTATATCAGAGGTTGCAGGTTTTTCATCTACAGGTTTCCAAGGATTTTGTTGCCAACTTCACAGGAACAACTTCTAAAGTTGGAATTTTGAACCTTATAGTGACACCAGAGACCATATCAACAAAATCATGAATCCCTAGAGGAGGGCAATAGTGGTTTAAGAGCATCAAAGTCACAATGCAGGACTACACAGAGTTCATCAAACTAGAAGAAAATGAAATTGATTTGACAAATGTTATCCCTAGGGGTTTCATGAAGGACAATTATTCAAATCTGCTGATGATCATCCAGTAGTATTTTACCTATGAAGGACGGTTTCACATGGTCTACTCCTATCATCTCAGACTTCTGCTGCATTTTGTGGGTAAGAGGTCACTTGAATTGCCTTTTTATTTATGCAGAAGTCTAGGGAAAATGTGAGATAAGTTTGAAATAAAAAAATAATGCAATGGAACTTCTGTTTTTCATCATGGTTTGATTAAGCTATTGGTGTTAGAGGAATTGAAGAGACTAGATAGAGATTGGTCTTCCTTCTTGTTCATGAGTGGTTATGAAATTGATGCTGTCACTCCCAAGAAAGCCTCCAAACCTAGAAACATTTCATCACCAACTGTGGCAGAGGAAGTTGAAGAAGGGAATAGATCATCTCCTACAGAACCAATGAGCATGGAAGCAGAACCTTTGCAGAAGATTGACACACCTAAAACAACACAGGTCTGCAAAACAGAAGCAAACGGTCAACAAAAAAGGCAACAAAAGAGTCACTAGGAGCCAGATAGTGGCTAAAGGAAACTTAGGAAATCTTGCATGCAATTTACATTGAAGAAAATCCAATTTTCTAAGCTGAAGACATTGAAGATGGAGGAAGAAAGCTGAAAAAGGGTAAGACTGCTAAAAATTTAGAGTTTGTAGGTGATGATGCTGGTTTCATTTTTCAACCTAGGAAACTAATGACCTAGCATGCAAGGAAGGTCATGGAAATAAAAGAAATTGATTAAATCAATGAAGTTGCTGCCTAGCCACCAAGTATCATAGATCTGTCTTCAACTACAAAATAAGAACTGGTTATCAAAAAAACAAAGGGTAAAGAGTAAGTTATTGAAAAATTAGAAATTGAAACCCTTAGAGAGCAGTTGAAGGAGGAAGGTAAGGAAATATAAGTTTTGAAGCAAGAGGCAAAGAAACATAGAGCTGAGAAGGTTTAGTTTGAACAAATGAGGAAAATATGGAAGATCAAGTCACAAGTGTTTCAAAGACATTGGAAAATACAGAAAAGTTGATAAAGTGGACTCAGCCACTAAGAGGAGAGGTCAAACACATCAAAAATATAAACTTGCACTTGCAATCCAAGAACAGGGCATTAAAGGAAAAAGTGAAAGATCTTCAGGAGCAATTGGATTTGATTCATGAAGAATTGGAAAAGAAAGGATTGAAGATGACAGTGGTAGAAGAGCCTATAAGTCAACTGATTATAAATGAGGAGGAAACACCACAGGAGAAATAAGTTGAGATGGAATATGTTTTAGGAGGTTCATAACATGTAGAGAACCCAAATTTTGTAGCTGGAGGATAGTTTTTGAAGATAATCTTGAAAGGAGCAATTTCTGGTTTTTTGCACAGTTTCGTAGCATACCTCAGGCTTGAAGCCAGAAATACGCTACGAAAATTCCTGTAGGCGATTTTTTGCATTTAAAATTAGTTTGGGCATGTTTTAAGGAGGGAAATAAATGGATTTCAAAGTCTCATGACATATTTAAGATGTTGGAACAACAAAGAAGTCAAGAAAATTGATGGAAAAGACATTTTTCTAACACTACTAAAACTCGCTACAAAACTGCCTTGTTTTCGTAGCTAGCAATTGTTGAAGGATTTTGAGCATTTTAACAACATTTTTTGCTAGCTGGAGACCTCCAGCATGTCAGTAGGCCTTATTAGAATATATTCATGACTCAAAGAGGGTACCACATAGCTAGCTCATTGGTCAAAACATCGTCAAAGATGAAGGTCATATATTCCTTAAAAGCAGGATTATGTTCCACAAATCTAGGAGTGCTTTAAAGGTGTAAAGTGGTGTTGAACTAGGGTAATTTTTCATTCAAGCATGTGACATTCATGATTTAACCATTATGTAACCATTTCACTAATAGGATAAAGAAATGTAATAAATAGGAGATACAATCCTATTAGGATTTTGTTTTCTTTAAAGATAGCTATTAGTTTTTTGTTTTAAGTTAGTGATTTCAGTTATGATAGGTGTCAGAGTAGAATTCAAGGATCTAGCCACCAGGTAGATCATCCATATTGAAAAGAATTTCTATTTATAGAAAAATCATTGAAGAAGCAAAGGGTTGGATAATATTGCACCAAATTGTTTCTTGTATGTTTTTTACCATTATCAGTAATACAAAGTGACATTATACTTCCAGACTAGAGATTATCATGAGGTTTTTGATGTCTTATTGATCTGTATCTTTATGTTTAATCACTTGTAGTAGATTTCATCTCTAATTACTCAGAATTCACAATATTATGCTCTGACTTCCTTTAGAGGTGAAACGACTGTGTTTTCCTATGTTGTGTGTGTGAACTATCTCTATTAAAAACCTCTATCTGCCTCAGCTTCCATGTGAAGAACAACTACTTATTTTTGACTCCATAATCCCAATGGTAGCAAGCCTTAATTTTTCAACCTGCAATCATATAAAAACAAGTTACAATTCCATAGAGTTAGCCATCTAGTACTATCTTTATTCAAAATTATAAACCCCCCTTTGAGAGATCCTTCTCAAACTGAAGAGGCTAATCTTCAGTTAGAAGTGATTTGAAACAGTTACATTGAGTTGATTAATGAGCAGCTAATCAAGATCAATTTGGGGAAAATAGAATCGAAAAAAAAAATTAAAATATTATTAGGACATATAGGATAATATAGAAAATTAATCAGGAATTACTCTGACATAACATTCCCAATTGACGAATTTCTAAAGAAACTTGTTCCTTTTATATGGTTTGATGAATGCGATGAATCATTCCAATTATTAGAAAATAAATTGGTCAGGGAACCAATCCTTAAATTTCTAGACTGGTCCAAATAATTTCGTGTTCATGTTGATGCCACAAATGTTGCAATCAGAGCAGTATAAGCTCAACCCAATGACGGATTAATAGACCATCCAAATTCTTATGCCAGTCAGGAGCTGAATAAAGCAGAACAAAATTATTCAACAATAGAACGTGAAGCATTAGCAATGATATTTTCTTTGCAGAAATTTTGGCACTACATTTTAACAAGCCCATTCATATTTTACATGGACCATCAAGCATTAAAATACCTTGTAAGAAAATAATTTCATCAAGGAATAATTTATCAATGGCTACTCTTATTTCAAGAGTTCGAGTTTGAAGTTGTTATCTGAATGGTAAATTTAATGTCGTCCATGATCATCTATCCCGAATTGAATCACAAAATGAGTCGACATACATTGATGACGATCTACCCATCACACACCTATTTAGGATTTAAGCGGTTCTATTTGAACTTGATGAAATAACGTAATTTTTACATACATGAAAAGCACCAAAAACGTTATCAAAGAAAAATGAAAAGGTATTAGCAATCAAAGAAAATTTATATACATTGATTAATGGCCAACTGTACAAACTAAGAATTGGTGTAGTACTTCAAAGATACATCCTCGAACATGAAAGAGAAGTGATTATAGATGAATCCCGCAAAGGGGGATCTAGAGGCCACTATCAAGGAGATACAACTGCTTGGAAAATAATGCAAGCTAGTCTCTGGTGGTGAAAAATATTTCGTGACTATTGACAACAAGTGGAAAGATGTGATATATGTAAAATAACGGGTCGACCTCTACTAAAGAATAAAATTCCACTATACCATCTGATCTATTATTGCCCTTGCTGCTACGCAAGCATGGAGTCTACATCAAATGGATGTGAAGACCGCTTTTCTACATGGATCTATAAAGGAAGAGGTGTATGTGGAGCAACCTCTAGGTTCGAAGTCCGAGATAGAGACACCCATGTATGTAGGTTGAAGAAATCCCTCTATGGGTTGAAGCAAGCCCCCAGGGCTTGGTACAAGAGGATAGATAGCTACTTGATGAAGCTGGGATTCACTCGAAGTAATGCTGATCCGAACCTTTATTTTAAGGTTGATAGAGAAAGGCCTCTCATTTTGGTTCTCTATGTGGATGATCTCTTCCTGACATGTGTTGACCCTCTCATTCATCAGTGTAAGAGGGAGCTAGCTTCCGAGTTTGAGATGAAAGACCTAGGACTGATGCACTACTTCCTAGGCTTGGAGGTCTGGAAGAGGCCAGGCAAGATTTTCCTTTCTCAAGGAAAATATGTCGTGAAGTTGCTGGAGAGATTTGGTATGGTGGACTGTAAGTCTGTGTCGACGCTGATGTGGAACTCAACTTTAAGAAGTTGAGTGGAAACGCTGTTGGGCCCGTGCTGCAAATCGTATCGAGTATCGACAACTCATAAGGGCCTTGATGTTCTTAGTGAACTCCCGTCTGGACGTATGTTTTGCAGTGAACACTTTGAGTCAACATATGGTTGAACCTCAACACATTCACTGGATTGGTGCCAAGAATCTGTTGAGATATCTTCGGGACACAATCAACCATGGGCTGAGATACACTGTCGAGAGTTTGAGACTCCATGGATATACTGATGTCGATTGGGCTGGTAGTGTGGTGGATCACAACAGCACATCTGGATGTTTCTTCACCTTGGGTTCTGCTTAGATATCTTTGATGAGCAGGAAGCAGAAGTCGGTGGCTTTGAGCACTGCTGAGGCCGAATACATTGTTGCGAGTATGGCCTGTTGTGAAGCTGTTTGGTTGCGAAAGCTCTTCAGTGAGTTGTTCGGGCATGTGCTAGATACCACCGTCATCCTTTATGATAACCAGAGTGGGATTCGTCTTTATGAGAATCCCGTGTTCCTCGATCGATCCAAGCATATTGATATCAGGTACCACTTTATCCAGGATATGGTACAATGAGGCGTTGTAAGGCTCGATCATATAGGAACTAATGAGCAGGTCGCAGATATTCTCACGAAGCCCCTGGGGAAGGTCAAGTTCCTAACCTTCCGTGAAAGGCTTGGAATCATGGAAATACCCTATTCTGAGGGTCCTGCTTGAGTTGGAATATGAGCTCTGGGAGCTCCAGGGGGCCTGGGGATAGCTTCTTGGAGCTATAAGCACTCACGGGGCTAGGCTTGCCAAACCGTGTGGTGCTTCTGCCCCACCGTTATGATATTGAGTTGGTTCTCCTCTCTTGATCTGTGCCCCGTATGCATCCTACCCATGGAGTTTCGAACTCATGGGAAGTACCTCTCATTTGGCCAATGAGGTGGGAAATGTGGATAGAGACCATAGCAAGACCGATGGACGCATCGGAGATTGCCATACTCTCTATGTCTAAGATGGCATGTGTCCAACACCTTGATCTGGGATCAAGTATGATGAGGTTTTATCCTCTAAACTGACTTTAGGTCAGTAAACTAACTTCGAGTTAGTATGAGACTCTTTCGAGTCCGAGAGAGGTTTTTACCTCTAAGCTGACTTCGGGTCCGATGTGTGTGATGTCTTTGTGACTCACCTTTTGTTCTGAAATAAAAAGCCAGCAAAGAAAGTTACGGCGGGATGACGCACAATGTTTGGTTTGATACATGATGGATGGCACTTGTGGACAGATGGAGTTCTCCCTAGTTGAGAGGGAGTGTTAATTTTGGGCAACTAGGTCCAAACTCCATGTTGCACTGCTCATATGACGATGGTCATATTTTTGTTGGATTCCTTTTTCGAAGAGGTGCAAGATTGATCTAAAGATCATCTTGATCGGATGAGCAGAACATTGATTTTGAATTTATTTTCCACATGTGCAAGGTCAGCGAGATTTATCCCACATGCCTAAGAGATGTGTCACACACCCTCATTGATGAATATAAATTGGAGAGACTTGGAGGTCATTTTCTCATCATCTCATCACACATTCTCTCATTGTGATTTGATTGGTCCGATAGCCTTTGAAAGCCTTTTTCCCTCACACGTATGGAGCGAAGCTGCTGTTTTCTGCGCTGATTTGTTTAGGGTTTTTCTACTGCAGTGTTGACCAGCGTTGACCATGGTCAACCCTTGGTTGTCTGACCTCAATCTTCTGCAGAAATTCCGATTTTAGGAGGCCATACAACTGGGCACTAAAACCGAGGAATTCCGGGCTGTTTGACTGAAGCCCTAGTTTGTTGCGTTGACTTTTCGGCGTTGTTGCTGGTTTGACTTGTGATGAGTTGTCTTTGAGGGTTGTGGGTGTGACACATGAAAGTGTTGGCTGACCGAGAAAGACTTTGCTGGTTGAAGTATCCTGCTGACCGCCGTAACGCAACAATATCTCATATCTTTGCTGCACATAAGGAATTGTAAATCTGATCTATATTTGGCTTGTCTTCTATTGATCTATTGTTGTGTTCTATCAGCATTTTACTTTCAAGTTTATGTGATTTCTATTTTGTATTGGGCCTAAGAAAGATTGAAGTAAAAGTGCATCAAGCATACAACACCATGGTTATCTAAATTTAACAGCATATTTATTATTATGGTATCAGAGTCAATTTGATGTAGTGTGACCCAGCCTGGGGTGGCTAGGTACATTACAAAGTGGTATCAAAGCTAGCCATAGTGCTGCGCCTACATGCGCTAAGCCAACATGTTGAAAGTTGAAACAGAGGAAATTGTAGAGGTAGAATTTCAGTAGATGCCTACAAAGCATTTCAGAAGATTCCCTGTGAGCAATTGGAGAAAAATCATGGCGAATTGGAGCAAAAGCCCAAAATTTAAATGTTCATTTGACCAATTTAGGTTTGTAATTGATCAAATTTCTGGTTACAGAATGTATTTTCACCAGACTGGAAAATAGAACCTAGAAGCCATTTCACTTGGGATCAGTAAAACCTTAAAGGGGTTACAATATCTTGGATAAAGCATCAAATATTTTCTTTCAGTACTGAGGCAATACACTTGAATCAGAAAAAAACCTTGGTGGAGACTTGATACTAATTTATCAGTTTTCTGCTAGAGTGCAATTTATTGTTATCTGACAGCAAATTTCTTGTTAATTTCTTTATTATCTAATGTATATATTGCAATATTCATCATGCCACAATTCTCATGATTCATATCATGCTAGTGTATTTTACCACATTTTTCAGTTGATGAATCCAGAGGCTCAATCAAAGATGCTTGGTTCCCTTGCTTGGATAAAGAGGGGGAGTAAGGCTCTGTAATTTATACCACTATTTATCTTGTGTAGTAAATCACTCAGTTTTTGGCCACAACTGCACTAGGAACAACCGATAGTTGATTGATAATGAAAACCCCCCTTCTTTTCTTTCCATTCTATTAATTTTGAAGAATCAAAGATCCCTTAATATCTTCTGAATAGGCATACATTACACTTTAAACAGTGTCTCTGTTAACATGCAAATAAATGTTGTAGATCTAGCAGCAGTTACAATGTTTCAATTTTGGTTCATGCTTGTCTGCTAGAAATCGACATGGTACATAACGTGTACCTAAATTCTATCCATGTTACCTTGCACATAATCGCATTAGAATAGGTTGCACCATTTTTGACAGTGTCTCAGACTTGGCCCATTCATGCCTGGCTGAGCTTAGTAGCTTCAACAATACTTCCATGGGACCAATACTCTTATCATTTTCCCTGCATGTCCAAAATCCAAACATAAATAAAGCGTAGAATATTTGCAAATCTATTGAATGAATTATTGTATGACAGGGGTGCAAGCCAAAAACATTGGATGGGGAAAAAGAATATAAAGATGCAAATTTGATCCAAGTGCAAGCTCACTGTCATAGAACTTATGATACTACGAGCTTATAGGTTCTTAATTAATTACAATCAAACTATAAGATTAGTAATGAAATAATACAATCTTGTCAACAAAAATGCACTTTTAAAAGGACCAGGGAACAAATTGTGATAATAGCCGTGGAAGATGGTGCATAATGAAGTTCAAATGCAATTTAAAACATTGAGAGAATTTTAAAGTCTCTGCACATTATCACAGTCGCTGTTCTGAAAGGATTTTTGCTCTTTCAGATGTTACGTTTCTCTTAGGGCTACAGTCTTCTTTGCATTTGACAATTGCATTACATCTTTTACACATAGAATTCACCCCATAAAATCATAACATGTAGCAATTGCATAGAAAGAACAATAACATCAATACTGCAGCGGAACATAAAGAAACAAGGGAAGAAAAGCATGCACACATAGAGACACTAGGATTAGTCAGAGATCAGGGCAAAACCCCACAAAAGGGGAAAACCTGGAATTCAATTCTTCTTCTTTTATTAGATTTCATCAATTGTTCAGCAGAGATACAAAGGCATTCATAGAGAGATACATCATCAACATAGTTACTGTGCACTGCATATATCAACAGGACCTCAGCATACATAGGCATTAGGGTTTCACTTCAACGTGGCAGGGGTCTCTACACATGTCTAAGGGATACATAAGGTGATGCTACTAATGTTCTGCACTACACTGCGATTCCAATACACATATAGCTGAGATCCAAGACCATACACTACTGGAGCTTGAGACATCTCAAACATATATACTGTACTGAGCTGAAATATACCACTTGTTCTGCATGCAATGTTCTGCGAGTGCTCTGCATGCAAAGTTCTGCCACTGTACTGCATACAAAGTTCTGTACATACTACTGCTGTTCTGTGAATATCAATACATCTATGCCAATACTGTTATACATATAAATACCACTGCTGCTGTGAGATACAGCTATGATGTCAATAATGTCAAACATTCAACACTGCCATACTATCAATGGAGTCACCACTACTCTGAACTACAATGATGCCATGCATCTTGCCAATATTGATCTGCATATTAAGTCACACACACACACATATATATATATATATATATCTTCCGAAATGGCTGAGGTTCGGCTCCGACTCAGTATCGACTCGGCCGGTTCAGTTTCAATGACTCGGTCTTTGTAAAAAATACATTAAATATTAATTTTTTTATAAAAAAACATAATTTTAAAGATTTTCATTCATGTTTCCAAACACAAAGAATTACAATATAGACAAAAGACAACATATGATCAAAGTAGGCTCATGAATATATCCATTATATCAAAATTGCACCTAGTGCACTGTCCAATACATGATGATGATATAGAGATCAGAACAAAAAACATAACCAAGGAGGCTCTAAATGGCATCTACAACAAAACATGAATAGTCACTACAAACATGAATAGTCACTACTACTACACATCTGACAAGCCAATATCCTCTGCCTCAAACTTTAAACCAAAGGGAGAAACCGCTTGCTCCTCCTCTGAATCAACATCCTCAACTAGAACTGTAGCACGTTGAGCCTGAGATAGATGAGTTATGCGCCTCCATCGTGGTTGACTAAAGGAAGTGCCTGCGGCTGCAACTGGAGGGCTTGGGAATGGGCTTGCTACTAGTGGATCTGCATTGAGCAAAGCCTCTACCTGTGTATTGAAGTCCATCCCCACACCAATATCCTCATCAGAGTCAAACTCTGGTGGACAAGTCTCCACTACCCAATCTGATGTTGGATCAGTATCCTCCAACACAATGGGATCTGAATCAGGTCTTTTGTTCAGCAATTGGTTGCGTCTTAGTCGGAGGTTGTACTGGACATACACTAGATCATTTAACCATTTTTGCTCCAAACGGTTTGTCTTCTATGTGAATCCTCTCAAAGACAGACCAATTGCGCTCACACCCAGAAGCACTGCAAGTTTGACTCAAAATGTGGATTGCAAACCTTTGTAATTCAGGACAATGGCTGCCAAATGCCTCCCACCATTGTGCTGCAAAAAACATAGTTGTGTAATGAGTTTTAGTTAACTCAACAAATTATATCCAACTTTGAAATTATAAACAATTATACAAAATAATAAAATATGAATTTGAAAATTGAAATTCTTTGTTTACCTGCCTCATCTGATTCCCTTGCAATCCTTGCAAGGTTCTTGTTAAATGTACCTGTGGCTTGGCTAAACACAGTGATCTGATTTTGTATCAGCAACTGGCCACTCTCTATGGGGATCATGTGATCAATGCAGTCAATCAACCCATCTCTAACCTCCCCAGTCAAAGCTCTTGCTTCTTGGGCTTTATAATGGTACCTTGGGTTCAGAAAATACCCAGCGGCATCTATAGGGCGATGGAGTTGATTGTTCCATCTTTGATCAATGATTGCCCAAATGGGCCCATACTTACCCACTCTGTCCTTGTATGTTGCCCTTATTTGCTCCTTTGCTTGATCCATAGCCTCATAAATGAAGCCCATAGCCAATCTTTCTCCATCCACTAACTGCAACACCTTAACCAGTGGCTCAGCAAGTTTCTCAATCTCTGCTGCCTTTTTCCAAAATATTTCTTCATTAAATTCCTTTTTCACATCTTTGCCATCCTGCTTGAGAGCCCACTGACATTCATTCCATTCATCACTAGAAAACAACTTTTGCAAGTTTCTATGTTGGGAAAGCATAGATTGCAATGTCAAAAAATGTGTTGCAAATCTAGTGATGGCAGGCCTAATAATTTCCTTGCCCCCTGTGTGTTTCCTCATCAAGTTCGGAATCCATGAATGATTGTAAATAAATTTTGTGATGCTTTTGGCATGCTCTATAGTGTTCTTGATCCAATCTATTTTACCAATATCCTCAAACATGAGGTCTATGCAATGTGCAGCACATGGGGTCCAAAATATGGTTGGGTGTTTTTCCTTAACAATTTACCAGCAAGAACATAGTTAGAGGCATTATTTGTGATGATTTGAACAACATTTGCCACCCCCACCTCTTCAACAACCTCATCCAAAAGCTGAAACAACAAGTGTCCATATTTCACCCTATCAGATGCATCAACTGATCTTAGAAACATGGTTCCCCGTGAGCAAAAGACAAGAAAGTTTATCATGGTATGGTTCCTCTTATTAGTCCATCCATCTTACATGATGGTACATCCTATATGTGCCCATGATTTTTTGAATTCTTTCAAATAATCATCAATGGACACGATCTCTTTTTCCAAAAGAGATCCTCTTAACTCATGCATAGTAGGGCCTTTGAAGCCCTTTCCAGCAGCATATATGGCATAAAACATAGGTTCATAATATGGTGAACGAGAAACATTGAAGGGAATATCAACATCATACCACCATCTAGCAATGTAATCACAAGCAGTTTCTCACAATTCTTTTTTCCAATGTTGATCTAAAGTGGGCTGCACTTGACCTCTACTTGTAGGACTAGGACCATGTGCACTATCAGAGGGAGAAGAGAGTGTGAAAAAACTTTTGATAGTACCCTTATTTCTCATTTCACCCTTACCCTTTTCCAAAATAGACTCCATAGAGGGAGGATGTTAATTTTGGACAACTAGGTCCAAACTCTATGTTATGACGCTTAGATGAAGATGCCCATATTTTTATTGGATTCCTCTTTCGAAGAAGTGCAAGATTGATCTAAAGATCATCTTGATCCGATGAGCAGAACATTTATTTTGAATTAATTCCACTTATGTGCAAGGTCGGCCAGAATTGTAATGTAGGCTTGAAGCCCCAACAGATGTGTCACACACCCTCACTGATGGATATATATAGGTCAACCTTGGAGGTCATTTTCACCATCACTCATCACACATTCTCTCTCTGCATCTGATTGGTTCGATCATCATTTTGGAGGCTCTTCTTCTCTCACATGTGGGAAAACACAGCTAGGGTTTTCTGTTCTGACCTAGGGTTTCAGCGCAGCTTTGACCAGCGTTGACTTTGGTCAATGCTTGGTCAACTTGACCTCAAACTCTCCCAAAATTCCGATTTCTATAGTCTGCATTTTTTGGCACAAAAACCGAGGTTGGACATTGACTTTGACTTGGCTGCGTTGACTTTTTGCTACTACTATTTTGCATTGACCATTGACTGGACAACGTTGACTTTTGTTGACTTAGGGTTGACCATTGTAGAGTTGTCCGAGAGGGTTGTGTGACACATTCTGGTTGACTGACCGTGAGGAGACTTTGTTGGTTGAAGCATCCTGTTGACCGCCATAACGCACCACAACACATATTTTGCTAATCAAGTTAAGTGTATTTTTGGCTTGTCTTCCGTCGATCTATTGGTATGTTCTATCAGCATTTTACTTTCTTGTTTATGTGATTGTTGTTTGATATCGGGTATAAAAGTAAAGTTGCATCAAGCATAGAACATCTACGAAAATTTACATGGGATCAGAGCTAAGGTGAAGACAAAGCCCAAGTTTGTATTGAGAGCAATCACCGAAGAAGGAGCATTTGTCAAGGACCCATGGGTACCTCAAATTATAATGGCTTCAAAGCTAATGACAAGTTGACTGGGAAGGCTGACTTTCATGCCTGGAAGATGTCTTTGGATTTAATGTTGGAAGACCAAGATGTCATGGACTATGTGCAGGGTAAAATCCAAAAGCCTCCATCATCTACACCTACTGCCACCAAGTCAAAGTATAAAAAGGGGGAAATCAAAGCAAAGTTGATGATCCGGGATTCCATCCATAAGATTTTGTTTGGCTACATCTCTGAGCTACGCACATCCAAGGAGATGTATGATAAGTTGGTCAATATGTTTAGGGCCAACAATGCAAATCAAGTCCTTTTCTTTAAGAACTAATTGAAGAATCTTAAGAAAGGCAGGGATGAATCCATTCAATCTTATTTTCTGAAGTTGACCCAAATCAGGAATAATCTTCTGGCCATTGGAGAGACAATAGCTGATCGAGAAATGGTTCTCACCGCTCTTGGAGGTCTCTCCTCCGAATGGCATGTATTCATTACTACCATTCTCAATAACAATGTGATTCCTGATTTTGACAAAGTATTGTCGAGATGCACACAAGAGGAAACAAGAATGATGGAATATGAAAATGGAGGTAATGCTGCCTTCATCGCTCGTGCTAAGAAGAAGAACAATGATGGTCCAAGGAACCATGGAAGAGCAGGGGCCCAAGGAAAGAAAGGAAGATGTTACACATGTAACAAGACCGGCCACTATGCTAGAGAATGCCCTAATAAGAAGGATTCTCCCGGGGATGATGGCAATCAAAGGAACAACAGGTTCAAAGGAAAGAGGAAAGCTCTCTCTAGTCGCAATGGAAATGGGCAACCTTTCAAAAGGTCAAGAAACTCCAGGTATGAGGAATCAAATGTTGTTGATGATAAAAGAAATGAATTCATTCTTGTATCTGCCCTCTCTACTGCATCTCCACCAAACACTATAGATGTCTAGTTGATTGACAGTGGTGCCTTAAGGCACCTCACTGGGTTTAGTGAAGCTCTTTCTGATTTGGTTGAGAAGGATACTAATCTGAAAATTATCCTTGGAGATAATGCCACCTATCCCATGAAAGGCACTGGGACTGTGACCCTTCACTTATCTCAAGGTCAAGTCCTCCGCTTGCAAGATGTACTATATGTACCTTATTTGAAGAAGAACCTTGTGTCTATTTCGGCCATGGAAGACAAAGGTTTCAATGTGGCATTCGTCGATGGAAGGTACGCATCTGGAAGAAGAGTTTCAAGGAAGCTATCACGATTGGGTTTAGAGTTGATACACTCTACCAGGTTGGAGGAAGTCCACTGGGGGCTATGACATGTGATACTATCCGTGAAACCGAACTATGGTACTGGAAGTTTGGAAACCTTCATTACAAAGCCCTTCCCAAAGGGAAGGAAGGTGGTGACAGGGATGCTCGAATTCAAAAATGATCATGCAGGTGTATGTCAGGGTTGTGTCGAAGGAAAGCATACAAGGGGACCTTTCCCCTCAAGTGTCACAAAGACATCTGATGTCTTGCAATTGATACATTCTAATTTGTCTGGTATGCTGCCCGTGACATCCTTGGGAGGATGTTCTTATTATATGACGTTTATAGATGACTTCTCTTGCAAGACCTGGATATACTTCTTGAAGAAGAAGGATGAGGCTTTCATGTGGTTTCGTACTTTCAAAGCCTTGGTGGAAAATCAAACAGGGAAGAAGATCAAGATTTTGAGGACCGATAATGGCACTGAATATGAGACGAACGAGTTCAACAACTTTTGCAGAGAAGCTGGCATCAAGAGGGAGACCACAACCGTATATACTCCTAAGAAAAATGGTGTTGTTGAAAGAAAGAACAGGACCATTGTGGAAGCTTCCCATGCCATGCTATGTGACCAAGGTCTTCTGAAGTTTCCGTGGGGAGAAGCTGCGAACTCTGCTATGTACATACAAAATCAATGCCCGCATTCTGCTCTGGACTCCAAAACTCCTGAAGAGGTTTTCTCTGGTAAGAAACCCAACGTCTCTCGTTTTAGAGTTTTTGGTTGTCTCGTTTATTTTCATGTACCGAAAAAGAAGAGGAGCAAGCTGGATGCTTCTGGGAAGAAGGGAATGCTTGTGGGCTACGGTGAAACTTCGAAGGCTTATAGAGTCTATGAGATTGGTCAAAGAAAAGTGGAGATATGCCACGATGTTACCTTTGATGAAGATGCTTCCCTTAGGAAAGTGATAAATCTTCCAAGCTCTGAGGAAGATCATGAAGTAAGGTCTGGGAATCAGGAAGAACCGAAGGATGAGACGATGCCCGATGTTGAAGAACCGATGGACCCCATTGATCCACCTCCTTCAATGAAGTGAAGACCCTCATGGCTCCAGGATACTCTCGAAGATGCCGAGAGACATATGGCCCCAAGGGGGACATTCCGTGAAAGCAAGAAGCCGAATAGATACCAAGGGTATCTAGCAGCCATGAGGACAATCGTACAATTTGAGCTTGGATCCTTTGAGGAAGCCGCAAAGCATCAAGTCTGGAAGGATGCTATGCATGAAGAGTACAAGTCCGTTACGAAGAATGATGTCTGGGATGTGGTTCCGAGACCGGAGGACAAAGTTGTTGTCACCTCGAAATGGCTCTATAAGATCAAGCATGGATTTGATGGTAGTGCTGAAAAATTCAACGCAAGATTCGTTGCCTGAGGCTTCTCTCAAAAGGAAGGCGTAGACTATGATGATATATTTGCACTTGTGGCCCGATATACCACCATCTGATCTATCATAGCCCTTGCTGCTACACAAAGATGGAATCTTCATCAGATGGATGTGAAGACTGCCTTTCTGCATGGTGTGATAAAGGAAGAGGTGTATGTGGAGCAACCTCTGGGGTTCGAAGTCCAAGATAGAGACACCCATGTATGCAGGTTGAAGAAAGCCCTCTATGGGTTGAAGCAAGCCCCCAAGGCTTGGTACGAGAGGATAGATAGCTACTTGATGAAGTTGGGCTTCACTCGTAGTAATGTTGATCCGAACCTTTACTTCAAGGTTGATAGAGAAAAGCCTCTCATTCTGGTGCTCTATGTGGACGATCTCTTTCTGACAGGTGTTGACCCTCTCATTCATCAGTGTAAGAGGGTGCTCGCTTCTAAGTTCGAGATGAAGGACCTAGGACTGATGCATTACTCACTAGGCCTGGAGGTCTGGCAGAGACCTGGCGAGATTTTCCTTTCTCAAGGAAAATATATTGTGAAGCTGTTGGAAAGATTTGGAGTGGTGGACTGTAAGTCTGTGTCGACACCGATGCAGCTCAACTTTAAGAAGTTGAGTGGCAGTGCTATTGGGCGCGTGCTAGCAAATCCTACCGAGTATCGTCAACTCGTAGGGGCCCTGATGTCCTTAGTGAACACTCGTCCGGACATATGTTTTGCAGTGAACACTTTGAGTCAACACATGGTTGATCCTCATCACATTCACTGGGTTGGTTCCAAGAATCTGTTGAGATATCTTCGGGGCATGATAAACCATGGGTCGAGATACACTGCCAGGAGTTTGAAACTCCATGGATATACTAATGCCGATTGGGTTGGCAGTGTGGTGGATAGTAAGAGCACATTTGGATGCTGCTTCACACTTGGGTCTACTTTGATATCTTGCATGAGCAGGAAGCAGAAGTTGGTGGCTTTGAGCACCGTTGAGGCCAAATACATTGTAGCGAGAATGGCCTGTTGTGAAGTAGTTTGGTTGCGAAATCTCTTCAGTGAGATGTTCGGGCGTGTGCTAGATACCACCGTTATCCTTTGTGATAACCAAAGTGGGATTCGTTTGTCAGAGAATCTTGTGTTCCACGATCGATCCAAGCATATTGATATCAGGTACCACTTTATTCGGGATATGGTACAGTGAGGCATTGTAAGGCTCGATCATATAGGAATTGATAAGCAAGTTGCAGATATTCTCACAAAGCCCTTGGGCAAGGTCAAGTTCCTAACTTTCTGTGAGAATCTTGGAATCGTGGAACGACCCTATTCTGAGGGTCCTGTTGGACGATGAGCTCTGGGAGCTCCAGGGGGGGCTTTGGGGATAGCTTCTTGGAGCTATAGGCAACCATAGGGCTAGGCTTGTCGAACCTTGTTGGTGTGCTTCTGCCCCACCATTATGATATTGAGTTGGTTCACCTCTCTTTGATCTGTGCCCCGTATGCATCCTACCCATGGAGTCTCGGACTCATGGGAAGTAACTCTCATTTGGCCAATGAGGTGGGAAAAGCTAGAGACCAGTAGCAAATACCGATGGATGCATCAGAGATTGTCGTACTCTCTATGTCTAGGATGGCACGTGTCCAACCACTTGATCTGGGATCAATTCTAGTGCGGTTTCGGACCTCCAACTGACTTCGGGTCAGTTAAACCGACTACGGGTCAGTTAAACCAACTTCGGGTTGGTATGAGACTCCTTTGAGTACTATAGAGGTTTTGGACCTCTGCGCTGATTTTGTCAGCGAGAGTGATGTCTTTGTGACTCACCTTTTTGTTCTAAAGTAAAGAAGCCAGCAAAGCAAGTTACCGCGGGATGACACACGATGTTTGGATGGCACAGGTGGATGGAGTTCTCCCTAGTTGAGAGGGAGTGTTAATTTTGGACAACTAGGTCCAAACTCTATGTTGTGATGCTCAGATGAAGATGCCAATATTTTTATTGGATTCCTCTTTCAGAGAGGTGCAAGATCGATCTAAAGATCATCTTGATCCGATGAGCAGAACATTTATTTTGAATTAATTCCACTTATGTGCAAGGTTGGCCACAATGGTAATGTAGGCTTGAAGCCCCAACAAATGTGTCACACACCCTCACTGATGGATATATATAGGTCAACGTTGGAGGTCATTTTCACCATCACTCATCACATATTTTCTCTCTGCATTTGATTGGTTCAATCATCATCTTGGAGGCTCTTCTTCTCTCACACGTGGGAAAACGTAGCTAGGGTTTTCTGCTCTGACCTAGGGTTTCAACGCAGCTTTGACCAGCGTTGACCAAAGTCAACGCTTGGTCAACTTGACCTCAAACTCTCCCAAAATTCCAATTTCTACAGTCTGCATTTTCTGGCACAAAAACCGAGGCTGGACGTTGACTTTGACTTGGTTGCATTGACTTTTTGCTGTTGTTGTTTTTCTTTGACCATTGACTGGACAACATTGACTTTTGTTGACTTTGGGTTCACTGTTGTAGCACTGTCTGCGAGGGTTGTGTGACATATTTTTGGTTGGCTGACCGTGAGGAGACTTTGTTGGATGAAGCATCCTGTTGACCGCCGTAACGCACCACAACACATATATTTCGCTAATCAAGTTAAGTGTGTTTTTGGCTTGTCTTCCATTGATCTATTGGTATGTTCTATCAGCATTTTACTTTCTTTTTTATGTGATTGTTGTTTGATATCAAGTATAAAAGTAAAGTTGCATCAAGCATAGAACATCTACGAAAATTTACGGAGGAACATAGCGAAAGGAGTTTGATGTATCAGTGCAAGGGATAGATGAAGAATCCACATAATCAAAAGTTGGGTTGGCAGCGATCATGTGTTGTATATTTCTCTTCCTCCCAATTTCAGTCTCTATTTCTTTTTGCCTAGCTTTGTCTTCTTCAAACTATTGAAATTGATCTCTCAACTCCTTCCTAATTTCCCCAATTTCTTCTATTGGTGCTTCACATGGAGTGATTTGACCTCTAAGACCAACCAAATGTAGTTTCAGTCTATGAATGCCCCCTCCACCCCCCTTAATTTTTCTCTTACAAAATTTGCAATGCATTTGATCATCAACCATTTCAGCATATGCCCAAGCAGCATCTTTCATTCTAGGGGCCATTTTGGACTGAGTTTTTGACTTGGAAACGAAAGGTTTAAATCTAAAAATGAAAACAAAACAAAACTATTCATTTTATGTTCATTTCTTTCACAAAAAACTATGTTTTCCATTTTCAGATTTGCAAAAAAATAAAACAAGCAAAGGCAGATTTTAGAAGGGAAAAAAAAAAAACCTCTAGATTCTAGCCTCCTCAATGCAACTCCAACAAACCAACTCCTCAATGCTGCTCCAAAACTTGCCCAATAAGCTCCTCACTGCTGCTCCAAAGCTTGCCCAAAAGACTCCTCAAAGTTGTTCCAAAAACCAACTGCACAACTCTTCACAAATTCCTCACAAATGCTCACTCAAATGCAATGAAATAGATGTAAGGAAATGAGAGGGGTTGGGTAGCTTTAATAGGATAGGGAGGGGTTAGATAGCTGCATAAAACCCTAACAGCAAAAAAAAAACTAATTTAAAGTTCGTTTTGGAGGCAAACTGGGGTCCACGGCCGGCTTGGACTGGTTCGGTCGGTTTAGCTCGAGCTCGGGCGAGCCCACTGGTTTGTGACCAAACCGGCCGAGTCTGTGACCGGCTCGGCCGGTTCGGTCACAAACTAGCCTCCGGACCGGTTTTTCTACCGAGTCAGTTCGGTCGAGGGTTTGGCTCGATTAGCTCGGCCGATTCTGAGGTGGTTCGGTCGATTTTTAAAACTATGATATATATATAGACACGCTAAAGGAGCCATACATATGACACGGAGAAACCATACATCTGATCTGAACATCAATACCAAGCACAGAGATGCCATAATTATAGAGAAGAGATGTCGTACCAATATTGGGATGTATAGGATAAAAATCTAAGTATTAATGCCAACGGTATTTCAAAGATCCCCTGCAGAAACTGAGATGTCACTTAATTTTATACGACTGATGTTAATGATGACATCTATATAGCTGAATTATGATGCCATACATCTACTGTTGTTCGAGACTTTATTGTTGAGACCATACCATATAAAGCTATGCCAAGACTATTGTGCTAAGGTTATAGTTCCAGTGAACTATATATATATATATATATATGTAACTCACAGTGCCACCAACAAGATCGAAGATGAACCATACATTGTCGCAAAGAACTCGCCATACAAATTGCAAAGGAACACGCTATACAAATAGTGACCATACAGTGATGTGATTCATATGAGAAACGAGATCATAGTCATGCCAATACAGAGATGCCGTGTAATTATTTCAAAGGAAGATCAAATGTGCAAGAGTCGTGCGAGAGAGAGAGAGAGAGAGAGAGAGAGAGTAATCCAGAGAAAGCATAAGAGTATAGTTGAATGAGAGTATTAATCCTGAGGCCGCGTAACCAATGCGAATATAGTTTTGTGCCAAAGAAAGATGTGAAATCCTGTGTCAAATCCATGTGAAAATCACAGAGAGGAGGATAGACAAGAATCTCAGAACCAAGATGCCATGCGAAAATTCAAAGACTTGTATCCCATCCATCAAACTGCTATGTATCGATATTATTCTTGATCAATAAAGCCTTTATTTATACAATTCGGTGAAGATCAATTACTTGAGGAGCTAACCTTTGAATTGGCGGGAAACAATTTAATTTTGAATTTGACAAATTATATTTTTGTAATCATTTTCCCCCAAGTAATTCTTTTGACCACTCATCTTTGACTAGTAAAGATTTTGTCAGATAATATTTCTTTATTTGGGAAATTCTCCCTGGCTACCAATGTTAACACTCCCTCTCAACTAGGGAAAAATTTCCATCTATATTCATAGTCTCATCTCATCTTTGCTCTGCTTTGCTCCTTCTCGGAACAATCTCATCTCATATGTCATGTCACAATATAAGAAGGTAGGTAGTTGCATCATCATTACATCCCATCTCACAAAAAAAAAAGAATAGTGCACCATCAAGGTAGGGGAGATCAATCCTCAAGCTCTACTAATCTCCAAGTCAGATCACATGACCTCTATCAACAGAATATTCATCTCATCTCGTCCTTTGATCATCAATTGAACAATCTCAATCTAAAGAAGAAGAAGAAGAAGAATCATAGGGGAGCTTTGGCTACCACCCTTTCAACTCAATCATCATTATAGGAAAACATCCTGCTTCCATCCTGTATCCAATAATTAATTCGGTCATTTGAAGAAGAATCATCATTGTCATCAAGCCATATCCCGTCTTGACTCATCTCGTTCATCTCCATTTGTTGAACAATCTTGAGTCTAAAGAATGTAACATCATAGAGGAGCCCCGCTCAACCCACAACAACATCAAAGAGCTTAGCTCAATCTAGAACAACATCAGGGAGCCCTGCCCAACCTGGAACCACATCAGGGGAGCCCAGCTCAACCCTGAACATTTGCCAGCGGGGAGCCAATGCTACAACTCAAGAAACTCATCATCGAGGAGCCAATGCTACCACTTGGAATCCAATGACAATGAGGAAGGTCTTATGGGACACTTTCACTTCATGTCTACAACAATGGGGATGGTCCTATGGGACACTTTCTGTGATATTCCCACTTAGCATTTTGCTAAGTGAAATATCCAATTTTTTCATTTTTGCTATCATATCAATTTGCACTTAGGAAATGTGGGTAGAGGGGTCCCACACGTGAATTTTGACATTAGGGCACCCCAAACATTAGAGCTGGGAAGAAAGATTGCGGCATTAGTGGAGCGTGGGAGCCACTTAGTGAGAATTGCCGCCCACAAGGGAACTACGCACCCATTGGAGCGGATTTGGTGTTCGAAGTACGAGTTGAGCCCACACGGGAATTTTGGAGGCATTGGAACAAAAGAGGCAAGAGACACTCACTTGGTCATTCATTCATTATTTCTAAATTTGTCTTTTGACATAGCACGCTTGAGCAGGAGCCAAGTTTGTATGTGTTGTTCAGCACACGTGTGTTTCTAAGTGGAGATCCCAACCCTTGCTTCGGTGGACTTCGAGTGCCAGCCCAAGGAGGGGGTTCTACCGAGTTCCAAATCATACCAGCAACAATAAGTCCATACCCAAGCAAAGAGGAAGCTGCAGGATTGTAGGGACTACGCAGTCCTTGGTGGAGTCACTCCGGGGAGTTGAGTAGTGAGGGGAGTTTGAGGTGGAGACTTGGAGGGAAGGCCTAGGGAGCTTTCTAACAGGGATTGCAGTCATTTTAGGGGCCTTTAGCAACAAATTTCACAAGTGGAGCGATTTTCCCAGTAGTAGAGCCACACAAGCAAAAGAGTGTTGAATTTTCGGAGTCAAGCTTTGGCCAAACCTTTCGTGGGTTTTTCTAGGTATTGTGTGGGGAGGCTGGGATTAATTTCCCATAATTTTCTAAGCAGTGGAGAGGGCCCTAGCAACAGATCTATTCAGGCAGCAACACATTTGCAGGCAGTTTCAGCATAGAGTCGGGCAGCGCAATGGTTGAGTGAAGAAGGGTGACCTATACTACATTTGGGGCTTTGCTAGCTTGGCTTGAGCAAGCCCAGGTGCACTCATTCCAACACCTTTCTTGCACACCCATATTCAGTAATAAAATGGCTCAGCAACTGTTTTTGGCGTCAAATTGTGTTTTGAATCTTGATTATATATTTCTATTTGTGTGATTTTTATGTCTATGCATACCTATAATTTACTGTAAAAAATCCTTAGGGATATTATAGTGGTATTAGAGCTCATAGACTTGGAACAGCCTATGGGAGCAGCGCAATCTATGACACAGGGGGATAAGCATAACGTGACATACCGAAGGCAGAGGTAGAGTACGGAAAGGCAGTTGGAGATTACCCAAGATCCTGTGATCACTGAACCGGAGGTTGTGGAAACAAACATGGGGAATAATGAGGGAGACAAAAGGAGCAAGGAGGAGGAGTTTGCCCATCTTCTGTTGAAGGCAGTGCAGGATTTGTCCAAGAACATTGGGGAAATGGTCCATCGAAAAAACAACAACAACAACAAGGGTAAGGGAGTCCAAGGGGAATTCTAGTTGGGGGAAGGATCTGGCACTTCGCAACACCATGCATCCCTCAATCCCAACCTGCCTGTTATTCGAAACACACCTCCTAGATCCACCATTCCCACATTCCTAACATCTGGAACTGGAGGGCAGCAAAACCAAGAGGACACACCCTATGGAGATTATTTCTTGGAGTACCAGTCCTATGGCCCTGATTTTGGGAAGGCCATTACTTTCAGAGAGTTTTGCCAATTGGAATGCAACAATAGGCCAAAAGGACAGAGTGGAGGATGCTACACGCAGGCGGCAAACTTGCAGCGCACTATGGGGAAGTTGTTTCTCCTTACTTTCGATGGCTCTTCCAAGAGCTCGGCCAAGGCGTGGGTCGAAAAGTTGGATGTCTATTTCCATCAGAACCAGATGACGGAGGGAGAGGCAATTAAGATTGCCACATTGCATCTAGAGGGAGTAGATCATGATTGGTGGTTCCATGGGTTGACCACATTAGGGCACGCGGGGGTTATCACTTATGATGATTTCACCAGGAGGGTGTTAGAGCGGTTTGAGAGGAAAGACCCTGAGGAGTAATTTGGGGAGTTGACTAGGCTCAAGCAGACTGGAAGAGCGGAGGTGTACATTTAAGACTTTTTGAGGTTATCTATGATGGTACCAGACCTGTCGGAGGTCAAGAGGATTTACATGTTTGTGGAGGGGCTAGCAAAGCCATTACAGGGGTTAGTGAGGTCTAATAGGCCCACTACGTTGCAGGATGCAGTGGGGAGAGCCAAAGACCTACAGGATGCCCTACCTAGGGCTAGAACACCACTACCACCCAAACAGGGTTTCCAGTAGAGGGGGAAAGACATTAGGGCTCCAATACCGAAGGCCAATCAGGGGCATGGACCGATGGATGAGGACACACGGAGAGACTTCTGAAGGAGAAAGGTATGTTTTACCTATTAGGAGTCGTGGGCACCAGGCCATAGGTGTACAGCAGGCAAGGCCCACTATATTGAGGTCTTCTCTGACAGCGATGCTAAGGATGAGACATATTTTGAGATGGGTGGAGCACAACACCTCAAGAGAGAGAGCCACCACCACCACCACCGGTAGGGGAGCTTCCTTTGCACCTTCCGGAGGGGTCCTCGCATCACTACATGGGTACCCAAGTTTTTGACCTTAAGGATCAGGGTCATTGTTTAGGGGCAGCATATTTCAATTCTAGTGGACAGTGGGGCTACCCACAACTTCCTTGATGCCCAGATGGTGTAGAGGAGGTGCATCACAATTGAGGAGTTTGAGGGGTTTTCAGTCCTTATGTCAGGAGACAGAACCATGCCATGCACACGCTATGTTCCCACCTTGATTGTGACCATGGGGAACTACTCCATGACAAAATATTTCTTTGTGGTGGACGTGTCAGACAACAACGTAGTATTGGGGGTCTAGTTTCTCTATTCACTTGGCAGCTATGTTGTTAGGAAACGTGGGTTTGGGGACAGGGATAGGGACGGGTACGTCATTTTGTGAAACAGGGTGTGTGGGTTCAACAGGGGTATATTATAATTTATATATATAATATATAAATATTATATTTTATAAATTATAATATATATGGATTTGTATATTTTTCAACTTTAAACAAGAAAACTAAAATATTTATGAGTTAAACATGCACATCATTGAACATTCAACATTCACATTGAAATTTCAAAATTTCTAGTTTGATATCAAGTGCAAATTGGAGCTTACATATTAATAAGAATCATGATATATGTCTATTGTCATACTACATTCAAAATTTCCCTTAAGGCATCGCCAAACATGAACTATGAAATTTTAAAATACTAAAATAAAAATAGCTAATAGTGAACAATGGCTTCCTCAAGCCATGTCATCAGCATCTATGTCATCAGAATCACTTAGATCTTCAGTTAGCATGCTCTCCAGGTAGGAATCACTCTCATCTTAAGGCTCCTGCTCATCCATTGCAACTGGAGGTAGCTCAATAAGACCATCTAGTTTTATCTCCTCGTCCACACACATAGCATCATTTGTGTATTGGTCCCATCTCTTGAAAGGACCCTCCTTGTACCCAGGGTCTTTTCGAAGTTCTCTGCCTTCTTTGAGCCCAACCTATTTCTCTTTACTGAATGGATAAAGGAATAAGTACTCCAATTCCTCTCGCAAAATGAAGAACTAGCTACCTGGAATATTGGGAGAAGCCCATTAAATTAATTAAAATTTTAAAAATAAAAACTAAAAAAAAACCCAAAGAACCCAATTTTGGGGTTCTAGGTACCCATCATCAGGGTTCACTATACCCTTCAAGACAAAAGAACCCAAACTTTTTTTAATGGAGAACTCGGTTCTTCATAGAAGAACCCGGTTCTTATGGGTTCTTCTCAGAAGTACCCGTACCCAAATTTGATACTTGGGAACGAAAACCCCACCCTCGGGTTCGCGAACCCGTGCAACATAGCTTGGTAGAGTCACCACGGATTGGAGGAAGTTGGAGATGGAGTTCGCAGGGCCGGATGGCAAGCAGATCTTGCTATGGGGTATGCACTCCTATCCACCACAGATAGTTTCGGCCCACAAGATGGAGGCTGATTTGAGACATGGAGACATTGAGTGGGCTGTGAAGTTGAGAGTTTCAGACGCTGGGAGCAAACCCAAGTCACCACATACAGAGATATAGGCCATTCTTGACATGTACCCAGTGGTGTTTGGAGATATACCACTTGGTTAACCACCTAACCAGGGGTTTGAGCAGAATATTGAGTTGGATCTGGGGTACAGACCGTGATCACCACCCCTTACCATTTGATTTTTGTAACTTGGGAGGTACTTCAAGCCCTTGGTTTCAGGGTTTGGAGGGAAAAGCACCACAAGGGTCACTTGTGGGCTTGGAACCCAAGTATGGGGTTTTGCACCCAATCGTGTTTGGGAAATTTCTGGGAGCACATTTCTACATGTGATGGCATGAGACGATAGAGAGCGGAAAGGATAATCCAATGCTTCAAGAATCGTCAAATTCCAAGTTGTAGAAGTGGAGATATGAATTTTTTAAGGTTAATAATGGGTTTTCAGTTGCACATGTGTATGTAGGTCGACCTAAGGTGTTTTAGTCTCATGACAGTTGGCAGCCCCTCATTGTGACGTTTTAGGAAGCCCCTTTTTTTGTGTATAAAAGAGGGTGAGGAGGAGCACTTAGAGCATCCATTTTTTGCAACATAAGGGCAGCAAAAGGGCAGTGTAGAAGGGGAAGTGACCTCTGATTAGCCGCAGGAGGCTAGGGCAGAACAACAAGGAGTTAAGGGGTCATTTTGAAGCCTATTATGACTGCGTTGAGGATTATCTCATGCTGCAACAAGGCCAAGGGTGTTAAAGGCTAAACGCAAAACTGATATGGCAGCAAAGAGGTGAGTTAAACCCTGTTTTGTGTGGGTTATAGGTGTTGGAGGTTAACTGTCGTAGGTCGCGGGCCATACCACCACAGGAAGGAATCTACGTGAGGTTGTTTGGGGTGGTATATGCCCAGAACAACAGCATAATAGGTTGGCATACTCCCATGGTTAGGCCACATTCATTGGAGGTTGTTTGTGTGGTATATTTAGGGTTGTTGTAGCGTGCAAGTGCCCTAACCAGGGACAACAGAAATATATCAGAACTGAAGCTGAGGTTGCCTTGTGTTGGGTCAAAGTTTTGACTCGTATTTGGATCAGAATCGGAGCAGCCTATGCATACCACTTGGAGGATCTTTCATGGTGGTGAAGAGTTCATCCTAGGAGCAGATTGCGTAGTGTAGGATTGGGCATCATTGGTCTGGTGGAGGGCAGCTTGTTGATAGCTCAAAGTAGCCCTAGACGACCTATCTTGACGTGACAAAGAGGAGCCGAAGGTTCGGTGGAGTTTGGTGCCGAAGTGCAGCACCTTGATGGACTAAGGTGACTACTAGCCTGGCAGTTTGGAGCTCGGGAATTAGGCCTACCCAGAGAGCAGATTGGATTAGCCCGTTTACACTCTACGGAAGTGACTTGCAACAGTGTTAGGTGGAAGCCCTCCTGGAGTCTCGATGTGTTGTCCTTTGAAGGACTAAGGGGCGATTAGTGTGCAGTACGGAAGTGAAGGACCAACAGGACAAGATATGACATCGAGTTCATCATTATATCTTGTATATCATAGACTATTGTATTATTCATATTTTGGTTTAATATAACGAAGATTGGGGTTGTACGTTATTGTACAATTTGTTAAAAACTATGTATATTTGTGCATGTGTGATTTACTTCTTTATATTTTCCGCTGTGCAAAGAAGTTCTAGTTGAGATTCTTGGTTTGGTAGCATAGTGATTTTAAGACTCTAACCTAGACCCAAGGTCGTGGAAAATCAACGTGGTACCAGAACGTGTCTGAGCTACTTTGGAAGTCAGTGAATCAAAGTTGTGCGCGGCGAAGAACAGCGTGAGAGGGAGTTGGTCACATTGTGAGTGAAGGATTCACTACAATGTCGAAGTTGCAAGTAGGTCTCTGTTATGAGGACAGGTTGAAGGGATTTTCCAACTATACTCCTTGGAAGCAAAGGATCAAGTTGGTCTTGCAAGTCAATAGGATCTGGAATTTTTCCGAGAAAGAGATCAAGAAGCCAACCGACCCTAAGGAGTTGGATATATGGGAAGATTTAGATACGAAGGCAAGAATGATCATCCTTGATGGTGTGAAGGATTCCTTAATACCTCATTTGTCCGAGAAGAACAATGCACAGGAGATGTGGATGGCTCTTCAAAATTTGTTCCAGAATAAGAATGAGAACCAGGTACGAGTATTGGAGGATAAGTTGAAGTCCACCAAGATGATAAAAGGTGAAGGAGTGATTTCATATCTGACGAGGTTATCTCAGGTCAGAGATGAGCTTGTTGTCGTTAGTGTCAAAATTTCAGATGGAGATATGGTAAGGATCGCCTTGAAAGGGTTCACCGAGGAATGGAATCCCTTCATCAAAGGAATTGTTTCCAGGGAGAAATTGCCAGACTAGAATAGACTATGGGACGAATTCATTCAGGAATAGTTGCGAGACGAGGATCTTCATCCATCGAGGAAGGTAGATGAGGACGTGGCACTTGCAGCACGAATGAAGGGCAAGCCGAAGAAGGACTTGAGTAAAGTCAAGTGTTTCAATTGTGGCGAGATGGGTCATTTTTTGTCGAGATGTTAGATGAAGAAGGGAAATGATGAAAAGAGGAAAGGAAAGCAGGTTGTCGGTGTTGCCACTTCAGCTAAGATAGTTGATCTCTCTAGGAGATTGGAAGAGAAGGACTTTGCTCTTATTTCTCATTTTTCACAGGGTACTATCAAGGAGGATGGATGGTACGAGGACAGTGGTGTGATGAAGCATATGACTGGGTCATAGGAGGTTTTTGAGACTCTAGCTGAATGGGACTTGAAGTTGCACATGGTGTTGGGCGACAAGAGTTAGTTGGAGATTCGAGGATCAGGTATGGTGCCATTCAAGATGGAGATAGGACGTATGATGCGGGTCCAAGATAGACTGTTTGTACCAGGACTCAGATATAGTGTGATTTCTGTCTCGATGATGGAAAGGAAGGGGTTTGAGGTTTTGTTCCGGGATGGGAAGGCAAGACTCAGGCCTAGAGGCTCTAAGTCCGATGGAATTGTACTTGGAGTTAGAGAGCATGGTCTCTACAGGTTGACGGGCAAGCCAGTGGATCATGGAAAGAAGCAGGTGGAGCAAATGCAGGTTCCACAGAAGCAAGAGTAGTTGTAAGTGCAGGTGCAGGCTTCAGAGGAGCAGGTACCATGGTTACTTGGGAGCGGGAGCGAGAGCAGGTGATGGAGCGCCATTTTCAAAAGCTCCCGGTCAGGAGCGTTTCGCGGAGCGTTTTTTTTAAATATATATATTTTTATGTTTTTTATATTTTGATGCATATATGTCAACAAAAGCATGTAGAATGATGAATTAGACATAAAAAACATAAAAACATAGATTGAATCATATAACATCAATCATCTAGAAGTTACAATCTTCATCAACCATGCCCACAAGTTGGAAACATAGAACATATTGACTCTTGAGTCTCGCGAATCATCAATCTGAAGGTTTCAAGCTTTCAAAATTCAATATATAACATTTATCATCATTGATTCATTGATTTCAAAATTCAATATATAACATTTATCATCATTGATTCATTATTCACCATATAACTTTCATGAAGCATCATATTCATAATTCATAATGACTTATAAACTTATAAATGCCAACTTCAAAGTTTCACCTTTCAAATTCAAACTTCAAACTTAAATTGTCATTAAATATGAAAGAGTCAAGTTTCAACTATTCAACAATTATAAAAGTTAAAAACTACTAGAAAATAGAAAAGACTAGTAAATAGCAAATCTATTTTATCTATTGGCAGGCCCCTTGCCATGCCCATGAGAAATGTCTAATTTGTGAGAACCACGAGGCAATGGTGGTCTTCTAGTACTCTCAGGAGTACCACGACCATCACTAGAAGGCGAAGGGCAACGTGAGGATGTAGGTGGAGGCTGAATCTGCAAAGGAACAATAGTTGGATATCAAGCACCGGCACTAGCACCGGCACTGCTACTGGATCGTGGGACTGGCCCTGTGTGTGGTGGTGGCATGGCTGCTGATGCTTCATCATCATCCCTCAAAAGTTCTACTTCCAATTCTTCCATATGTACAGTGTCATCCTCCAAATTATCATCCTTTGGGGTTTTGTCCCAGACTTTATATGATTGATCCTCATATGCCCGAACACAGTAATGACTCAACAACCTCAAGTTGTAATGTACATAAACCAAGCTTTCATCTCGGTTTTCATTTAGCCTGTTTCTTCTCACATTATGTATGAAGCTGTAGGTGCTCCAACACCTCTCCGTAGAAGAAGTATTCACAATTTGTGAGAGAACTATTTTTTCCAACGTTGGCAGAAGTCCCATGCCGCCATATGCTTCCCACCATGTGAGAGCATCAAATCTATCTCTGTCTTCCATTGCATGGAAAGAACCAAAGTTACCAGTGCAACTGAAGTATCTGCCTAATTCAAGGCACAATCTAGCACACTCCTCCCTGTTGGGGACCAACTTGTCTAATGCCTACATGTACCCCTCTTGTACCTCTGGATCTGTGTGAGGTTTGATCCTAACCCCACCTCCAGGTGCAGGTTGGCACAACCAAGATGGAGAGTAGTATTTTGGCATAAGGATATATGCCAAGGCATGTAGTGGAACATTGAGTTTATTCCACCATGCACACACACAATTGTAAATCATTGCATACAAGTTGGGATCATTATCCTTAACAACATCTTTTATTTGCCCCAACATGCTATCCATCTGCTCATAAACCTCCCCAATCACTGGTTTATCTGTATCTGAAAAACTAATCATGTGATAAATGGGCTTGGTGAAATTCAAAATTTCCCTCACACGTGCCCAAAACAAAGGATCAAGGATGGTCTCCTCTACATGTCCAAAACCTTGCCTGTCAACTATTGCCGCTGCCCTGTCCTTTAATACCTGCCAATGTGGTCTTGATACCATTGCTGCCAATGACTCTCTTACCTTCAAAAGGCACCTGAAGGTGAGGTAATAGCTAGCAAATCTAGTCTTTGCTATCTTCAACAACTCCAACTTGGAGTGAGTACGGAAAAACCCATGGGTATTACTATGATTTGTAATAAATCTTATCATTTTTTTACCTCTCTTGTACAAATCACCGAGCCATTTGAATTGAGGTTGTTTGTTTTTAATGATATCATGCATCAAAAGGTTCATTGTGTGAACCAAACACCCAGACCAAAATATGTTGGGGTATTTATCCTCAATAATTTCTCCTGCTGCCTTACAGTTAGCAGCATTATCAATGATGACTTGGATGACATTGTATGGCCCAATACTTTCAATTGTTTCAAGTAATGGTTCTGCAATGTTAATGCCGGTCTTGAATTTGTCTGAATAATCATATGCTGAAAGGAATATTTCACCACTAACAGACACAACCAGAACACTTATCAATGGCTTTCCTTTTACATTGGTCTATCCATCAGATACAATGGACACCCCATGCTCATTCCAAGAATTTGTCATTCTAGCCAAAGAATTATTTATTTTAGCTTTTTCATGATCAAGTCCCATGGTTCTGGCCTTGTCATACCCAGGGCTCTTATATCCTTTGGGGGCATCATTAATGGCAGAAACCATCTCATGCCAATAAGGTGAGCGAAAAACATTGAATGGCACCCCGCATGCACATAGAAATCGGAAAAAAAATTTAATCCACATAATTCCTACACCCTTCGTCAAGGAAATCGGATATGGTTCTATGCCTTAAGGAGATGTTTGGTCCAAGTGTGCCTCCATATCCACTGCCATGGGTGGAAGTTGATGGACTTCTTTGTCCATGATGTGATGGACCTGATGGTGCATAAGAATCAATGAAACCCCTAGATCTTTTAGATCTCTGTAGGGCAGCCTCCTCTTCCTTTCTATATTTCTCTCTCTCTATTGCTGGCACACTTACACAAATTTTGATTCCTAGATTTTTCTCTCCATCCCCTGGGATTTTCCCACAAAGGTGCCTTCTGGCACGGGTGTATGAACCTGTGTATTCTTTATTGCAATGGGAGCAAAGAAATTTAGTGGTTCCACCACCTTTCCCTCCTTCTTGCCTCTAAACATATTTCCACAATTGTGTTTGACTTTGGTCTTGTCTAGTTGGGGTCTCTGTGGCCTCATGTTCTCCACTCTCCCCTTCCTCGTCAACATACTCCTCCTCTTCAGGATTTTCATCAAATCCACTATAACCCACTTCTTCATCCTACTCTTCTCTAATGGGCCTCTTTCTTCTACTCTCCAACACCATTATGACAAAGAAAGGAACCAACATGAAGAAAATCCCTAGCCATATAGCCATGATGTTTCAAGTTTCAAGTTTCTAGCCTGCAAAAAAAACGGAGGAATGCCAAATGGGAATAGAAAATGCAACATAGGAAAAAAACAATTCAATTTTTCACTTTTCAACACACTAAAATGCAAGATTGAGAAAAAAATCAAGTTTTCATTTTTGAACAACTTAAAAATGATTCCTAGAAAATAAAAAACTAGATTAGAAGTCCTACCTCTTTGTCCTGACTCCTGACTCCTTCAATCCTCCTCTTGCTCTCTTGCAGCTTGCTCTTTGCTCTCTCCTTGGCACTTCCGCTCTCCAAACTCTCAAGCTCTCTTGCTCTCCAACTTTCTCTCCAACTCTCAAGCTCTTGCTCTCACTCTCAAACTAAAACAGTGAAAAACAAATGAGGAGGGTGGGCTTTTATTTACCCAACCCCCCCTCCCTCCCTCCCAAATAATTCAGAAATTTGTCGTCCAATTTTTTTTTATGCGTCGGGGAGTGTTTTTTTGCCGGGGAGCATTTGAGAGCGAATGCTCCCCAACCGCTCCCTTCATTAAAAAAATGCTCCCGAATCATTTTTTTAGTGGGGGAAGCGCTCAGGGAGTGTTTGCTCCTGAGCGCTCCTTGAAATACTCCCGAAAAAACAGGGAGCATTTTTTCAAGCTCGACAGCGCACTCCCAAAAACGCTCCCCTCAGGAAGCATTTTCAGGAGCGCGCTCCCAAAGAGCTCCCGAACGGAGTGTGTTTTGGGAGCTTCCCCGCAACCTTGGAAGGTACAAGTTCCCGAGAAGAAGGTACACTTTCCAGAAAAGAAAGACCAAGTTCTAGAGACTCAGAGGGAGTCGAGTTCAAGAAGGAGCTTGCGGGTTCAGAGGGAGACTTTGCAGCCCAAGATGAGCACATGGCCAGTGGGGAGCAAGGGTTCTTCCACATCTACCCAGAAGGAACCATGGAGGGATTGGAAAGAGATATAGGAAAAGAAGAAGAAGCAGGGTGCTTCCAACAATGGCAGCGACACTTTCGAGAAAGGCTTAGTTCACAGAACAGGGATTGTTGTGATTGTGAGTGCCAGAATTTGGGCAAGTGTTGCGAGCAGTGATGGTGATGACGAGTTACTTCCTAGTCTTGGAAGTACCTCCCTCGCTAAGAGGGAGTGTTGATTTTTGTAGCTTGGGAGGTACCCCGTGTGAAAATTCCAAGTCCGGAATCCTACTGCAGCCAACTGAATTTACTTCACCTACTTGTAAATTACACTAACAAGTTATTTACGGATTTCTTCTATAAATACTGAAGCAAATTATTGAAGCAACCTTCACTTAATTAAATTAATATGCTGAAACAAGAAACTAAGCAAAAGAAAAGAATATCACACAAGATACCGTTGTTTTTGGACAAACGTCCTTGGAAAAACCCAATGCGAGAAAACCGGTGCAGCAGATCTGAGGGTTTTATTATTAAACAACAGTTATTTCTGAATACAATCTTTGGATGCCTTTTTGGCAATCCAGTACAGAGAATATCACTCGGCAAAAGAAATTAGTGAGATTACCTCACTCTACACTGCAAGTCCCGGTCTATCTGGTAGCTAAAACGACGAACCCCCAGCACCCTCTACACTGCCTCTGTGCAGTAATTATGTGGGCCTGCATGGGGAACTCTGGAGGATTGCGTCACCTCCTCTACTGGATCGATCTACTTTCAGGAAACTCAATTCCAGCCCTTCCAGCTCAAAATCCCGATCTCCCAGCAAAATCTCGGACTATTGATTAGGAAGACTGTGCTGCCTCTGCATGTGGCCTTTGTGCCTTGCATCACCCTCTATGGGTGTTGCGTCGCCCTCTCTGGGCACTGCGCTGCCTCCTCTGCATCTTTCTCTGCCTCTCTGCTGAGTATTCTAGGCCCCGGAGAAGATCCTCCGACCAAAACTGTCTTTGCCCCTCAACTGTGTGAGAATCTCTCAATTAAAGTTTTCATCTGAGCACTTCTCACTTCAGAAAATTGGATCTCTTTATCTCTGGGTGTCTTTTTCCAAATGACCCTCAAGCCTTCTATATAGTCTTCCCGTTGAGACATCAATGGTCGAGACTAGATCTCCAATCAACGAATAAGATTACATTTTGACTTGATTTGCTTTTTCTAGAACATTCACACCCATATTCTATTAATTCACTTTAATTATTTTATTTTCCTAAGTTTAGACTTAGGGTCACTTCAAAATAATTAATTTTCTTAATAAAATACAATCTGGGTGGAATTTCCCCAAACAATTATGGGTTATCTGGAATACATGTGTCTAAGCCTCTCCACAAAGTTTGAGACTTAGAGCATATCTGATGCTACCCCAAATCAACACTCCCTCTTAGCGAGAAATATGCTCTAGCAAATATGCCCTGCTGCACACTGCTCTGACTCTGAAGCATCTTCCTCTGCGTTGCTGATGTCTGACATGTTGTCCACCAACTAATGCGTTGCTGCTGCAACTGTACTCCTGGTGACCCTGCCACGATCAACACTGCATCTATACTGCAACTCCCTCTAGAATGTTGCATCTGCTACTAGCACTTCCACTGCTAATTCTGCACTGCAACTCAGTTGTTGAGAGAAGCAACTAAAAAACATCTAAAATCTGAACGAGTGTTCAGTATGGATACATCTTGATGTTGAAACTCTGGCTGCTGCTAGTCCCACGTTGTCCCTTTGAAGCAATGCGTTGTTGTTGCTTCTACACTGCGTCTCTCTGCACTGCGCTGCTCAGATTTAGCTCTCTAGCTATTGCATATGTCACTCCAACATTCCTTTGCAACAACTGAAACTCCTCCAACCTACTACTACTGATCTTGGGCACCCGTGGCAAGGTCATGATCCAAGAGGTGGACTCCTCAAGGATCCTGCCCAACATGCCACACTGGAGTCTTATACTCCTCCTTCTGGATCTGGTGTCCCATTGTCTCCTTTCAAGCCTAGTCCCTGGTTGGGACCCTTCCTCTTTTTGCAACTCATACCAGACAAATCGCTCTGCCTCCAACAACTGGAAGTCGATCTACTGCCCAAATCTGCATTTTGGCTAATTCGTAGGACCTTTTCTGGCAATCTCGTACGATAATCCCTCCAGAGTTGCAAAAATATGGAAATTCAAAACTGGAGGAAAAATGAACTCGCCAAAATGTTGAATGCCTCCTCTCTCCTCTACGCAGCAGCTGATTGGGTCTATGCACTCCCTGCTGGAGTATATAGATCCGCTCTCTGCTACTGCTGCTCTACAATGGGAAACCAAATTCCTTGGCTCAGAATTCTCTGAGGAAGAAATTCCCTAAGTGTCATGCAACCCACTAGCTTCTATCTTTGCCGTCTGAAAATGTAGAATCTACTCCTTCTCTTTCTCCTCTACGCAGTGCTGAACTCGCTTATGCACTCCTTGCAGGAGATGGTAGATCAGCCACTCGGATCTGCTGCACAAATCTCGAAAAATAAAATTCCCAGGCTAGGAATTCCCCGAGGAAGAAATATTCCCTCACTTTGCTTCTCTCTCTTCTAACAATTTTCTGCCCAACAAATTGCCTGCAGAAAAAACTGTGTCCCACGAGTTCTATGCTAAGGCTCTATGTTGCTCCCTCTGGCTCGGAAAAAATCTCAATCTGGAAGCCCTACCTCTCTGTCAACTCACTCAGAGAGAGAGTTTCCTCGAAAATTTTAGCCCTCCTTGCCCAAACTACGCAATCCCTCTAAGATTCAAATTGATGCCTCCTGCAGCCATTCGACCTCCAACAGTCAACCCAACACTGGCTCTGCTCTTCTTGTTTCACCTGCAATCCTCTAATACCATGTGAAAATTGTCTAGAATCCTACTGCAACAAACTGAATTTACTTCACCTTCTTGTAAATTACATTAACAAGTTATCTACAGATCTCTTTTGTAAATACTAAACAAAATTACTGAAGCAACCTTCACTTAATTAAATTAATATGCCGAAACAAGAAACTGAGCAAAAGAAAAGAATATCACACAGGATACCATTGCTTTTGGACAAAAGTCCCCGGAAAAACCCAATGCGGGAAAACCAGTGCAGCAAATCTAAAGGTTTTATTATTAAGCAACAGTTATTTTTTAATACAATCTTTGGACGCCTTTCTGGAATTCCAGTACCGAGAATATCATTCGGCTTCAGAAATTAGTGAGATTACCTCACTCTACACTGCAAATCTCGACTGGTTCGGTAGCTTAAATGATGAATCCCCAGTACCCTCTACGTAGTAATTACATGGGCCTGCATGGGGAACTCTAGAGGACTATGTCACTTCCTCTCCTGGATCGATCTGCTCTCAGGAAACTCGATTCCAGCCCTTCTGGCTCAAAATCCCGATCTACCAGCAAAATATCGGACCACTGCTCAAGAAGACAGCGTTGCCTCTGCGTGTAGCCACATGGCCCTCCGTCACCCTCTCTGGGTTTTGCGTCACCCTCTCTGGGCACTGCGCTACCTCCTCTACGTCTTTCGCTCCCTCTCTGCTGAGTATTCTTAGCCCTAGAGAAGATCCTCCGACCAAAACTGTCTCTGCCCCTCAACTGCGTGAGAATATATCGATCAAATTTTTCCTTTGAGCACTGCTCACTTCAAAAAATTCGATCTCTTGATCTCTCGGTGCCTTTTTCCAAATGACCGTCAAGCCTTCTTTATAGTCTTCTCGTTGAGACTTCAACAGCTGAGATTAGATCTCCAATCAACAGCTAAGATTACATTTTGACTGGATCTTCTTTTTCTAGAACATTCATACCCATATTCTATTAATTCGCTTTAATTATTTTGTTTTCCTAAGTTTAGATTTAGGGTCACTTTAAAATAATTTTCTTAATAAAATACAATCTGGGTGGAATTTCCCAAACAATTTCTGGGTTATCTGGAATACATGTGTCTAAGCCTCTCCACAAAGTTTGAAACTTAAGAGTGCATTCGATGCTACCCCAAATTAACAATCCAAGCCCTAGGGTTCGAGGTTTGGAGGGAAAAGCACCACAAGGATCACTTGTGGGCTTGGAACCCAAATATGGGGTTTTGCACCCAATCGTGTTTGGGGCATTTCCAGGAGCACATTTCTACATGTGATGGCATGAGACGATAGAGGGCAGAAAGGAGAATCAAACGCTTCGATAATCGTCGAATTTCGAGTTGTAGAAGTGGAGATATGAATTTTTTAAGGTTAATAATGAGTTTGCACATGTGTATGTAGGTCGGCCTAAGGTGTTTTAGGCTCATGACAATTGGCAGCCCCTCATTGTGACGTTTCAGGAATCCCCTTTGTTTGTGTATAAATAAAGGGTGAGGAGGAGAATTAGAGCATCCATTTTGTGCAACTTATGGACAGCGAAAGGCCAGCGTAGAAGGGGAAGTGACCTCTGATTAGGTGAAGGAGACTAGGGCAAAACAATGAGGAGCTAAAGGGCCATTTTGGAGCCTCTTGTGACTATGTTGAGGATTATCCCATGCTGCAACAAGGCAGAGGGTGTTAAAGTGTAATATTCCTAATTGGCAAATTACAGTAATAACATGCTAAAAGATATTAAGAAAACAACAAAACAAAAACTAATATCAATACACCATTGGAGCCATAAAATACTGCTGAGCCATTTTATTAATATCAGTAATATGTGTACAACAGAGGTGTTGGAATGAAGGCACCTGGGCTTGCTCAAGGCAAGCTGAAGATAGCCTCAGAACAAGCCTGAAATCTCACCCAGAAATGTACACTGCGTGGTTGTAGCTCTGCACAGTCCTTGGCTAGAATGTTGTTGGTGCTCCCGAAGAAATGTTGCTAGGGCCTGCTACACTGCTCAGAAAATTCTGGGATTTTAACCATGGACTCTACTCAAGAAACTCACAATAACTCGTGAAGGAATTAGCCAAATATTGACCTCTGAATTTCAGCCCAATTTTCCCCTAGCTCCTCTAATTGTTCACTGAGTTGGGATCATTGTTTGGCCCCTTAATTCTACCCATAAAATTCTGCCAAATTACTCTTGCCCTCTCCTCAATAAATCCAAAAAAACCTAGAAAGGGTTTTTCCTAGTTTTGACCTCGAAAATTGGCCTTCATGGGCTTGGCTCACCCAATTGCGTGTTAATTCGGTCCTCCTGGAAATTATGTTGGTGAAGGCCACCAAAATGCCTGGAAAGCTCTAAGCCTCCCCACCAAGTGTCTTCCAAAATCTCCTCTCACTCCCCTAGCCCCCGGAGTGATCCCTTCGCTGACTGCATAGCCTCTACACTATTGTAGATGCCACTGCATTGTTGAAGAGCTGATTGCACTGTGGATGAAGTCCCTGCTGCTAGAAATGATCAACTATGGAAAAACACCTCCCTTGGGTTGGCACTCGAAGTCCACCAAAGCTGAGGGTGGGATCTCCGCTCGAAGACACCCGGTGTGCTAAACAGCACTTGTAGACTTGGCTTCCTGCTCAAGTGTGCTCTCTGTCAAAGACAAAGTCAAAATGGATGATTGAATGAATGCCCCAAAATGAGCAGCTTGCTTCCTTTTAATTAAGCCTACCCAACATTCCCTTGGGCCCCACCTCAAAACTGCACTGCCTCTAGCTCGTACCAATGAGTTGTGTTGCCACATGTGGGACGCAATCTCTCCTCATTGGGCCCCCATCCTCCACTACAACCACAATATTTGCCTTGGCCTAATGTTTTGATCTCTATAGTTTCCTAAGTCTAATTATGGGCCTCCAAACCCACATCCTCATAGTGAAAACGTAATAGTTAGCAAAATGTCAAAAATTAATATTCTAAGTAGCAGAATTGCTAATTAGGAATATTATAGTCCTCCCCGCCAAAAATTGTTTGTCCTCAAGCAATGCTTGAACAAGCATCCTCTCTAGTTGACACTCCCCACAGTCACTGCAAAAATGTGTCAGGGTCCCAGATGCGCCATTGAATCATCTCTGACCTCTGCATCGCCCTGATATGAAGGGATCCCTCAATACCAGGATCCCAAGCCATTATGTCCAACATGAAGCTCCCCCTGCTCCACTCACCACCCTGCCAAGCATAAGTAGCAGAAGCCCTCTGTACACCATCAGTGAGTAGGGAATCATGATAATATGGCACTATGCCCAACTCCTCATGAAGTTGCCCTACCAAGTATTCCATCCCATGCACTCCAAGAGTAAACCTTCGAAGATACCACCTAATCCCTGCAGAGATAGTGTCGTGCTCACGTGAGCTTCTCTGGATATGATGTTGCTGGCCCACTTGCCAAGCTATTGAAGTTCCCCACGCCATCAGAGACTCGCTAAAGCCCAATGGAAGATCTGCATGATCTCCCCCTATGGTAGCCAGCTCATCCCTAAGGGTTATTGAGCAGTAAAGAGCGATGACGATCAGGTCCCTTGCCAAACTCAAAGTGGTGCCACCATGCTGATGTTGCACTACTCTAATTATGACATACTCCCCACCGTGTGTAGACTGTATCCTCCTCTTCTGAGGCCTAGTGGTAGAAGGTCTGTGAGCGCCAAGTTCATCATGCCCGGGGATCACCATGATGCCAATATCTACCCCTCCAAATCTAACTCCGAACCTATGCAGCAACAGAGAAATCATGCCTCACCATCCAGTGAAGGCCTCTTTGTACCCGCATGTGCCAACCCAATAGTGAACTAGATCACTCTTTGTCATGACTCTAATCATCACGAGACAGAATGATCTATCAGTCAACTAAATCTCTACATCCCATAGTCGGATATGCTGCAACGTAGCTCGGACAACTGCAGGAATCCCTCCATGCCCCATCTCTAGTCTCTGCACGTGATCAATATAGAGGGTCCATATATCATGGGCTAATTTGATGCATGCTAATCTTCCATGTGCCTGCCACTGTGTAGTACTGATGACCACTAGAAGCCACATGTGCCAAATAGATACCCCCTGAATGCCACCAATAGATGGGTTTTCGATATTCACAATCGAGTCAGGGTATGTGGATTCCTCCTGTTCCTACCAACCATCCCCACTAGGTCTGCCATCTGCCTTCTCGATAATGTGCCAATACAATGTCTGGAGCCCGGATACATACTGGGATGCTACCTCGGTCGTACCCAGTATCCTTTGCTCATGCATGGTCCCTACATGCCCTGAGACAAGAGTGATACATATCTCCCTCATGACCCGCTCCCCAAGTGTAGGCTCACTAATGAATGATATGCCACCCTTGCAAATGATCATCTCATCCCCCAACCTGTGGCTGTCAACTAGCGCACCAACCCAATGCCACTGCTAAGAAGTCTCTCCCCTAGTGTGCTGAGTGTCATCCAAATATCTTGGGTGAGCTCCTTGTCCCAACAACCAAAACAACTGCGCCCATAAGTGATGTAGAAGAGGTCAGGCGTGTGAGTCCCCACGGATACCATCAAGTATCGCTCATCTACGTCTCTGTCGATCCTGGGAGAACTATGCCCAAAGGTATTCCTGGTGTCTCCATCCATGAGTCTCCCTAGAGGCGGCATTCCAAGACCCCAATGTGCAACACCATACACTCTTGCATACAATTGATCATCCCTATACTCCTGGACATGCCACTGTACATCGCAGCCTACCGTTGTACACCACTGGATACCTCCTGCTATTTTTGTCCCATCTTGTATCTCCTCGTGTCCTGTCAGTGTCACCGTATTTGACACCTCACGTGGGTACTCAAGGAGATGTGAGCTACCCCTCGTACTCCATAGTGTAAACCAACATGCTACAGCACACCAACCTACATCTCCATGCTCCTCTGCAGGCCACTACTCCTCGTTGCATAGCCCTACACACCCCTGGATGCTATGACCTAACATTGGATCAGTACGCATTAGTCTGTATCCCCCTACATAACACTGGACCCTATGACATAACTCTGTGTACTCTTGTGTACCACTGCCCATTGTCGTACCACCCTGTAACATACAGTATCTTGCATGGGCCAAAATATCCACCACTCTGCTAGTAAACCCTCCATGATGTGGGCTACATCTCCCCATCTGCTTTAGAAGACCTGAGCGGCCTGACTCCTCACATGCCAATAGAAATGACACTACTGCGCCTATCCTCCATAGGTCCAGTGTCCAATATACCAATGGGAGAGTACTGTCTCCATGTAATGCCCTGCTTGGTGGCCTGCCGATGCCACCTCCTCCTACTGGCTCTTGCCAAAGTAGGCTAATTACCCTGTGACTCCACGCGCAGTCAATATGCAGGGACAACTCAGGAAATGTGTCTTTCCCCCTGTCGAACCATCCTGGGACTAGTGTTGTCCAAGGCTCTAATGGAGATCGGAACATGTGTGTGCGCCTAAACATCACATCCATCGCGCAACTACTACCATCACCTACTGACTCTATGATGTGATGGGAAATCCCGCCTGGATCCCAACAACAGTCTGGGCTTCCTGAATTCCCAATGCCTGGAAACTCCTGCTGAACTACACCCGAATCCACCACCATCTCCATAGCCCACTCCACTGGGTACCAACTCAAAATCTCTCGCCACCCAACCCCAACATGCGTATACTGCACCTTGTGCAACTCCAATCGTCTCATTCCGCTATCTAGGTCAGCATATGAGATCTGACTAGGTGGCTCTGTCTCTCTCTCTCCAATGGGAAAAGCTGACCCAGTAGTGCTGCTAGCCCCGTTTATGTATGCCTGAAGGGGGCTGCTCCGATGCTCCAATGTGCCCTCTAGCTATACCATAAGGGAATCCAACCATTCCCTAATGTGGATCAACTTGGTCGTTGACTCGGCACAAACCACTCTCATGCCATCCAACTCCTTGTTCTACAGCAGAATAGCCGCTCGTACTGATGTGGCCTTCCCCTTCAAAGCCAGAAGGTCGGCCTGAAGCTGATGGCACTGCTTTGTGCGACCATCGTCCAATACCTCTGTATCTCCTAGCACCTCATCAAGGGTGGATACATCTCCTGGCACCTCACCCATCTGTTGCGTGTTGCTATCACCCAAAAACTCGGACACTACCCCAGTCATCACCTTAATGGATGGCACTATTGGGGTACGCTCTACTCTCTCCACTAAGATGTCAACCAACACGGTCAAGGAAATCTCCAAAACGTGTGACCCCTGCGCCATAGTGGGTGTATCCACTTGCTCCACATGATCCTGTGTAGATGGTTTCACCCCCACGGCCTGTGCAACTCTAGTGTCTCTCCCGCAAGGAAGTGGATATGTATGGTCTGACACCCTCATCAACTCGGTCAAGAGTTTGCGGTAATTAAATCCTCGTTGTGCCATGGTTTGTCTATGGTCTAACCAGTCACTGTGTATACATGCACAAATCTTCCCTGATCTAATTGGTTACACCCCACAACTAGCCAAGATCATGGCTCTAATACCACTGTAATATTCCTAACTGGCAAATTACAATAATAACGGGCTAAAAGATATCAAGAAAACAATAAAACAAAAACTGATATCAATACACCATTGGAACCATAGAATACTGCTAAGCCATTTTATTAATATCGGTAAAATGTGTACAACAGAGGTGCTGGATTGAAGGCACCTGGGCTTGCTCAAGGCAAGCTGAAGATAGCCTTGGAACAAGCCTGAAATCTCCCCCAGAAATGTACACTGTGTGGTTGTAACTCTGCACAGTCCTTGGCCAAAATGTTGTTGTTGCTCCCGAAGAAATGTTGCTAGGGCCTACTACACTGCTCAGAAAATTCTAGGATTTTAACCACGGACTCTACTCAAGAAACCCACAATAACTCGAGAAGGAATTGGCCAAATATTGACCTCGGAATTTCAGCCCAATTTTCCCCTAGCTCCTCTAACTGCTCGCTAAGTTGGGATCCTTGTTTGGCCCCTTAATTCTACCCAGAAAATTTTTCCAAATTACTCTTGGCCTCTCCTCTATAAATCTAGAAAAACCCAAAAAGGGTTTGTCCTAGTTTTGACCTCGGAAATTGGCCTTCTTGGGCTTGGCTCACCCAACTGTTGGGCAATTCAATCCTCCTGGAAATTTTGCTTCTAGAGGCCACCAAAATGCCTGGAAAACCGTTGTTAGGCAGCTCTAAGCCTCCCCACCAAGTCTCTTCCAAAATCTCCTCTCACTCCCCTAGCCCCCGCAGTGATCCCTTCACTGACTGCGAAGCCTCTGCACTACTGTAGATGTCACTACATTGTTGAAGAGCTGATTGCGTTGTAGATGAAGTCCCTGCTGTTGGAAATGATCAATTATGGAAAAACACCTCCCTTGGGCTGACACTCAAAGTCCACCGAAGTTGACGTTGGGATCTCCGCACAAAGACACCTGGTGTGCTAAACAGCACTTGCAAACTTGGCTTCATGCTCAAGCGTGCTCTCTGTCAGAGACAAAGTCGAAATGGATGATTGAATGAATGCCCCAAAATGAGCAGCTTGCTTCCTTTTAACTAAGCCTGCCCAACATCCCCTTGGGCCCCACCTCAAAACTGCACTACCTCTAGCTCGTACCAATGAGATGTGTTGCCACATGTGGGACGCAATCTCTCCTCATTGGGCCCCCATCCTCCACTACAGCCACAATATTTGTCTTGGCCTAATGTTTAAATCTCTATAGTTTCCTAAGTCTAATTGTGGGCCCCCAAACCCACATCCTCATAGTCAAAACGTAATAGTTAGCAAAATATCAGATATTAATATTCTAATTAGCGGAATTGCTAATTAGGAATATTACATAAAGGCTGAACACAGGACTAATATGACAGCAAAGGGGTGAGTTAAACCTTGTTTTGTGTGGGTTGTAGGTGTTGGAGGTTAACTATGGTAGGTTGCAGGCCATACCACCACAGGAAGGCAACTACCAAGGCTGTTTGGGGTGATATATGCATAGAACAACAGCACAATAGGTGGGAATAGTCCCATGGTTAGGCCACATTGATTGGAGGTTGTTTGGGTGATATATTTAGGGTTGTTGCAGCATGCAAGTGGCCTAACCAGGAACAACAGAAATATATCAGAACTGAAGCTGAGGTTGCCTTGTGTTGGGGCAAAGGTTTGACCAATATTTGGATCAGAATCGGAGCAGCCTGTGGATGCCATTTGGAGGATCTTCCGTGGAGGTGAAGAGTTCATCCTAGGAGAAGATTATGTAGTGTAAGATTGGGCATCACTGGTCTAGGGGAGGGAAGCGTGTTGATAGCCCAAAGTAGCCCTAGACGAGCTATCTTGACGTGACAAAGAGAAGCCAAAGGTTAGGTGAAGTTTGGTGCCGAAGTGCAGCACCTTGATGGACTAAGGTGACTGCTAGCCTGGCAGTTTGGAGCTCGGGAATTAGGCCTACCTAGAGAGCATATGGATCATCCCGTGTAGACTCTACAGAAGTGACTTGCAACAGTGTTAGGTGGCAACCCTCCTGGTGTCTCGATGTGTTTTTCTTTGAAGGACTAAGGGGTGACTAGTGAGCAGTACGGAAGCGAAGGATTGGCAGGACAAGATATGACATCGAGTTTGTCATTATATCTTGTATACCATAAACTGTTGTATTATTCAGATTTTGGTTTAATATAACGAAGATTGGGATTGTACTTTTGTTGTAGCCTCTACAACACCCTCCAAAAATACAAAAAAACAAGAACACACACTTCAAAATTTTTGGAGCCCCTTTAAAAAACTAAAAGAGAAAAGGCTAAGTGAAGTTCTGAAGGGCAAGTCGCTAAGTCGCAAATCCATCCTGTGAAACAATTGCGACCCCTGCGACCTGTGCGACCCCGCGACCCTAAGGTCGCCAGGTCGCAAGGTCGCATGGTCCGGAATTAAAGAAGTTGCGACTCATGCGACCTATGCGACCCCGCGACCTTAAGGTCGCCAGGTCGCGAAGGTCGCAAGGTCGCAAGGATAAGTAATTAAGGAAATTTGCGACTCAGCAACCTTTGCGACCTAGCGACCCTAGGGTCGCAAGGTCGCGAGGTCGCAAACCATCAACTTGCGACCTCATTTAGTGCTCGCACGTGCGACTCCTTTTTATAAGGGTAGGTCGCTAGGTCGCATTTGTGACTCGCGGCGAAAATCGTGGAATTTCTCTGACAGGTTGACTGGCGCGTTTTCTTCCGGGTAAGTTGCCATTTCCTCCCTGTGTTTCCTTCACGAGCATTTCTTGCCAAATTTTGGGCCTCCCCATGGTCTTAATTGCTTGCTGGTGAGGATGTAGGGTTTTCTGTTGAGTTTTATTGTTGTTTTGATTCTCATAAACCCCAAGGTCACCTTTGTCTAGCCCAGATCCTCATGGCTGTGCCCTATCTCCAGTTTAGACCCTTCCTAGCCGCGTATGTTTCCCGTTAGGGAGAGATTATCCGCAAAACCGCGCGCGTTCGAAAAACCCCCGGGTAGATTCTAGCGCGACCAGACCCCTGCGACCTAGTCACAAGGTCGCGAGGTCGCATGTGAGTTCTTTGGTTAATCAGCGACCCTGCGACCCCAAGAGAACTGTTAATTAAATTCTGCATGGTAGACTGTATTTAGCCCGTTATCATCATGTCTTTCTCATCATGGGATTCTTTCCTGGATGCAACAGGTGAATTTGGAGCAGACACGATACTGGTTCTCTCTGATTCTAGCAACATGGCACCCCCAGTGTCCCGAAAGAAGGGCAGAAGGTAGTGGAAGAAGAATCAGACACAAACGTGCAAATATCTCCTCCGCCAATATACAGAGACACCCTTTGCACCTTCGCAAAAGGGGACAGCCTGAGATGGTATGAAGTATACCACGAGTTCGCTATAACAGAAGCTGAGTTTCCAGAAGATCTCCCGGACCGGGAGGTGTACCTAAAGGTCAAAAAATCCAAGTTACATCTAGCAGGGGCACATCCAGCCATCTTCCCGTGCCCAGAAATATTAGACTGGATCATACAGAAGGCGGATTCCAAGAAGTTTCTGATCCGAGATAGCAAAGGTAAAGCTTTCACGACGTTGGAGGGCTCAGACGCCCAGGTCTACTACTCGCTACCCCAACCAGAGGAAAACTTTACCCCGAGATGGGCTTCTGCCCATGAAGTACCTGTGGTTGATACAATCAGGAAGTGGTGGGTAGAGCCAGACAAATTTAAGGTCAGGAAAGACCAGGAGTACCCGGTGGCCGCTCTGAGGAAAGTGTACAAATTAGTGGCCGCCATGCTTTGCAGGTTGTATGGACGTCCGGACGCCACCACCTTCAACGGCGCATGGGCAACTATAATGGAGTATGTAACGGTGCACAGTACTCGTTTCAACTGGGCCGATATATTAATGGGCTCAATGCAAACAAATTTGGCTTCGACTTTAGCCCCAGATGAAGGAACGCCGTCAGAGTTCTATATGGCTTCGTATCTACTAGATGCTGTCTGTGCTCGGCTGCATTTTGAGAGATGGCCACATAACTACGACTCCGAACAGACCCAAGCAGTCCATTTGCAGACCAAGGTATTCTGGGAGTCCAGGTACAAGTCAGATATTGAGCAAATCTCTCAGATATTCATTCCCGCCCTTTACGGGAAGCTATTTGGTCAAGACACCCCCTGCATGTCTTGGCGTGCGATGGAGACACTAGGTCAGGTGGCACACTGGTTTCCGTTTACTGAATATACATTCATCCGAGTATTTGGCACATTCAAAGCCCCACATGCTCTCCCTAGGTTTATCACCGATAAGGTGCTTATGCAGGAGGTATGTTTCCAGATGACCTCAGGTTTCTCCAATGTCCTTTCCAAAGGAAAGAAGAAACCTTGGCCCGCTTTGCCCCTCACCATCGGTGCTTATACAGTCAAGGACTCCAGAGAAGTAAGGGCCCAAGGGGAAGAGATACAAGGTTATCACTTTAGAAGCCTGGAATACCGAACATATGATCCATTCAAGGTAGTTCCGGAGCACTGTAAGAAGGCCAATTTTAAATGGAGCTATCAGCATGTCGAACGCCCGGCAGATGATGAGAAAAGAAACTGGTACAACGCAGACAGGCAACTAGCTCCGGGAATTGACTCTGACCAAGAAGAAGAAGATCACCAAAATTTAGAAGACAGGAGCCAAAAACTAGGAGGCTCTTCTTCCTCCAAAGATAAGAAAACACGGACCGGTACAGGGCCTGACACCTCGGATCAGCTAAAAGAAGCAGAGGCCAAGGCCAAGAAGGAAGAGGAGAAGAAAATGAAGGAGGATGAAGAGAAACGCAGAAGAGATGCAAGGATAGAACGGAAAAGGAAACAGGCCGAGGAAAAGGAAAGACAGGAAAAAGAAGCACACGCGGCGGCAGAACAAGCACTTAAGGAAGAACTTGACAAAGCCGGACAGCAGAAGAAAACAAGCCAAGCTGCCGCAGCAGAGAGAAAAAGAAAAGCTGAGAGAGAAGCAGAGGCAGAGTCAGAACGCAGGAAGAAGGAGGAACATGACAAGGCAGAAGCCGAGCGCCGGCAAAAGGAGAAAGGAAAAGGACAAACGCAGGATAAAGAGGATGAACTGATAGATGATATCGACATATCTCCCCTGGAGATTCCTCCGAGTGGCAAGAAAAGTATCCTCCCTGATGAAGATTTTCCCGGGGAACAAGAGGAAGAGGTCTTCGACCTGACTAGATTGACATTTGACCAATTCTCTTTCAAAATACGGCAAGAGAGAAGAAAAGCCTTGGCGCAAAGCCATTCCGCCATATCTACGGTCGCCACTGGAAAGGACATAGTCCCAGATACAAGGACTAACCCTGTAATGATAGCATCAGCAGGTACCGCTTTTGCCGCAGCTACGGAGGAAAATGTCACTAGAATGAGCAGGGAGATTATTTCCCTACAAAACAGGCTAAAAGCAACGGAACAGGAGAAAGCAGTACTGGAGAGTGAAGTGCGACAGCTCCAAAGTAAGCCTTCCCAAGCCAATGAAGTCCCACTGGCAATCATGAAAGAATGTGACGTATTGGAAACGACCATGCAGCAAGTATACAGAGAAATGCTCACCCTAAAACAAACAGTGGCCCCATTAGCAGAAGCACGAGCGGAAACCAAAGTGAAGCATGAGCAGCTCAAGGAGGCCTCGGCAGCTTTAGACAAAATGATAAACTGGACAGCGCAGTACCAGCAAGCTCCCGAAAATGTGCCTAGGAAGGATTGGGGTCACACACAAGACGCCAAAGTACAAATCCGGATGAAGATGCAGTCCAAAGACAAGTTGGCCAAAGACTTGGACAAAGTGGTGTCTGCATATAATCACCTGATCAGTGGTATAGACTCCATGAACGCTCTTCATCACATTCCGTCGTTAGGGGCACTGGACGAAACTAAAGACTGGGAGCAAGTAGATCAGGAAATTCAGTCTTTTCTGCAACCCGTGAGACAAGCTGCTGCCGCACCAGAATTTGAGGCATCACAAGAGAACCTAAATCGGTTGCTTGTCACTCCAGTACAAATCTACACCAAGCTTGCCTCCCTCTCAATCCAGATCTCCCAGAAGAAAGAAACTCTGATACCAAATGCCCTGGAATGTACGCACCGATTAAAAGAGGAAACCCCTCTAGTTTCCCCTATAGCAGCGGATTATCAGGCCTGGCGAGATTTCCTCAAAGGAAAGAAAATTGACGCTCCAGAACTCTTGAGCGCGCTACCACCTCCATAGCTAAGCTTTTCAGTCGCAGGTCGCAACCGCCCCAGGTCGCAGGTCGCGCCTACTCCTGAGTCGCAGGTCGCACCGGCACATAAGTCGCAAGTCGCATGTTCGGCCAAGGTCGCAGGGAAGCTGAACCGTCGGGAAGCCGAACCGTTGGAAAGCCTAAAGGGCGGTTTTGAATCTATAAATACCCCTGCAGGGCACATAGTTAAGGGCTTCTCTTTTGGTGGACTGAAGAGCAATATTGCATTGTAATTGAAGGGTCATACTCTGACTCATGTGAAATTCAGATACTTGTTAAAATCCCTTTGTTGGATGATGTATTTAGCTGTGAAAAAACTGTGTGTATTCTGCGTATAGTTTCAGAATATCGTATGATTAATGAAGCCATGTTCTTAATAGTATCATTTGTACTTCATAGCTATCTGTGATTGTGCTTGATGATGCTTAAGTTTATCGTTTGTTCTTATAATGAATGTTAATGAACTATTTTATTAGCATTTCGTTGCATCTTTCGGAAAGTTAAGGGATATCCTTGCCACAAAGAACTTTTTCTTTAGTGGTCAGATTATCTTGCATGCATTACCCCATAGATGTGTTGCTAACGACACTTCCTGGGCGTATGCATTTTGTTCATTACCTTGCTACGCACAGTGTTATATATCAGTTTGATACATCAGTCATGTATTATGTATCATGTGAATGAGTGTATGTCTGCAGATTTAATCAGGTTCTTCGAGACCGAAGAGAAAGTCATTTAAGCGGTAGCCGGACCCACACCCCGGACGGGATCCCTATTCCAAACGGTTCAAAGTCTGATTGGGACTTCTACCGGGGAGATCCCCTACTGTTGGCCGGACATATTTTCCCGTCAACAACTTTATTGTACAATTTGTTAAAAACTATGTATATCTGTGCGTGTGATTTACTGCTTTATTTTTTTCGTTGTACATAGTTCTGTTTGATATTCCTTGTTTGGTAGCGTAAGTGATTTTAAGACTCTAGCCTAGACCCAAGGTCATGGAAAATCAACATTACCGACATCCCAAGGCATCTCGGGATGAGATCAAGGGGGCCATCCATGAGCTATTGGCACTTGGGCACATTAGGCCTAGCTCTAGCCCTTTTGCTTCATCAGTTGTTCTGGTGAAGAAGAAGGATAGGTCCTTACGCATGTGCATAGACTATCGGGCCCTCAACAAGAAGGCATTGAAGAACAGCTACCCCATCCCACGCATAGATGAGTTGATGGGTTAGCTGAGGGGGGCTAAGTTCTTCTCGAAGATTAACTTGTGGTCGACGTACCATCAAATTCGAGTGAGGGGCAAGGATGTCCCCAAGACTGTGTTTCGGTGTCACTATGGGCACTTTGAGTTCTTGGTTATGCCCTTCGGGCTTTTTACCACTCAAACTAGCAGGGAACCTAAAAGGGGTTCCTAAGAGGGCAACTGCTAGGCTAAGGGAAATGGTGGAGGCTTAGCTCACTGTCACCACAGCTAAGACTCCCTGCTCTTTACGGACTTTCACCAATGGGAGGAGTCCTGATGTTTTGGGAAGCTACTTATAAAGGATATATCAATGGATAGATGAGAAGTGACTCCTTAAACCCTTTCCCAAGGAAGATGTAAAGAGTGGAGCTAACTTGCTCTTAAAGCAAGGGGCTTGATCTTCTAGGGAGAAAGGAGGAGGATTGGAGGGTAAGGATGAAGGGAATGACTTGTAGAGATACTTCCCGATCCCTAAAATCCTATAAAACCTTGGTTTCCCAAATAGCCATTGATGATTAATCTTTGATAGAAAACGGGACCACACGGGACCAAGTGGACCCAGCCCAGGTTTGGGGATGGAATATAGCAACCAATGATGTTCCTATCCTGGACAAGGCGAGGGGAAAGGATAAAACCAATGATATTCAAAGGTCAAATTGATCCTACTAGGTTCTAGCCTTGGGGATACCTAGGAAAAACTTGGTCTGAGAGCTAGGGCTTGAGGTTCCCGGAGATTCCACTGTCGGAATTGCCTCAACTTTGGAGGAGAGTGAGGGGACCCACTAGCGAAGTTGCCTCTAAGAGACTGAAGTTTTCTTGCGAGCGAATTCCCGAGAAATTGATGCCCTAGATGACCTATTAGGGCTAGACCTAGGGAAAAGGGGAAAAATGTAAGAAAGAAGGGGAAAATGACCACCTTTTTGATGGACCAGTGCTTGATTCCTTTAGGGATGTGGATTCAAGGATGATAATGATTGAGAATTTGGTTTCTTGATCAAGGAGGCTCAGAAAGTCAACTTCGTCCTATGTTAAGGGAAAGAGAAGAAAAGTGACCTTCAAGCATTTATACTTCATACAAATGGTGCAAGCTTATCAAGACAAAACAATCTCTAGTACATTTCATTTATCTAACAATGGCCCATATATTAAACGAGCTAAATAGACACTTAGTTCCACATTCCAATCATGTAGCATTAGCCCTAATTATAGTGAAGTTCAATAGTATGCAGCAACAAGAATATATCATTAAAATTTACTTACTGTGTTAGAGAGTATATCCAACCAGCATCACATTTGCAAAAAAGGAACTCCGAGATAAAAAATGGCCTAGACCCATACATCAAAATTCATCCAATATCCAAAATAATCCTCCAAGAAGAAATGTGAAGTTCTCTAAAGATAGAGAGATCCGAAGTCAAGTGACGATACAAATGAATGTAGCCAACATCAATTTATACCCCTTTTAGGAGTTCGAATTAGCCTATGAGCCTACATTAGCCCCTACTAATAAAATAATGTGCAAATAAAACCCCTATTGGTGACAAGCCCACCAAACTAGCTCATAAATGGAAAAATAAGCCTCTCAGGAGGTCAAATAAAAATATGCACATGTCGTGGGGCCCTCCAAAGGCCTAATAATATCCAGAAGTTCCATAATGATGAATAAACTTCTCAAGATATGATGGACAAGGGGGTGGCCCCTTGTTCTCCAAGTAGTAGACCTGTGGTGCTCTCAGTGGGTGTGGGGGTACACACATGACCCCATGGGTCTCCATATGAGTCAAAGATGCCTGTAGATCCTCTACAAGGGCTCAAGTGATGGAATGAATGCTGCCATGACATCTCACAAGTCCTGGGACACCTGCTAAGAGTGTGTGGCTCCTATGAGGCCTGTTGGGCATAGTGTACAAAGCACATCTGTTGGAAATCACGAGAAGTGTTGATTTATCAAATGTCCAACAATCTCCCCACCAACGCAAGTCGGGTGTGTATCGAACTCGTGACCTACGCTCTGATACCAATTGTTGGAAATACTGAGAGTGGGGGTGAATTAGTATTTCTTTTCAATTGTTATTTTTACCAGTTAGATCACTTATAATTAGAACACAAAGTGAACAATAAGAATAAAAACTTGTATTAATCAGGAATAACGAGGACTTCAATCCTCTTCTTTACAATAAATCAAGTACAATATAGTGTAGGACTCCAACCGTAGATGAAGACACCAATCTCCAATCCACCAGGCTCCAACTTGTACTTTGCCAAGCACTGACTTGGACTTCACGAGGCTCCAACCCTATCTTCTCAAGGCACCAACCTTATCTCTATGTAGCTCCAACTTCTAGGGCTCCAACCCTATCACTAGTGCAGGCTCCAACCTGGTCCCTTGAGGACTCCTATCCTCTAAGGCTCCAACCCTTTGCTTCAAATCTTCAAGATAGATCAATGATTCTTCACGGCTCCCAATATCTTCTGCAACGAGCCTTCACAATATCTTCACCTTTAGCGATCTTCAAGGCACTTAGCTCATCAATGATAACTTTATCTTCTTATGAAAGTGTCTCCACAGCTCTTCATGGTACCCAAACAAAATCTCCAAGGTCACCTCATGATGACATCAGCAATGCATCATGGTCTCCAATAATGTCTCCAATAGGCTTCTAGATGACTCTCCAAGGTATGCTCAAGATCAGCTCCAACTGCTCTACAAGATTCCAAACAAGATTTGTCCACTTCAAGTCTTCTTCAAAGATAATCAAGTGTGCTCCAAGAATATTCAAGAGGCAGCTCCAAGATGTCAATAGAATGCTCACAATGTTGTCTCAAGAATTCTTCAAGGGTGTCTTCAATATGTTTAAGAGTCCCTTTGATTCTGCTCCAAAATTCTTCAGTGGTATGGTCAAGGTGATTTCCACAAAAGTATCTTCAATTTCTGCTACCAAATCAGGCCCCAAGATGTCTTCAATAGGTCTCCATGAGTCTTCTAAAGGAGACTCCAAAATCTGCTACAATTTTGCCTCAGGACTGCTCCAAATATGATACCCAAAACCACTGTTCAAGCCTTAACCAATAACTGTTATTAGTGCTTGAACAAGCCACACCAGTACTTCACACTTTTCTTAGACTTCTCCACAAATTCCAATTATAATGGTGATTTTCCAAGCTTCTCCACGTTGTCACAGGGCTATGAGACTGTCTCTTTTGTGACTAGTCCAAAATCTTCACTGCTCCAAGCCTCCTAATACTCCACTGTGCAAGAACTTCACTGCTCCTCCACAGATGTACTTACCACAGGTCCGAACACTGAGTTTCACCACAAGATGCTTCCAAAGTCCGGGCTACAACAGGAGTCACAGGTCTATCCAAGTTGAGCTATGGTCTGTCTGGAAGACTACCACTTATCCGAACTCTACAATCACTAATATTACATCTGTCCAAGGTGCAATTCAGTGCTTGAAGGGAGCCTTTCGGTGGAAAGTTAACTTGTTACAGGATCGAGGTACTAAACTTTAGATCCTAGCCTTCACGATTTTTGTCCTTAAGGAATTATTACTGGTCTGAGGTATGCTTCAATAAATCCGAGTTTATAAGACAAGGCTTCAAGCCTATCTAAGCCTCCCTACTGTCAAATCTAGATCCAAGGTCAGCAGACTATGCTACTAAACGAGGTCTAGTTCACTGTTTGACTGTCCTTAATCCGATCTAGATATGAATCTGAGCTTATAAAGAATCACGTCCAAACTTTAATCTTCCTCGGCCCAAACAGAATTCTTCTTTTCTTGTCCTCGACCATCTTCATGTTCTTGTCCTCTTGTTTCAATTGATCACCGAAATTTCTGACTTACGCACCAGTATTTATAGTTGTTGGAGTGACCTGAACAGACTGGTCCACATATTTGGATTGCTTGCAAGCAAGCAATCTTGGGTCGAAGGTTTTGTACTATTCCCCACCCCCTAGTTCCCAGACTTCGACCCTTCCACTGCAGTCATCACCAAGCTTCCTATTTGGGTCAGGCTTCCAAATTTACCTGCTCATTTATGGCACTCTTCTGTCTTCCAAGGAATTGGAAACTCTTTGGGTCGTTTTCTAGCAACAGATCCCTCTAAGGGGAGAAGGGCATATACACCTATGGCAGAATTTGTGCTGAAATTGACATAAGTAAAGGTCTGCCCGATCAAATCAATCTCAAAGTTGGTGACTTCCTTTGGACTCAGACCTTGGACTATGAGAACACTGCTTTCTGATGTTGTCACTGCCATCAAACAGGGCATCTTCAGAACTCCTGTACTGCGTTCCTCGCCGAAAATAAGAGAAGCAATTGCAAATCAAACTCTAAAAGTTGTAAACCCTGTGATCCGCCTCCCATGGATGACATTGAGTCCTTCAACTCGGATGAGGAAGAGATTGAAGCAGATGAGAAGATAGCAATGCAGGAGAAGGAGATGCCCTCGGCAGACACTGGGGGGCCCAATGTTTCTTCGAGTGCTTAGAAACGAACTCATGAGTCCTCCTCCTCCGACTCGGATAAGGAGACTCTTCCTTTAATCAACAACAGTCTTCAAGTGGTTTTAGCCCACCCGCTCCATGAAGGTTGGGTTAAAGTTACAAAAAAGAAAGGAAAGAAATGTCGTATTGAGGATTCAACCCATTCTGGGTAGATTCTTGTGTCTATCTCTTACGACTCCCATGTTTCTCTTCTTGTCCCTCTTTGTTTCTCTCTTCGTTACTTAACGAGACTGAGGTTGATAGTTTATCATTTCCGGCTTCCCCACTATCTAGCCTCTCTTGATTGTAATTCCTTTTGTACTATATGCTTTTTAATAGAATCAGTCTTATTTAGAAACAAAAAAGATTCCTTTTTCTGGTATCCCTTATGACATGGTTAGGATGGATTTTCAGAGTTGGGAGCAGACAGGCCACAGGTGCAGGTTGGCGTCATCGGCGGGCCTTGGGGGCTTTTAGAGGGGTTTTGAGGAGTTCTTATGAGGTCTGATGGTATTCGCTTGGTATATTATTCCATCCGCACAATTTGCAATTCGTTCCATTGCATTCCGACAACTTTCAGAAAATTGAGTTATTAATGGGCCTAACTCAATTAATTACGCCTAAGGTGGCATTTCTGGAGGAATTCTTGGCAGAACGCCTTAGTGTAATAGCTCGTTGGAACCGAAGTGAGAAGATCTACATGATGGAATGGCTAGGAGTGATTTTCAGTGATCTGAGGAGACATGATGGCCAACTGACCATTTTCCTTCATTAAAACCAATATTTTAATTAAGGGAAATGTGCTAAATGATTAAAATAATAATAAAATAAGAGCTTCTAGAGGAGTCCAGCAAATCTATAAAAAGAGGAGGAAGGGCCATTAGAGAACATCATCGATTCCATATTTCTTCTTGTATGAGAGGTTGAGAACCTGGTTCTCTACTCCAGCAGTAGCCCCAGGACAGAAACCCTCGAGTGATTTTGGTGAGTGTGGACGGAAACCCACCTCATATCCTTGGTGGATTCAGCCAAAATTCACAGGTGCAGTGAGCGATTTCAGTTCAGTATTGTGAGACTCGACTTCAACATCAAAGCAGATTAGTTTTGGAGATCAGATCATCTATCTCAGATATTTCAGCTATGTTATCATGTACACTCTTTCAGCGATTTATCATAATAAAATCTGAGATCATTTCTGCTTGATATGTTATTGAAATTGCATATTCTTTATGTGTCTTATTTTACATGGCAATCTTCTATTAATTAAATAGTTATTTATTGAAGAAATTATGGTTAAGGGATTTCCGCAAAATTTGCCAAAATATTTTGTTTGGAATATTACAATGTGTCTCTTGAGCATCTGACCACCACTAGCCTCTGCATTGTCCATTGAAGAATATGCGTTTTTGTTGACTCTGCTACTGAGCCTCCTGCTCTGATGTCAACATTGCATCTGCACTCCTCAGCACCTGACTGCAACTAGTCTACAACTGTAAATTTGGAATCTAACAACATTACAGACACTGATCCATCTTGCTACTGAATATTGTGGGCCCCTGTAGCAAGGTAATGATCCATGAGGAGGACACCTCAATGGGCCTTGCCCAACTCTGTGCTCTGGGACTATAGCTCCATATCGCCCCACCTCACTTGTAGAGGTATAGTTTCAAACATGGGAAAATCTTCCTCCAACCTGGAGGACAACTTGTCTATCTCTATAGACGCTGCCACCTAGTCCTACTCCTGCTTTTCCTTCTTCCTGAGAAGACACTAAGTACTATAGTGGCCAAACTTGCCACACCTGAAGCACTTGACATGAGATAGGTCCTTTTTTTTCTTCTCACCCTTGTCCATGGATGGGACCCTTTGATGCTAGGGCCACATTCTCCTCTTCCTTCTCACCAGTCACACCCTTGTTGTTGCCCCCGCTGATGGTGCTCTTTAACAGAGCTCACCTCAACTCCTCCTGTTGTAGATCAAACCACTTCCTGTCCCATCTAGGAAAGTTGTCTCAGCCCAAGATACTTTGGACAAATACTTGTCGTTCCTCTATGACATTGTTCAGTGCTAAACGTACAAGCTCTATTGGTTGAAGTGCCTCCCCAACGGCTACAAGCTGATCACATACCTCCAGAATCCTGGTGAGGAAGGAGTCTATGCCTTCACCCTTCATCATCTTGATGCTTCTCATCTTCTCTTGCAAGAACATCTTTCGCTGCTCAGAAGTGTCCAGATATAGTTGGATGAAAGCATCCCACATTTCCTTGGTCTTTTCTTTGTCTATCACATGTGAGACTGCATGGTCTCAGACTCCATCTAGGATCAATCTCTTTGCCTTCCCCATCCCCTTCCTGTACTCCTTCAGTTGATCTACACCCTGAGGGACTACTACCACATTATCTACATAGGATTTCAGGCCATGTTCATCCAAAAGGAAGGGCTGTGAAAATTCTACTGCAGTATCATGGTTTACTTCTCCTACTTGATTAAATTATACAAGTTATCTTCAAAAATAAGATTCAGAAAACACCGAAGTAAACACAACTAACAGCCTACACATGCAGATCATTTACTGAATATTACACTCATTCAAACAAAGTGACACACTGATTTTTGGACATAAGTCCCCGGAAAAACCCAAAGCGGGAAAACCGGTGCAGCAAATATGAGGGTTTATTATTATTAAGTAGATTATGAGTACAGTAAATCTGGGCACCAGATATGGTTCACCGGACAGAGAAAAACATAGATCTGTAGCTAGCCTACTGTTCTGTGGCCAAAATTCTGACTGATCCACACCCTCAAAAGGGATTTACAAGAGTCAACCTGGATCTAGCCCTAGAAACCCCAGCGTTGCCCTTGAAGCCCCAGCATCAGCCCTGCTAGGCTTTATGTGCCTCTGTGTTGCTCAGAGAGGGACTGCGTAATCCCAGAGTGGGTGACGCAGTTCTTACGCTACCTCTGGAGGCCTCTACATAACTTTGAATCCCTTTGAAGCTGCAGCACTGCCCCTTCCTGGGCCTGCGTAGCACCTACGTAGCGATTGAAGCCTATGTGATGCACAGTTGCTGCTGCTGCCCTTGCTACTCTGCGCTATCCTTGAAAGGTGCTTCTCTACCTCTTACTGTGTCTTGGCTTCGGGTTCAGATCATCCCCTCGGCCAATACTACCCCTCGCTGCAGAAACTCTTCCAGAAATTCTTAGCAAACCTTGCCCTAGAATTCCAAATCTCTCACTCAACTATGCCTTTCTGTGTGTCTCCAACTAACCCTCAAGCCTTTCTCTTATACTTTTTCATTGATCTCATCAATGGCCAAGATTAAAACACTCATCTACGACTGAGATTAAAAAATTTCTTGATCCGTGTCATTTAAAACATTTCAGCACGTGTTAATTAATTCACTTTGATTATTTAAATTCTCCTAAGTTTAGACTTAGGAAATCCATTAAAATAATTAATTATTTGAATAACTTGAACACCAGCTGAAATTTCTCCAAACACTTTCTGGGTTTTGGAGTTCAAATATGTCTTAGCCCCTCCACAACATTTCAGGGCTGGAGCACACTCGATGCTACCCCAACTACACAAAATCTCAACACTCCCTCTTAGCACGGAGTGTGCTCTAGCAATACATCCACACCATGTACTTCAAGATCTTGATGTTGGTTTCTGTGTTGTTGATGCTTGGCCTGCTGCCCTCCATCCACTACACTGCTGCTCTCTGTACTGCTGCCCATGTCACCGCGACTGACACTGCCACATCTATACTACAGCTCCCTCTCAACTTGCTACCCATAGCACTGCCACTGCTAACTGCTACACTACAACTCAGTTGCCGAGAAGTAAGCAACTAAAGGACTCCTGCCCAATCGTTGACCGATAAGTCAAGCTGCCTCCCATCACTGAACCTCCCTTGGCTGTTGATTTACGATGTCCTCCTAAAGCCACTGCATTGCTGCAACACTACACCGCGTGAGCTCAGCCTCTTTGTGCTGCTGAAGTCCCATCAGCCTCTGCGTTGCTGCCTCCACATTGTTGTTGCCTCTGCATTATGCTGCTCCCTCTTCAGCTCTTCAACTCTCCCCTCTGCTTCACTGTGACCTTCTGCAACCATCTCCCGACTCATCCCGCTATCGTCTTAAGGCTCCCATAGCTTGTATGTGATCCAAGAGTAGGGTTGACTCAAGGATCCCGAAAACTCCTGTCTATAGCTGCCTTACAGATCCATGTCACCCCACCTCTTCTCTCGAGGCACATGAGCACTCATGGTTGCAAGATCATCAGAGCCATCATCCTTTGCTGTTGCAGCCTTGGAATCAGAAGATCCTTTGTTCTTTTTCTTAGGAAAAGTGTTGGCGAAGTGTCCAAGTTCACCACAATTAAAGCACCGTGCCTTGGAAAGGTCCCTTTTCTTCTTCCCTTGTTGCTTCCTTTCCTTTGATGCAAGGGTTGCATCATCCTCCTCTTCTTTCTTCACTCTTGTTGATTCGCTTCTGCTGCTTTGCCTCTTTGTGATTCGCTTGATTTCTTCCTGACGGAGGATTGCCCACATGTCTGCCCATGATGGTAACGTTATCGTTCACAGAATGCTCTAGACAAACGTTTCCCATTCTTCTGACACTGCATTTAGGGTCGTCCTCACTAGGAGCTCCTCATCTGGATTTGCACCCATGGCAATCAGCTGATCCCAGATAGTCTGAAGTCTGAAGAGGAATGGATCTATCTCTTCACCCTTCATCATTTGGAACAACCGCATCTAGTTCTCCAGAAGCATCCTTCGTTGGACAGAGCTTCCTTGATACATCGTGTCCAAGGCTACCCACATCTCATTTTCTGTGTATGACATGGTCTTTGACTCTGTCCATGATCAAATGCTTAGTCCGCGCTTGATTTTCTTCATACTTCTTTAGAGGATCTACATCGGTTGGTACAGCTAGAATTTTCTCTGCATGAACTTTGAGACCATATTCATCCAGAACTGACAGGATTCTGGCCCTCCAGATAACAAAGTTGGACATGTCATCCAACCTAACCTGATCTCTCAATCCATATCGCACCATCTTGCTCAGATCTATCAGAACAGATACTCCTCTCCCTCTTTCTGTTGCAACACTCAACAGAAAATGTTGGATCTGGGTTTCTTCGTGATTAGAATCCCTCTATAGTAGTTCCTCCCTCTAACCACTGATTTCCCTCCTAGAAATCTTTCACCCAAACACAATCAGACAGTACTCTCCGATCACCCTCCTGATCGAATCTCAGATCTGCTGAGTAGTTGTCTTCCTCTCGCCTTTTTTGACTTAGCTACGCACAATTCTGCACCGGCAGAATCTCCACCACACCAGCACTGTTGAAGATCTGAAGCACTTCTTCCAGATCTTGGCAAGGCTTCTCTGCAATAGGAAGAATCACTGGACTGCGTCTCACTGACTGGCCTAGCGCAGCCTCAGCGCTGCTCAGAAGTCAACTACGTAACCCCAGACTGGGTGACGCAGTCCTTACACTGGCCTGGGAAGGCTCTGCGTAAGCTTGATGGCCTTCTGTAGCTACAGCGCTGCCCCTTCCTGGCTCTACATCCTCCTACTGCCAAGTTGCCCCTTCCAGAGCAGCTGCTTCTGCTTCTTGTCCCGCAGAAAAAATATTCTTCAGCCAATTTGCTGGAGATTCATCTTGAATGCTATCGCTCTGATACCATGTGAAAATTCTACCGCAGTATCATGATTTACTTCTCCTACTTGATTAAATTATACAAGTTATCTTCAGAAATAAGATTCAAAAAACACCGAAGTAAACACAACTAATAGCCTACACATGCAGATCATTTATTGAATATTACGCTCATTCAAACAAAGTGACACACTGATATTTGGACATAAGTCCCCGGAAAAACCCAAAGCGGGAAAATCGGTTCTGCAGATATGAGGGTTTATTATTATTAAGTAGATTCTGAGTACAGTAAATTTGGGTACCAGATCCGGTTCACCCTACAGAGAAAAACATAGAGCTGCAACTAACCTATTGTTCTATGGCCAAAATTCTAACTAATCCACACCCTCAAACGAGATTTACAAGATTCAGCCCGGATCTAGCCCTAGAAACCCCAGCGCTGGCCCTAAAGCCCCAACTTCAGCCTTGCTAGGCTCTGCGTGCCTCTGCGCTGCTCAAAGAGGGACTGCGTAACCCAAGAGTGGGTGATGCCGTCCTTATGCTGCCTCTGGAGGCCTCTACATAACTCTGAAGCCCGCTGAAGCTGCAGTACTGCACCTTCTTGCGCCTGCGTAGCGGCTGAATCCTCTGCGCGGCACAACTGCTGTGTAGCTACTGCTACTGCCCTTCCTCCTCTGCGCTGCCCCTGAAAGCTGCTTATCTGCCTCTTACTATCTCTTGGCTCCAGGATTAGATCATCCCCTCAGCCAATACTACCCCTCGCTGCAGAAATTCTTAGCAAACCCTGCCCTATAATTCCAGATCTGTCTCTCAGCTTTGCCTCTGTGTGTGTGTCTCCAACTGACCCTCAAGCCTTTCTCTTATACATTTTCATTGATCTCATCAACGACCGAGATTAAAACACTCATCTAGGGTTGAGATTAAAAAACTGCCTGATCCGTGTCATTTAGAACATTTCAGCCCATGTGTTAATTAATTCACTTTGATTATTTTTATTTTCCTAAGTTTAGACTTAGGAAATCCATTAAAATAATTAATTATTTGAATAACTTGAACACTAGCTGAAATTTCTCCAAACACTTTTTGGGTTTTGGAGTTCAAGTGTGTCCTAGCCCCTCCACAACATTTCAGGGCTAGAGCACACCCGATGCTACCCCAACTACACAAAATCTCAACAAGGGCATCCTAGCCTTCCAAATGATAAAGTTGGAGGCCTCCTTCAACTTATCCTGATCTCTAAGCCCAGTTGTGGCCATCTCTGAATCTGGTCGAAAATCTCCCTCTTTCCCTTTGCTTGGTTGTTGGATCTGTTATTCGCAATCCCTACTGGAGTGAGGAAATTTTCCTACAGCTTCTGCCAATCTGCAACTGGAAACTCGGATTTCTAGAACTCAAAATTCCCTGAGATAAATTCTCTTGTGGGTGCCTTTCTCTTCCACCTGATGTTGATTCTGCTATTGCAAAAGCCTTCTGTGCTCAAGCAAGGAATCTTCTCAGTGAAAATCTGATCTGCTTCATCGAAACTGCTTTCCGGCTTCGCTAATGCTTGCTGGAAATGCTCTTGGGATCTACAAATTTTTCCTTCCACTTGCACTGGAAAAATCAAACCCTTTGCCCAGTAGTTTGATCTGCTAAGCCAACCTCTGCGCAAATATGGAAATCGTGTTGCCATACTCCCTCTGAATCTGGACAATTTCTGTCTTTCACTTCTGAGCTTCCTACCTGATCAAAATCGCTCTGATACCATGTGAAAATTTCACCACTAAAATCCTATTGCAACAACTGGAATTACTTCTTCTAACTGTAAATTAATTATGCAGTTTATTGCTATGGCAAGAATGAAATAACCACACTGCAATCTTCACAAAAACAGTCTTGAAAATTAAAGCGCTGGAACTGAGAAAATTCTAGCACACACACACATAAATTTGACACCGTTATTTTTGGACTAAAGTCCCCGGAAAAACCCAACTTGGGAAAACTGGTGCAACAGCTGAGGGTTTTATATTATTAAGTTGTAGTGATATAATCTCAATACAATCTGGATGCCGAAAACTGGCAATCCTGCAGAGAAAAATACTAGCAAAAATCTAGTGAGAAATTTTCCTCACCCCACAAGCAATCCCAGCTCTAACTGCTAGATCCAAGTGAGTCGTCCAAACAACCTATGCACAAGCCTGTGTCACCCTAGCACAGTCCCTTCTACGCTCTACTTGAAACAGCTACTCCTCAAGTTGTCATGTTTGTCACTAACTGAGAAATTGTCTCTCCGACCCTCTAGAACACTTTCCGGGCCTTTGGAATTGAAACCCAACTTCTCTCCAGCAAAAATCAAATTGCATCTAGAGACTTCTGCGCAACCCCTGCATCAGCCTCTCTGAAATGTACTCTCCGAAATTGGAAATACTCTTTTGTATCACTGTCCCTGCCCCTCTCTATCTCTGCTTCCCTTCTCTGGCTCGAACTCTTCCGACAACTATTGCTGCTCTCTCAAGAATCGAACTGCCCAAGGAAATCGATCTCAAGTGTGTTCCTCCATCTACCCATCGACCTCTTCTTATAATCTCATTGTGGGACTCCAACGGCCAAGATTAAAACTTAATCAATGGCTGAGATTATTTCCTAGTTGATCCGTGTAAGTTTCTAGATGATTCACACCTTTCTCAGTTAATTCTGATTAATTAACCCATTTTCCTAAGTTTAGACTTACGAAATATATAAAGATAGGCTAATAATCTAATTGAGACACTTCTAGGTGGAATTTCCAGAAACGATTTCTGAGTTATGGATAACTCCTGTGTTTTAGCCTCTCCACAAAGTTTCGAGACTAGAACACCTCTGATGCTACAAAAAATAACATAATGCCCTTGAGGATTTGCAAAATTTGAACCATGGGTTTTGCTCCTCTTGTTTTGTAGACCAGTTTTAACACATTACATGTTAAATTCTATCAAGATTTGCTACTGATAAGCCTCCTGGAAACATATCCTACCACGTGTGAACCCAAAACTGCCTCCAAGGAGCTCGAACCAATCAAAAGAGGAGAGATGATGTGTGAGGATGAGATGAGTGAAATGTCCTCCAACGTTGACTCTATTTATATCAATCACTGAGGGTGTGTGACACATTCGCTGGGGGTGTAAAACCTTAAGGCCGACCTGCACATATTTTGACAGTATTAAAAATAAATTCAAAATAAATGTTCTGTTCATCGGATCAAGATGATCTTTAGATCAATCTTACACCTCTCCGAAAGAGGAACCGAATAAAAATATTGGTGTCTTCATCTGAGCATCACAACATGGAGTTTGGACCTAGTTGTCCAATTTTAACACTCCCTCTCAACTAGGGAGAACTCCATCCACCTGTGCAATCAAACATCGTGCATCATCCCGTCGTAACTTACTTTGTTGGCCTCTTTATTTCAGAACAGAAGTGGGTCAGTCACAAAGACATCATTCTCAGCTGACAGATTCAGTCCAGAGGTCCAAAACCTCTATAGGACTCACAAAGAGTCTCATACCAACCCGAAGTTGGTTTACCTGACCCGAAGTCAGTTGGAGGTCCAAAACCTCACTAGAACTCAAGAGAGTCATATACTAACCCAAAGCTAGTTTCACTGACCCCAAGTCAGTTGGAGGTCTGAAACCTCACTTCGACTCAAGAGGGTCATATACTAACCCAAAGTTAGTTTCACTGACCTGAAGTCAGTTGGAGGTCTGAAACCTCTCTAGACTTGATCCCAGATCAAGTGGTTGAATCGTGCCATCCTAGATAGGGAGTACAGCAATCTCTAATGCGTCCATCAGTCTTTGCTACTAGTCTCTAACTTTTCCCACCTCATTGGCCAAATGAGAGGTACTTCCCATGAGTCCGGAACTCAATGGGTAGGATGCATACGGGGCACAGATCATGAAAGGCGAACCGACTCAATCATCATAACGATGGGGCAGAAGCACCACAAGGTTTGGCAAGCCTAGCCCCGTGTGTGCTTATAGCTCCGAGGAACAATCCCCAAGGCCCCCTCAGAGATCCCAGAGCTCATCGTCCAACAGGACCCTCAAAATAGGGTCGTTCCATAATTCCAAGATTCTCACGGAAGGTTAGGAACATGACCTTCCCCAAGGGCATTGTGAGAATATCCGCGACCTGCTCATCAATTCCTATATGATCGAGCCTTACGGCGCCTCGCTGTACCATATCCCGGATAAAGTGGTACTAGCCATCAACATGCTTGGATCGTTTGTGGAACACGGGATTCTATGACAAACGAATCCCCCTCAGGTTATCACAAAGGATAACGGTGGCATGTAGCACATGCTCGAACAGCTCACTGAACATCTTTCGCAACCAAGTGACTTCACAACAGGCCATACATGATGAAATGTATTCGGCCTCAGTGGTGCTCAAGGCTACCAACTTCCGTTTCCTGCCCGAAGCAGATCTACGTGCAAAGCAACATCCAGATGTGCTCTTGCGATCCACCACACTACCAGCCCAATCGGCATTAGTATATCCAAGGAGTGTCATGCTCCCAGCAGGGTATCTCAACCCATGGTCTATCGTGCCCCAGAGATATCTCAAGAGTTTCTTGGCACCAACCCAGTGAATGTCATGATCAACCATGTGTTGACTCAAAGTGTTCACTACACAACATACGTCCGGATGGGTGTTCACTAAGAACATTAGGACCCCTACGAGTTGACGATACTTAATAAGATATGCTAACACGAGCCCAAAAGCGTTGCCACTCAACTTCTTAAAGTTGAGCTCCATTGGTGTCGACACGGACTTACAGTCCACCATACCAAATCTTTCCAGAAGCTTCACAATGTATTTTCCTTAAGAAAGGAAAATCTCGCCAGGTCTCTGCCAGACCTCCAGGCCTAGGAAATAGTGCATCAGCCTTAGGTCCTTCATCTCGAAATTAGCAGTGAGCTCACTCTTGAATGAGAGGGTCAGCACCTGTCAGGAAGAGGTCATCCAAATACAACACCAGAATGAGAGGCTTCTCCTTTTCAACCTTGAAGTAAAGGTTCGGATCAGCATTACTACGAGTGAAGCCCAGCTTCATTAGGTAGCTATCTATCCTTTCGTACCAAGCTCTGGGTGCTTGCTTCAGCCCATAGAGGGCTTTCTTCAACCTGCAGACATGGGTGTCCCGATCTTGGACTTCGAACCCCAAAGGTTGCTCCACATACACCTCTTCCTTTATCGCACCATGCAGAAAAGTGGTCTTCACATCCATTTGATGAAGACTCCATCCTTGCATAGCAGAAAGGGATATGATAGATCGAATGGTGGTATATCGTGACACAGGTGCGAATGTGTCATCATAGTCGATGCCTTCCTTTTGAGAGAAGCCACGGACAACGAATCTTGCCTTGAACTTTTCAACACTTCCATTAGATTCATGCTTGATCTTGTAAATCCATTTCGAGGTGACAACTGCTTTGTCCTTCGGTCTTGGAACTACATCCCAGACATCATTCTTCATTATGGACTCATACTCTTCGTGCATAGCATCCTTCCAAAACTTGATGCTTTACGGCTTCCTCAAAAGATCCAGGCTTAGATTGTACAATAGTACTCATGGCTGCTAGATACCCATGGTATCTACTCGACTTCTTGCTTTCACAGAATGTCCCCCTTGGGGCCATATGTCCCTCAGCATTCTTGAGAGTATTCATGAGCCATGATGGTCTCTTCCCCAATGAAAGAGGTGGATCAATCGGGTCCATCGGTCCTTCAACATCGGGCATCGTCTCATCCTTCGGTTCTTCTTGATTTCCAGGCCTTGCTTCATGATCTTCCTCATATCTCAGAAGATTAACTACTTTCCTCAGGGAAGCATCTTCGTCAAAAGTGACATCGTGGCATATCTCCAGTTCCCTTTCACCAGGCACATAGACTCTATATGCCTTCGAAGTTTCGCTGTAGCCCACAAACATTCCTTTCTTCCCAGAAGCATCCAGCTTCCTCCTTTTCTCTTTCAGCATAGGACATCCAAAAACTCTAAAATGTGAGACGTCAGGTTTCTTATCAGAGAAAACCTCTTCGGGAGTTTTGGAGTCCAGAGCGGAATGTAGGCATCGGTTTTGTATGTACACAGCAGTGTTCACAGCTTCTTCCCATAGAAACTTCGATAGACCCTGGTCACATAGCATTGACGAGCAGCTTCCATAATGGTCTCATTCTTTCGTTTAGCAACACCATTCTGCTCAGGAGTATAGTCAGTTGTGGTCTCCCTCTTAATGCCAGCTTCTTTGTAAAAGTTCTTGAACTCGTCCGTCTCATATTTAGTGCTATTATTGGTCTGTCGGATGGCATCTCATGTCATTGCTCCCAGTGGACTTCCTCTAACCTGGTAGAGTGCATCAACTCTAAACCCAAACGTGATAGCTTCCTTGAAGCTCTTCTTCCACATGCGCACCTTTCCATCAGTGAATGCCACATTGAAACCTTTGTCTTCCATGGCCGATATAGAGTACATCCTGCAAGTGGAGGACTTGACCTTGAGACAAGTGGAGGGTCACAGTCCCTGTCCCTTTCACGGGTTATGTGGCATTATCTCCAAGGATAATTTTCAGATTAGTGTCCTTCTCAACCATATCAAAGAGTGCTTCTTTGAACCTAGTGATGTGCCTTGAGGCACCACTATCTATCAACCAGACATCCATAGTGTTGGGTGGAGATGCAACAGAGAGGGCAGATACAAGAATGTATTCATTTCTTTTATCAACAACATTTGATTCCTCATACCTTTGGTTGTTGTTTTTGTCATCACCATCAGGAGAATCCTTCTTGAAAGGACATTCTCTAGCATAGTGACCAGGCCTATGACAAGTGAAACACTTGCCCTTCTTTCCTTGGGGCCCTAATTTTCCGTTGCTCTTTGGACCACCAAAGTTCTTCTTTCTAGAATGAGCAGTGTAGGCAACATTTCCTTCATTTTCATACTCCTTCATTCTTGATTCTTCTTGAACGCATCTCAACAGTACTTCATCAAAGTCAGGTATCACATTATTATTTAGAATGGTAGTGTTGAACACATGCCATTCGGATGGGAGCCCTCCAAGTGCGGTGAGTACCATATCTCGATCAGCTATTGTCTCCCCAATAGCCAACAGATTGTTCCTGATCTCGGTCAGCTTCAGAAAATATGATTGAACAAACTCATCCCTGCCTTTCCTTAGATTCTTCAATTGATTCTTGTAGAATAGGACTTGATTCAAATTGTTGGCCTTGAACATGTTGACCAACTTATCATACATCTCTTTGGATGAGCCCAGCTCAGAGACGTAGGCAACCAAACTCTTGTGAATTGAGTCCTTGATCATTAGCTTTGCTTTGATCTCCCCCTTCTTGTACTTAGTTTTGGTGGCAATAGTTGCAGTGGATGGAGGCTCTTGGATTTTACCCTGCACATAGTCCATGACATCTTGGTCTTCCAACATAAGATCCAATGTCATCTTCCAAGCATGGAAGTCATCCTTCCTAGTCAATTTGTCATCAGCCTTGAAGCCATTGTAGTTTGAGGAACCCATCCTCTTTTTCGATGATTACTATAAATTAGGACTTTGTCTTCACCTCAGCTTCGATACCATGTAAATTTATGTTGATGTTCTATGCTTGATGCAACTTTACTTTCACTACAACAATCACATAAACAATCAAGTAAAGTGCTGATAGAACATACCGGTAGATCAACAGAAGACAAAACAGAAACAGATAAATGTGTTGGTGCGTTACGGCGGTCAACAGGATGCTTCAACCAGCAAAGTCTCCTTGGTCAGCCAACCCAACATGTGTCACAACAACCCTCAAAACAGCCACACGGTCAACTCAAAGTCAACCCCAGAAAAGTCAACGCAAACAAAGAATAAGCAAGAAAGAACACTAGCAACACCAAGAACAATAAAAGAGAGGCAAAAAGACTAAAGAGGCACAAGAATAACAAGAGCAGAATTCTCTTCGTCCTTCTTTCCCACGTGTGAACTGAAAACTACCTCCAAGGAGCTCGAACCAATCAAAAGAGGAGAGATGATGTGTGAGGATGAGATGAGTGAAATTTCCTCCAACGTTGACTCTATTTATATCAATTACTGAGGGTGTGTGACACATTTGCTGGGGGTGTAAAACCTTAAGGCCGACCTGCACATATTTTGAAAGTATTAAAAATAAATTCAAAATAAATGTTCTGTTCATCGGATCAAGATGATCTTTAGATCAATATTGCACCTCTTCGAAAGAAAAACCCAATAAAAATATTGGTGTCTTCATCTGAGCATTACAACATGGAGTTTGGACCTGGTTGTCCAATTTTAACAATGCTCCAATCTGAAAAGTTCCATGTGGCATAGAATACTCTCATCAAACTACAAATTGAGACCAAGTTGACTTTTTGACCACCAGGACCACGCTGCATTAGGAACTGTGAATTGTCTCAGGAAACGTAAAATATTATCAAATGAGACTTCTATTCTCTAAGAGCTTTCATGAGGAATATTGCACCAAAACCAAGGTCACCCACAGACTCTCTAGACCCTAACCATGTGGAATGACACAAGTGCACTTTAACGCAGGCTAGACTAGCCCATATGCCAGTGAGCCCATACACTAGTGATCACTCCTACAAATGCAGGCTCCCATAAAGCCATGACTCCACAAGAGAGTTCACCTAAGGGCTTCCAATCTTGTATAGGATGAGAGTAACCCGAAGTGAGACTTCAAGGGACCAACCATGGTCCAACCATGACAACAAAATACATACTCAATGAAAAAGACATGGGTCTAGGATGCCTAATATAGGGCCTCACATACTTTTTACATCACTTTTGACTTGTGACCTTGGGTTTACTATGGTGATAAAAATGATGCACTGATATGTGTGTGTGTGTGTGTGTACTTCTGCTGCCATGTGGTAACAGATCTTTTTAATAATAATTTCAAGATGATGCACTGATATATATATATATCAGTGCACTGATATATATCTATATATATATATATATATATATATATATACACATCTGCTGGTATGTGGGGTAACATATCTTTTTAATAATAATTTCTCAAACTTCAGCTAGAAGTAGCATCCGATTCAGAGCCACTAGGGCTAAGTTATCAAATAGTGTTGATAGGTCTCAAGTGCCTAGCAATTTTCCAGTCATCAAGAGTATCTCTTCCTTCTTTCTATAAGTTAGAGAGGCATATCAAGATTGCCTCTTCAGTGCAATTTTTCCAAATAATAAGACTGACCTAAATGGAAAAATCATAAGTAGCAATTACTAACATAAACATGGAAGACGAAACTGCCTGCCATTTACCAAATGCAATATCATGTCCTTATTTCCTCATAAGGAGTAATCCGGTCTGATACTATACTGAGACTACAGTTAGACACTTTAACTTTTTAACTATTCTCTTGGATCAATCTGGTATAGGACTATAACAGAGTAGTTTTATTCATTCTATAAGGACGTAGTCTGATTAGACATCATCAGTATTGGCTTTCCAGAGACTGTTTTGTATATTGTTTCAAATAATGTAATATTGAAAAGTGATATATCTTGTGATATTGCTGCAAGTGACAATAAATTTGAAAAATGCCACTTCTAGAAACTGATTTGTAGATGCCAGGATCTATTAAGGAACATATCTCAAGAATTGGATCACTATTTTTAAGTGCCATCTGACCCAAACTAAAGATTGTTCTTTTCCCACAACTAATTATTAATTCTTGAATAATGGATAAGAGTCTGGGTAAAGGGACTGTAATCTTACATAGTTGCTTCAATAATTTCCTTCTCCTCTTCTGGGAGAAGTAAATTCTCTCTAAGCGCAGAAGCCAAAGCTTCCTCATAATCTGTACCACTTTTAGAAGAAGATTGAGCAAGCTTTGATTGAGATGCTAGTTTTGATAAGAGCCACTGCATGAACCCAGGGATAGGGCTAAGTGTGGCAAACATCTGCACAAGGAGAAAGTAAAAGCTAAGTTCAGACTGGCATGGACAGGCTACATCAGTCTTACAGACTAAGAAAAAACCAGTTTCACCGTTCAACTCAATAGTTAAAAAAAGAAAGTTATCAATTATACAACCTTTCATTGGGTGCATAAAGCCATAAAAAGATGAGATAGAAGCACCAAATAAGAAAACCATCAAGGAATTTTATAGAGTTATTAAGTTCATGAAACAAGAAGAGAATTTGTTTCTGGTCACGACTCACAACTCATAAAGTAGGCTGGACTAGGATTTTGTCTATATAAGATTAACTCCTTTTCTTGTCTGCTATTCTTTGTTCACAGATTTAATGCCTACTAGATTATTTCATTATTAAAATGGTGGTCATATACTCTAGTATTATGAGTATAATAAAGACATTGCAATAAACTGATTTAATAATTTCAAGTCACAAGCCATTAAGTATATTAAGAATTACGTTATGTCTTGATTATAAAGTAGTTGTACGGAATATGGTATGAGACATGGCTTCCAAGTTGCACAATATGAGGAAACGGATATGAGTTTCTAAAACAGATATGCACTGGGAACATGGACCCCAAAAAAATTGGAAATGGGGAACTATAAATATATACAGTTATAAAATATTATATAACATATAATAGTTATAAATTAGTTTAAACTATATACATATATACATATATATATAGTATAAATATTTTAAACTACAATATATAACTATAATGCTACTAATATTGTTTAAAAATTATATCCATGGGACCTAACTTTTAAGTCATTGTTTGCTTCACCATGCTATCTTTAGCCTTTTAGAATGCGAAACTTGAGGTATCTAACTTAAACATGAGAGTGAATGCCATCACTCACCTCAACCTACTTGAGGATGTTACACAACTAGTTTCAACTTCTACTACAACTTTCAACATTCTTGGTTCCCCATCGTTTATTCATGATGTAGAGTTGCAATATGCAAATGATGGAGATGTAGACCCATTTCAAGATTTGCACTTAGACATACTCTACAATATCATATTAAAAACGTGACTATTGATGAGAGACTCATTACTATAATAACTAATTTCCTTTTTGTATGAAACAAGATGCATCATTGTAGAGAACAACAAAGAATTAGCTGGTGAAAGCTATAGATTGATTTTAACTTAGTCAGAAGGGTTAGCTTAGTTTTAATTTTAAAGTTATTAAATCTCATATTAAAACAATAGCAAATCAAGGCACGGGTTTGATTGTTGAAGCTCTCATCAAGGTGTAATTATTGGAGGGGTACTTGAGAAATTAATAAATTATGTATCAGGGCAGCAAAAGGCATGGGTGAAGTGGCTACACTTAGGCGCGTATTGCTACAACACCACATGTTGACCATGTACATGTCAACAATCCAAGAAAATGGGTATAAAGTAGCAGATAAAAATTTTTGAGTCAATGTCATCATTCTGAGTCAATGCCAAATTCTGCTTTTGTATTGTAAATACTAAAAAAGATTGTAGTATGACTATGAAGCCATATAGCAACACCTAGGTAAGCATATGATTCTTCTCAAAGGGTTTCACTCTAGGGAGTTTTTTAACCTCACCAAATTAATTGTGTTTGTAAACACGAATAATAGGCAAAGTTTTTCTCCCAGATATACCCCAAAGCTAGGGTGAAGCTCATTGACAAGGTCTTACATGAGTCATAGTGTTATCGAGTCATACTAGATCTTGTGTTTTGTCACAAAATTTGGTTGAGTCTTAAGAGTCTGAGTCTATATGTAATTTCCCCTTCTAAGGGTTGAATTTGTAATATTTTGATGTAAAAGTGTTTTTAGAAATATTTTTGGTGAATGGTTCCTCATAATTAGAACATCATTACGAAAATATTTTTTAGATACAGGGTGGAAAAATAATTAATCCCCTCTCGAGTCTTTTTAATTTTAATTTATGGCAAAAATATAATTAATATTAGCCAGAAATTATTTAACAACCAGACTTAAAATTAACTATCAGAATTAAAATTTAAGAACCAAAATTCTTACAGCAGAAAATTTTAATCGGAATTTATCAATTTAATTCACATATACATACCTGGCTTCCGAGTTTGGAGTCGATCCCACGCTGTTGTAGCTCTAATTTGCTCCCATTACCAAATGACCAAATCCTCCCTTCCAAATTGGGCATAACCTTGGTACCCAACTCCAAAATAATTCACAATTGAAGCACTATGGCCCCCGTGCCCAAAATCTTCAAGAACAATTACTCAAATCTCCAGTTCCGATTCAAATCTCCTGTTGTGATTCAATTCTCTTGTTCTGATTTCCTCCATCCCCCCATGGTGTCTCTGCGTACATGGATAAATACCCTTCCTATGCAGTCACTGCCCTCTTCCACTGTCCTCATCAGATTTTATTGATAGTCATAAGCTTTACATGTAGCCGAAAGGTGAGGGTATGTATATGTTAATATATTAGTGAGGGTTATTGTTATGTTAAATCAGTGAAACAGGAATTGGCGACTTTCCCAATTAGTCACGACTTACACTCTGCTCGGCCGCCAAACAATCTAAGTTGCCTCTGCTCGAGTAAACTCGCGTTGACCGAGTTTGACTCGTGGTCAACATGAGTTTAACTTGCGCAAAGGCGATTATTGCGACTTTTACGAGTTCGGTGATTTCACTCGGCGTGTATTTTTAGGTTTTGCGTTGTGTTGTTTACTATTTTATTTGCCTATTCGACTGTCGCTACGCTGTGGAGTTTTTATTGGATCGCCACTACGTTGTGGGGTTTTCATTTAAAACAAATACAGAGTTTTTATCTGCAGTCTGGTTTCAACTTTCATTCGCCCTTCCGTCGCCGCCGTTTTGGGGATTAATCTTTCGCTTATTGCCGGAAGTCATTGTCGTCGCTACTGTGGGGATTAATCTTCCGCCAATCGCCCGAAGTCATTTCTGCCGCTTCACATTGATCATTGGAGTCGGAAATAGGGACTATTTCAAGTTTCAAGTTTCAAAAGTTAGTCAGGAGTCAGGACTCAGCGTATATGTCAATAATAAATATATGTTTTTTTAATAAATGAGTAATATCTCAATACTGTAATACTTGTTCAACCTGCAATAGAACTTTAATAATATCTCTATCCGGTCACTTGTAAATTGTAATATTGAATAAATTTCGTTATTCTCTAGGAAGCGAACCAAATGACTTTGAAATTTGAATGTATTTAGGTAACCGTAATACTGAATGCGCTTCTTAGAATATATTTGGGTAATATTGTATTTATAATTTTATACAGTATACCGTGTGGCGTGCATCCGAAACAAGGCTCAAGCCTTTTGATTGACTTATTAATTATTTTGGCATCGGAATATTATTAACTTGCTCCATTTGATAGCAACAAAGTTACAAACAATAAAGTTTAAACTTAAAATTTAAAATTATGCTCATTATTCTACAATCATCATTTAAAATTAAAATTTTAATTTATATCAGAGATTCAGATTCCAGAATAATAAATATCTGCATTTTTTATTTTTTTTTTATTTTTTTGTCTTTTTATTTTTCAGGAACCACAACAATGCCGAGGGAGAAGGATTTTGCTTGGGCTTATTGTGACAAGATTGTCGTAAACCCGAAGCTTCTTTGTAAATTTTGCAAAGTGGAATGCAATGGAGGCATTTATAGATTCAAATACCACCTTGCATAGAAACCCGGGCATGATATAGGTCTCTGCAACAAGGTTGATGATAATGTCAAACGCCAAGCAACCTTGGCCCTTGACATGTTGAGTCAGCATAATGCTAAGAGAGCAAAACAAAAACAAGAAATAGGAACTCTTGGAGCTGACGTTTCTTCTTCCAATACCCCCTTTTCATCTCCTTTTGTTGAGTCCTCAATGCCATTCCCAAGTTTCCCACACATGCCTCCAAGTCCAAGTCAAACTCAAGGCCAAATGAGTCCTCCTGCATTCAACACTGGAGGTGGAAACATAAACACTTTTTTTGCTCCCCGCACAAAACCTGGTTCCCAACCTACCTTGGATGCCACTGGTTGAAAAAAAAATATCCATAGTCAGGCAAGGAAGGCCATTGCTAACTTTTGGTTCTATTCTGAGATACCTTTCCACTGTGCCAGAAGTCCTTATTGGCAAGCTATGATTGATGCAGTCGTTGTTGTAGGTCCAGGATTCAAAGCCCCTACATCAGAGAGCCTTACAACAGATTTGTTGTTAGAGAGTGTTGAAGATGTCATGCTTGTGCTAGCGGAGTTTCATCCATCATGGGTAGAAACAGGGTGCACCATCATGAGTGATGGATGGACAGATCAGAGGAATAGAACTTTAATAAATTTCCTTGTATCTTGTCCACCAGGCACAATGTTTCTCAAATCAGTGGATGCCTCAGAAAAGGTTAAGATTGCCCAACTTATTTGTGAAATGATGGAGGAAGTCGTTCAAGAAGAGGGAGAAGAACATGTTGTACAAATTGTCACCGACAATGTAGCTAATTATATGGCTGCTGGTAGATTTTTTGAGATTAGGCACACCACTATTTTTTAGACCTCTTGTGTTGCCCATTGCATAGATTTAATGCTTAAGGACATTGGTAAGCTTCATTGGATACATGAGGTTGTGGAGAAGGCAAAATACATAACCAAATACCTGTACAACCACACTATTGTCCTAAACACCATGAGAAAATACACTAAAGGTAAAGAAATTTTTTGACCTGCAGTGACTAGATTTGCAACAAATTTCATATGTTTGCAATCTGTGGTTGAACAAAAGATAAATCTGAAGAGGATGTTCTTGGGACCTAAGTGGATGGCATCTAAACATTCCAAGGCCCTTGAAGGCATTGAAATTGTTGCACTTGTGTTTAATGAAGGTTTCTGGAAAGATGTTGAAGAGATTATTGTTGTGACGGAGTCCCTTGTCAGAGTTCTCAGGTACTTCAAGTCTTTCAAGTTTAACGTTTTCATCTTTTAAATTTCATTTCAAGCTTTTTTTATTTTCAAAGTTTCATATTTCTTTAAATTTGAAATCTTAAGCCTTGAACTTTCAGGATGGTTGATGGTGACAAACCCGCTATAGGTTACATTTATGAGGCGATGGATCTCGCAAAGCAGGCCATCAAAAGAAGATATGGGGATGAGGAGGCAAAGTATCTGTTGAGATTTTGTGTATTTGGGGTAGCATCTGTTTTGCTCTAGGTCCCAAAATTTGTCGAGGGACTAGAGTACACTTGATGTACAAGACCCATAAATTGATTTGGGAAATTTCATCTGGTTTAGGAGATATTAAATTAATTAATTAATTTAATGTATTTCCTAAGTTAAAACTTAGGGAACTTAAATAATTAAATGAATTTAATTAAACATGTGATGAAATTGTCTTAAGTCACACGGATCAAGCTTTCTTTTAATCTTAGCCATTGATTCAAGATCTGATCATGGTCGTTGATTTGTCAACGAGAAAAGTATAAAGGAAAGGCTTGGGGTTATTTGTAAGAGACACAGAGACAGAACACTGAAGCTAAGCTGAGATTCTAGGGCAGGGTTTGCTAAGAATACTCAGAAGTGTTTCAGCCAATGTTATCGGAACCGAACCGGTCATCAAACCGGAAAACCTTGTGGACCGAAAACTGGTCGAAACCAAACCGGAACCAGAAAAAAACTGGAAAAAAAACCCATTTACCAAAAACACATAGAATATTCATATTTTGAAGAAAAAACAAATATATTCATGTGCATCCATATGAATCCAAACCATTTATACACAAATATGCAAAAGTTCTCATTTATATAGCAATTAATAGTGCGTACAACCAAAATAGCACTTAGTGCAAAACATCGTTGAACCAAAAATGTTACAAACATCAAGAAGCAGGCTCTAAAAGGCCTTTATAGTCCAAAATAACATCATAGATCATAGTATTATACTACAAGCTACAACTACAACAAATCAATGATCAAATCATCAATCATCAATCATCATCAGAATCATCAACCTAATCATCCTCTTTATCCTCATCTGAAGAATGAGTAGCATCCAAGTCTACAATGGGATTATGGCTTGATTCCCATGGCCCTTGATTTACCCTCTAAAATTTTGGAGAAAATCAGCTCCAAAATCTTTTGAAATCAACTATGTAGCAACCCCAACAAAATAAAAAAAAAATCTTCCACCGGTTGCAAAAACCACTGAAGAAAACCCAAAGATTTTGGGGAAAAACAATCTTTGAAGTATCTCGAAAATTTGCCAACCCAACAACTCTGCAAGATTCCAATCAGCTCTTCAAATCTGCAAAAAATCTCCCTCAGAACAACCCTAGAAAAAACTCTCTGAATTCTCCTCACCGAACTCAGCTCAAGAATTGCAAGAGACTTGAATGAACACTGTGAGTGAAATAGAGGGGGTGGGGGTGTTTAAGTAGCTTTAGGAGGGGCCTAGGGTAGCGTTAGTAACTAGGAAAAATAATAATTTTAAAATTTTTAAAAAATAAGAAAAAAAAATATTTTTTTTTAATGCCTAGGCTTGTGAACCAGTGGAACCTGTCTCTAAACTGATCCAAGCCGGACCGGTACGGAACTGGCTGGTTCGGTACCAAACCGGTCATTTCCTGTTCGAAGGGCCAGTTCAGACCGATTTTGCCTCCAAACTAGTCGTTCCGGCCAGTTTTTTAAAACCGATTTCGTTCCGATAACACTGGTTTTAGCTACAAAGAGGGAAATTTAGGCCAAGGAGGTGATCTGATCCCCGGATCTAGAATACACAAGAGGCAAAGATCAGCTCAAGGGCAGCGCAGAAGAAGAGAGCAGTAGCAGTAGCAAGGACAGCATGATTTTCAGCAGGAAACCCTCAGGGGCTACACAGAGACCCTTCAGGGGCAGCGTAGTGACTGCGTCACCTAGTCTAGGGTAACGTAGTCTCTTCCAGAGCAGCGCTGAGGATTTGAGGGTCTTAAGAGGCTGACGTAGAAGCTTTCAAGGGTAGCGTTGGGGTTTCTAGGCCCTAATCTTGGCTGAGTTCTGTAAATATCGTTTGAGGGTGTGAATCAGTCATTATTTTAGCCCTAGATCAGCCAGTGAGCTATAGATCTAGTGTATTCTCTGTCGAGTTTTCCAGATCTAGAACCCAAATTTGTGTATTCAGAAATATTCTTAATAATAAGACCCTCCAGCAGCCAGAGACCGGTTTTCCCGCTTTGGGTTTTTCCGGGGACTATTTGTCCAAAAATAACTGTCAATTTGTCAATGTGTGCATGAACTTGTTCTAGATCTGGATTGGTACAGATTTGTTATGTGTTTTGCTTCGATTTTAACTTCAATTTATTCAATTAATAACTTGTCTAAGTAGGAGGAGCATAACCAGATTAACAGTAATAATTTCTGCATAAAGTGTAAGATTCAGAAATTTCTACATGGTTTCAGAGCAATTGCAGATCTAGGAGGGTCACCAGCTGAAGAGATGAAAGGTTCTAGCTGCAAGAAGCAGCTGGAAAAGCAGCATAAACGCAGATCTGAAGGGACAGCGTAGTTTTCAGAGGCAGATTCATGCAAAGGGAAGGGTGACATTGTCTAGCACTGTGTCCTAGCAAGCCCACGCAATTACTGCACAGAGGCAACACAGAAACAACGCTAGTTTGGTCTTAAGCCAACTAGTGTGATTTAGATCTGAATCTGTCAGATCTAGAAAAGACTGCAGAAAAGCTGCAAAAATTCAGAAGAGCTGGTGGGGTTAATTTTTTGAAGTTTTCAGATCTTTAGCCTTAGCACAAGTGATAAAGAGTGGGAGGAGACCAGCTTCTCAGAGAGTTTCTTGCCAAAGGAAACTTTCAGTTTGATCAGAGGATCAAAGAAGAAGTTGAATCATAGGTGATTTGGTAGATTTACAAGGAGGGAAATCAGTTGTCAGAGGGAGTAGAAGGTGCATGTTTCACCAAGGGCCTTAGATCCATTTCTCTAGCAAGGAGAAGAGGAAGTTCCGACAAATTCTGAGTAGGTGGCTCATCATGGATTGAGTGATCAGGATAGGTTGAACGCATAGTATTAAAAACCGGCCGGGTCAAACCGGTCGGTTTGATCCCTAGTCGGTCAATACTGGTCCAAAATCCCGGTTAGTAACCTTCTTTTGTCATTTTTTCTGGTCAAACCGGTGCTCACCAGCCGATTAAGGACGAAACCGGATGGTTTTTCCATAAACCGGTCAGTTTCGTCCTTAACCGGTCGGTCAACTGCCAAGGCCGCAAAAGGGACCCACGCAAGGTATTTTTGCCAATTTAGGGTTGTTTTGGAGGAAAGAGGAGGGTTGTTTCCCTCCAAAAACACCCTCTCCAATCCTTTATAAGCAGGGGCAGCCTCTCATTTGTCTCACACCATCTCATTTGGAGATTTTGTGAGTTTGATTGAGAGCTTGGAGAGTGTTGAGTTTTTGCTGGAGTAGTGGAACAGCATACAGTTTGAGGCTTGTTGCTTGAGCTAAGTAGTAGCCATCATGCCTCCAAAAGGCAATGATACTGCATGGGCTCATTGTGATATGATTGATGGCAAAATGATTTGGAAATATTGCCAAAAATCTATTGCAGGAGGAGGTATTTACAAGTTCAAACAACACTTGGTTGGGATAGGAGGCCATGTAAAGCCATGTGGAGCACCAAATGAAGTAATAGGGCATATTAGGGTAGAATACCTTCAGAAGTTTGAGACTCAAGTCACTGAACCAATAGAGAAGTTTGTGACAGGAGCAGTTGCAAAGTTTGGCAATCGAGAGTCGAGAGACTCAAGTTCAACCAACTGAGTTTGAACTTTGATCATGATTAGAAGTTTCAAGTGATAATGTTGATCATTAATTAGAATTTAGTAATATCATATATGTAGATTTGTAGTAAATTGTACTATGTAGGCCAATGACCTCAATGCTCATAGTTTGTAGCATTGTTTTTGGACTTTATGGGTCATTTGGAGCCTTATTGCTTATGTATTTTTTCGATGATATGTATTGCACTCGGTGCCATTTTGATATATTCACCTTTACATGGTAAAGAAATGAGCAAACGTTGCATATTTTGTCTCTATGGGTTGGAATCATGGTTGCAAATCTTTAAAATAGTTTTTTTTATTAAAAAATAATTATTTAATGTATTTATTTTAAAATCGGTTCGTTTAGACCTGACCAGTACCGGTTAGACTAGTTCTGGTCCGGTTACCGATTCATTAGGTCCACTGGTTCGGTCACCAGTTCCGGTTTTTAATACTATGGCTGGATGGCCTCTCAAACTTTTCAATTTGGAAGGCAAGGATCCTGATAGTCCTTGAGGCATCCAATCTAAGGGACCATGCAGAGCAAACTCTGGCCACACCGACAGATCCAGATCTCCTTTGGAAGCATAAGGACGTTGTTGGGCATGCCAAGCAGTTGATAATGGACGGTATCAAGGACCATATTGTACCATTGTCCACACGTAGCTGAGAAGAAGACAGCTAACGAGATGTGGAAGGCCTTGACTTCCCTATATGAGGGAAAGTCTATCCAAAGAAAGATGTTGTTGGAGACTTAGATAAGGTCATTCATGATGACCAAGGGAGAAGACATGGAACATTTTCTCTTCAGATTGCAGTCAATCAAGGATCAGCTGACTGCAACGAGTGCAACTGTGGATGATGATGTGATAGTCAGGACTGCCCTCAATGCAGTCACAGATGAGTGGGAAACCTTTGTCCAAAGTATCTTAGGCAGAGCGGACCTCCCAGATTGGGACAGCTTGTGGTCAATTCTGCGTGAAGAAGAACTCCGCAGATTCATCAAGAGGCAGGACAGCCCAGGATTGAGCAAAGTGAAGAAGGAAGATGAGGAAGATGCAGCCTTGGCATCGAAGAAGCAGCCAAAGAAGAAAGATCTTTCAAAGATCAAGTGCTTCCAGTGTGGTGAAATGGGACATTTTTCCAGCAATTGTCCTAAGAAGAAAAGGGACAAGAAAGCATATTCTTCCAAAGCAGCTGTGGCAGATGATGGATCAGGAGATGATGCAGCGATTAGTGCTCATGAACCATTGAGGTGGAGTGACATGGACATGTAGAGGAGCTACATGGAAGAGAGGCGAGATCCTTGAGCAGCTCATCTCTTGGATCACATGCGAGCTACGACAGCCTTAAGACAGTAGCGGAACAAGTGGAGAAGTGGGTGCATAGATCAAAGATGAAGCAAAGGCAGAGGCAGATCTGAAGACTGGGAGGAGCAGCACAGAGCAGCAGCAACAACAATGTAGAAGCAGCAGCAGCGCAGAGGCTGATGTGACTTCAGCAGCGCAATGCAGAGCTGCTTACGCAGTGCAGAGTTGCAACAGCGCAAAAGGCTTCAGAGGGACAGCGCAGTGCAGTAGCAGTGTGATATATTTCAGCACAAGGGGTTGATATGACTTCAGTAGTGTAGAGGGAGTCTGATTACGTAGGCAGAGCTGTAGCTGTGCATCGTTTTTTAGATGCCAGCACAGATCTGTAGCCTATGGAGCTTCAGTGATAAGGATGCAGCCCATCTGACTTGTCTATCAAAGATTGGGCAGGAGATTCAGTTGTTTCTCTCAACAACTGAAGCTGCAGTGCAGCAGATCAACAGTGGCAGTGCTATGAGCAGCATATTGAGAGGGAGTTGCAGTACAGAGGTTGCAGTGGCAGTGGCAGAGTCATGGGCAGTAGTACAGAATGGCAGCAGCGGTGCAGAGTTGAGTGGCAGCAAGCCAAGCTTCAGCAGCACAGAACCCGTGCCCAAAATCATGTAATGCATAAGTGTGATGTATTGCTAGAGAACACCCTTGATGCTAAGAGGGAGTGTTGAGATTTTTTGTATTTGGGGTAGCATCGGTTGTGCTCTAGGTCCCAAACTTTGTGGAGGGACTAGAGTACACTTGATCTACAAAACTCAGAAATTGATTTGGGAAATTTCATCTGGTTTAGGATATATTAAATTAATTAATTATTTTAATGTATTTCCTAAGTTAAAACTTAGAGAACTTATATATTTAAAGTGAATTTAATTACACATGTGATGAAATTGTCTTAAGTCACACGGATCAAGCTTACTTTTAATCTTAGCCATTGATTCAAGATCTGATCATGGCCATTGATTTGTCAACGAGAAAAGTATAAAGGAAAGGCTTGGGGTCATTTGTAAGAGACACAGAGGCAGAGCACGGAAGCTAAGCTGAGATTCTAGGGCAGGATTTGCTAAGAATACTCAGAAGTGTTTCAGCCGCAGAGAGGGGAATTTAGGCCAAGGGGATGATTTGATCCCGGGATCTAGAATATACAAGAGGCAGAGATCAGCATAAGGACAACGCAGAAGAAGAGAGCAATAGCAGCAGCAAGGACAGCGCAATCCCTCCAAGGACAACGTGATTTTCAACAAGAAACCCTCAAGCGTTACGTAGAGACCCTTCAGGGGCAACGTAGTGACTGCGTCACCTAGATTGGGGTAACGTAGTCTCTTCCAGAGCAGCACTGAGGGTTTGAGGGTCTTCAGAGGCTGATGTAGACGCTTTCAGGGGTAGCGCTGGGGTTTCTAGGCCTTAATCTTGGCTGAGTTCTGTAAATCCCATTTGAAGGTGTGGATCAGTCATTATTTTAGCCCTAGATCAGCCAGTGAGCTATAGATCTAATGTATTCTCTGTCGGGTTTTCCAGATCTGGAACCCAGATTTGTGTATTCAGAAATACTCTTAATAATAAGACCCTCCAGCAGCCAGAGACCAGTTTTCCCGCATTGGATTTTTCCAAGGACTATTCCTCTAGAAATAACTGTGTCACTTTGTCAATGTGTGCATGAACTTGTTCTAGATCTGGATTGGTAGAGATATGTTATGTGTTTTGCTTCGATTTTAACTTCAATTTATTCAATTAATAACTTGTCTAAGTAGGAGAAGCATAACCAGATTAACAGTAATAATTTCTGCATAAAGTGTAAGATTGAGAAATTTCTATAGTATCTGCCTCTTTGCGACATTATTGATGCACGTTGGGATAGGCAATTATGTAAATTTATGTAGATGTTCTATGCTTAATGCAACTTTACTTTTATTCCCAATATCAGACAGCAATCACATAAACAATAAAGTAAAATGCTGATAGAACATACCAGTAGATTGACAAAAGACAAGCCATAAATATATAAGTGTGTTGGTGTGTTACGGCGGTCAACAGGATGCTTCAACCAGCAATGTCACACAACCCTCTAGGACAGCCAAACGGTCAACTCAAAAGTCAACGTTGTCAGTCAACGGTCAATGCAAATAGCAGCAGTAGCTAAGTCAATGCTGAAAAGTCAAAGTCAATGTCTTGCCTCGGGAATAGTGCCAGAAAATGCGAATTAGGAAAATCGAACTTTTGGGAGAGTTTCAGGTCCTTTTGACATTGCGTTGATCAAAGTCAACGCTGGTCAAAGTTTGCTGCAGAAACCCTAGACCGAAATCAGAAATGTGTTGCTGCTGGAATTTTCCCACGTGTGGAGAGAAGAGCCACCAAGGTCATCGAACCAATCAGATGAGGAGAGAGAAATGTGTGAGGATGAGATGAGTGAAAATGTCCTGCAATGTTGACCAATATATATCCATCAGTGAGGGTGTGTGACACAACTGCTGGGGCACAAAACCTTAAAGCCGACCTACACATATCTTGAATAAATTCAAAATAAATGTTTTGCCCATCAAATCAAGATGATCTTTAGATCGATCTTGCACCTCTCCGAAAAAGGAATCTAATAAAAATATCGGTATCTTCATCTAAGCATCACAACATGGAGTTTGGACCTAGTTGTCCAAAATTAACACTCCCTCTCAACTAGGGAGAACTCCATCCACCTGTGCAATCCAAACATCGTGCATCATCCCACCGTAACTTGCTTTGTTGGCTTCTTTATTTCAGAACAGAAGTGGGTCAGTCACAAAGACATCATTCCCTGCTGACAGATTCAGCCCAGAGGTCCGAAACCTCTATAGGACTCACAAAGAGTCTTATACCAACCCGAAGTTGGTTTACCTGACTTGAAATCAGTTGGAGATCTGAAACCTCACTATACTTGATCCCAGATCAAGTGGTTGGACTGTGCCATCCTAGATAGAGAGTATGGCAATCTCTGATGCATCCATCAGTGTTTGCTACTAGTTTTTAACTTTTCCCACCTCACTGGCCAAATGAGAGATACTTCCCATGAGCCCTGAACTCAATGGGTAGGATGCATACGGGGCACAGATAATGAGAGGCAAACCAACTCAATCATCACAACGGTGGGGCAGAAGCACACCAACAAGGTTCGGCAAGCCTAGCCCTGTGGTTGCTTATAGCTCCGAGAAGCTATCCCCAAAGCCGCCTTGAGCTCCCAGAGCTCATCGTCCAACAGGACCCTCAGCATAGGGTCGTTCCATGATACCAAGACTCTCACGGAAGGTTAGGAACTTGACCTTCCCCAGGGGCTTTGTGAGAATATCTGCGACCTGCTCATCAGTTCCTATATGATTGAGCCTTACGATGCCTCGCTGTACCATATCCTAGATAAAGTGGTACCTGATATCAATATGCTTGGATCGATCGTGGAACACGAGATTCTCGGACAACCGAATCCCACTCTGGTTATCACAGAGTATCACGATGGTATCTAGCACATGCCCGAACAACTCACTAATGAGCTTTCGCAACCAAACTGCTTCACAAAAGGCCATACTCGTTGCAATGTATTCGGCATCCGCAGTGCTCAAAGCCACCGACTTCTACTTCTTGCTCATCCATGATATCGAAGTAGATCCAAGTGTGAAGCAGCATCCCGATGTGTTTTTACGATCCACCACACTGCCAGCCCAATCAACATCAGTATATCGAAGGAGAGTCACGCTCCCGGCAATGTATCTCAGCCCATGGTTTATCGTGCCCCGAAGATATCTCAATAGATTCTTGGCACCAACCCAGTGAGTGTGATGAGGCTCAACCATATGTTGACTCAAAGTGTTCACTGCAAAACATAGTTCTGGACGGGTGTTCACTAAGAACATCAAGGCCCCTACGAGTTGACTATACTCAGTAGCATTTGCTAACACGGACCCAGCAGCGCTGCCACTCAACTTCCTAAAGTTGAGCTCCATCGGTGTTGACACGGTCTCTGCCAGGTTTCTGCCAAACCTCGCCCGGCCTAGGAAGTAATGCTCAAATCTTGCCAAGTCTCTGCCAGACCTCCACACCTAGGAAGTAATGCATCAGTCCTAGGTCCTTCATCTCAAACTCAGCAACGACCTCCCTCTTGCACTGATGAATGAGAGGGTCAGCACCTGTCAAGAAGAGGTCGCCCACATACAGCACCAGAATGAGAGGCTTTTCTCTATCAACCTTGAAATAAAAGTTTGGATCAGCATTACTACGAGTGAAGCCCAGCTTCATCAGGTAGCTATGTATCCTCTCATACCAAGCTTTGGGTGCTTGCTTCAACCCATAGAGGGCTTTCTTTAACCCGCAGACATAGGTGTCCCAATCCTGGACTTCGAACCCTAGAGGCTGCTCCACATACTTTATCGCACCATGCAAAAATGCGGTCTTCACATCCATCTGATGAAGACTCCATCCTTGCGTAGCAGCAAGGGCTATGATAGATCGGATGGTGGTATATCGAGCCACAAGTGCAAATATATCATCATAGTCTACACCTTCTTTCTGAGAGAAGCCACGGGCAACGAATCTTGCCTTGAACTTTTCAACACATCCATCAGATCCATGCTTGATCTTGCAGAGCCATTTCGAGGTGACAACTGCTTTGTCCTCCGGTCTTGGAACCAAATCCCAGACATCATTCTTCATTATGGACTCATACTCTTCACGCATAGCATCCTTCCAGACTTGATGCTTTACGGCTTCCTCAAAAGATCCAGGCTCAAATTGTACAATAGTGCTCATGGCTGCTAGATACCCTTGGTATCTATTCAGCTTCTTGCTTTCACGGAATGTCCCCCTTGGGGCCATATGTCCCTCGGCATCCTCGAGAGTGTCCTTGAGCCATGATGGTCTCTTCCCTATCGAAGGAGGTGGATCAATCGGGTCCATCGTTCCTTCAGCATCGAGCATCGTCTCATCCTTCGATTCTTCTTGATTTTCAAGCCTTGCTTCATGATCTTCCTCAGATCTTGGAAGATTGACTACTTTCCTCAGGGAAGCATCTTCGTCAAAGGTGACATCGTGGCATATCTCCACTTCCCTTTGACCAGGCACATGGACTCTATATCCCTTCGAAGTTTCGTTGTAGCCCACAAACATTCCCTTCTTCCCAGAAGCATCCAACTTGCTCCTCTTCTCTTTCGGCACATGAAAATAAACAGGACATCCAAAAACTCTAAAATGTGAGACATCCAGTTTCTTATCAGAGAAAACCTCTTCAGGAGTTTTGGAGTCCAGAGCGAAATGCAACATCGGTTTTGTATGTACACAACAATGTTCGCAACTTCGGTAGACCTTGGTTACATAGCATGGCACAAGCAGCTTCCACAATGGTCCTATTCTGTCGTTTAGCAACGCCATTCTGCTCAGGAGTATAGACAGTTGTGGTCTCCCTCTTGATGCCAGCTTCTCTGCAAAAGTTCTTGAACTCGTTCGTCTCATATTCAGTACCATTATTAGTCCTCAATATCTTGATCTTCTTCCCTGTCAGATTTTCCACCAAGGCTTTGAAGGTACGAAACCACATGAAAGCCTCATCCTTCTTCCTCAAGAAGTATATCCAGGTTTTGTGAGAGAAGTCATCTATGAATGTCATATAATAAGAACATCCTCCCAAGGATGTCACAGGCAGCATCTCAAACAGATCAGAATGTATCAATTGCAAGACACCAGATGTCTTTGTGACACATGAGGGAAAAGGTCTCCTTGTATGCTTTCCTTCGGCACAACCCTAACATACACCTTCATGATTATTTGAGAACTCGAGCATCCCCGTCACCACCTTCCTTGCTTCGAGAAGGGCTTTGTAGTGAAGGTGTCCAAACCTTTGGTGCCATAGTTCAGTCTATTGAATAGTATCACACATCATCGCTCCCAATGGACTTCCTCCAACCTGGTAGAGTGTATCAACTCTAAACCCAATCGTGATAGCTTCCTTGAAGCTCTTCTTCCAGATATGCACCTTCCCATCAATGAATGCCACATTCAAACCTTTGTCTTCCATGGCCGATATAGACACAAGGTTCTTCTTCAAATCAGGTACATAGAGTAGCAGCAGAGAGGGCAGACATCCATAGTGTCGAGTGGAGATGCAGCAGAGAGGGAAGATACAAGAATGAATTCATTTATTTTATCAACAACATTTGATTCCTCATACCTAGAATTCCTCGACCTTTTGAAAGGTTGACCATTTCTGTCAGAGGGAGCCTTCCTCTTTGCCTTGAACCTGTTGATCCTTTGATTGTCATTCCTCCAGTTGTGTTGTCATCATCATCGGGAGAATCCTTCTTGAAAGGGCATTCTCTAGCATAGTGACACGGCCTATGACAAGTGTAACACTTGCCCTTCTTTCCTTGAGCCCCTGCTCTTCCTTTGTTCTTTGGACCACCAAAGTTCTTCTTTCTAGAATGAGCAGCGTAGGCAGCATTTCCTTCATTTTCATACTCCTTCATTCATGTCTCTTCTTGTACGCATCTCGATAGTACTTCGTCAAAGTCAGGTATCACATTGTTATTGAGAATGGTAGTGTTGAACACATACCATTCGGATGAAAGCCCTCCAAGTGCGTTGAGTACCATCTCTCGATCAGCTATTGTCTCCCCAATAGCCAACAGATTGTTCCTGATCTCGGTCGGCTTCAGAAAATATGATTGAACAGACTCATCCCTGCCTTTCTTCAGATTCTTCAATTGATTTTTAAAGAATAAGACTTGATTCACATTGTTGGCCTTGAACATGTGTACCAACTTATCATACATCTCCTTGGATGTGCCCAACTCAAAGATGTAGGCAACCAGACTCTTGTGAACTAAGTGTAATATTCCCAATTAGCCTTGCTAATTGGAATATTTCATTTTTGCTTTATTTTGCCGCTTTAGCTAGACATAATAAATAAAGTGAGAAATAAGAGGGGTCACCTCACTTTAGTCATCTCACTTTATAAATAAAGTGTTCTTTTCCTAGTAGATGAACGCTGTAACTTAAAGAGGGGGCCTTGGGGGTCCACGTGATTATGATGGGGGGAGGCATCAGGCTGACCCAAGGTAAACTGCGCAGGTCAGAGAAGAGTAAGGGAGCAGTTAAATTTTGGAGGGAATTTGGCATTATAAAAGGAGAGGTTCTCACCTCATTTTGATCATTCATGATTTGATATTCTTATTGATAGCTGGACTCTTGTCTGCTTCAGCACGCCGGTTGTTTAGTCGGTCTGCAGCACTGTTTAGTGCACGAGTGTCTCCGGTCGGAGATCTCACCCTTAGCCTCGGGGGACTTCGAGTGCCGGCCCTAGTAAGGTTTTCTGGTTTCACCCTTAGCTTCGGGGGACTTCGAGTGCCCGCCCTAGTAAGGTTTTTCTGAGTTTCATCTTTCAGTTCCAGCAGCAGAGCAGCAGCAGTTTCTGAAGCATATCGGAGGAGGAGAAAGCCCTCTTGTGGCTGCGCAGAGCAAGAGAAGGAAGGACGCTGATTCTTGAAGGAGAAGGACGTTGTCTCATCTGGAGAGAGGACGCTGATCCTTGCAGGAGAGGAAGGACGCTGTCCAAGGAGGACGCAGTTCAGGATTGGCAGAGAAAACGCTATTTTGGGAGGCAGAAGGACGCTGTCTAGCCCTAGAGTGAGGACGCTGTCTAGCCCTAGAGTGAGGACGCTGTCCATTTCTGAAGGTAAGGGTTACAGATCTGAAGGCTTATTGTTAGATCCAGCTTTGGGAAGGATAGATCTTGCAGATCTAGTCCTGTATGTGGCAGATCTAGTCTTGTATGTTACAGATCTGGGGGTTTTGCACTAGATCCAGCTTGGAGAGTTGCAGATCTGAAGAAATATTGGCAGATCTAGTTCAGATCTGAAGGGTTAACATCAGATCCAGCCCTAGAGGCTGTAGATCTGAAGAGATATTGTCAGATCCAGTATAGATCTGAAGGTTTGGTGGCAAATCTGATAGGGGAGGACGCAGATCAGGGAGAGAAGGACGCAGATCTGGTTTGGAGGCTTCAGATCTGTCAGATCTGAGTGTTCAGGAGCAGATCCACTTGGTAGGACGCTGATCTGAGGAGCAGACTTGGGAGAGGCAGGCTCAACAGCGTTTTCTAGCCTTCAGTGGCTGATCTATTGTCTGGAGGGTTTCCTGCGCTGTCACTAGCAGAGACAGCGTTTTCTATTGTGGAGGGTTTGCAGTCTTCAGCCCCAGCACCAGCGCAGTTCATCTTCAGCTTGCAGAATAGCCAGGACGCTGTCCTTGTTGCAGCCATTTGTCTGTTGAGAGGGTCTCCACTTGCCTAGGGCAAGGATAGGTGCACTTGCTCTGATTTATTGTAATCCTCTCAATGTATTTTCTGATCAATAAAATGGCTCAGTTTCTGGTATTCCATGTGTTATGATTCAGTGATCTGGTTCAGTATTATATTTCCTATATCGGTATTGGGGTATTTCTGTTTATTACTGGTTATCTCCCTTTGGGGATATTACAGTGGTATCAGAGCATAATTCTGGCTCAGCCTGTGGTCTATGACATCCGAAAAGAAATCATACAGAGCAATAGCAGTTGCAATTCCAGAAACGCAGTTGGAAAAAGGGCCGAAATGAAAAGGGTCAAATTTTGAATTTTGGAATTAGGAAAAACGTTTTCTGGGTTTTTCTGGGTTTTGGGCGAGGATCACTTTCCCAAATTCCTGGAATTTTCTGAATAGTTTCCAGTGGATAAATCGGAGGTTGAAGTTAAGCCACAGTATGGTTTTGCAGCAGCCGTGCAGTTTCTGAGGAGCCTATAGACATATAGCAGAAGGAGCTGATGGCAGGTGATGTGGATAAGAGGAGATTTAGGGAGACAGATCAGCGGAATTCAATGGAGGCCATGCTCGCAAAGTTGACTGAGAAGTTGACTGCGAAGATGGATACATTCATGCAGGATGTAACCAAGAGATTTGCAGCCGTAGAGGTCAGTCGGAGAGAACTCCCTAGGGGTTTTGAGATCGTTCGGTATAATGCCACTCGGCATATGGATTCATGTACACCCGCACGTCCCACTATGCCCACATTCTTGCCAGAGGACACAGGAATAACAGTACAGCGTGAGGTAGATCCGGCTCGGATGGCTAACATTCTTGCAAACTATCATGCTCTCGGACAGGCATTCATGGATGCTCTCCCCTTCGAGGAATATACCCAGATCTGTTATGGCATTAGACTCCGTGATCAACACAAGGGACACCGGCATCATCATGGTGGAGACCACCACCGCACAGCTAGCAGAGATTATGATCAGCTCCAGCGTGATAGTAGACCTCACAACTTTCAGAGAGGGAACAAGCACTCACGTGATAGGGACCTACAGCGCACAGTGGACAAGTTGGATACCTCTTTCCAGCTTGACCGAGTATCAGAGAGGGAAACCATTGAAATGGTTACCTCACACTTGGAGGAAGAGGACACACAGGATTGCAGGGAGCCTGAGGTTACACCTAGTGTGACACAGGACTCACCATCATTGGAGACCTCCTTGACCGTGCCGGTTGATATCGTAGTGGAGGAGGTAGAGCCTACCCCGGTAGAGCCATTCACTGAGGAGATGACTAGAGCCATGCCCGAGTCTTCGGGTGGTAGCAGCACACGACAGATGGGTGAGGTATCAGGAGATATATCCACTATCGATGAGGCACTAGGAGATACAGAGATATTGGATGATGGTCGCAGACAGCGGTATCATCGGCTTCGGACGGACCTTCGAGCTTTGAGGGAGAAGACCGCGTCAGTACGGGAGACCCTTTTGTTGCAGGACCAGGAGCGGGAGGGTATGAGAGCGACTTGTGCCAAGTCGGCGGCCAAGTTGGTCCACATTGGGGAGCAGCTGGATTCCCTGATGGTACAACCCGAGAGCACATTGCAGCATCAGATCATTCCCCTTCAGGTATGCATGGATGGGACTAGCAGAGTTGTTGGGTCATCTCTTCCCATTGGAGAGAGAGAGGCAGAGCCATCTAGTCAGGTCGCAGATGTTGACTTGGATAGTGGTATGAGACGATCAGAGTTGCACAGGGTACAGCAGCCACGTGTTGAGGTTGGATGGCGAGAGGTTTTGAGTTGGTGCTCGGTGGAGCGGGCTATGGATGAAGGGGAGGTCTCAAGGAGAGATCTCGCCGGAGATGCACTTCGACACACCATGGGGTGCAATGACTTTCTTCCTTTCTCACAAGAGCAGATAGAAGATGGGGGACATCTTCGGATGGATAACGTCTCTCATGCTTGTGTTGGACAACCCTTGAGCCATACACACCATGATGGGAGGTTTTTGCCTACCACCTATTTGAGTCTTGATAGGGTCTCATTGATCCTTGAGAAGTTTATATTCCAAAATCCCATGAAGTGCAAAATCAGAAATTTGATTTGGGAGGATGGTAGTACCGGGATGAGGAGAAGGAGGCATCCACAAGTGATTGAGTGGATGGGGATGATGAGCAAGGAGCTAGGAGGCTACTGGCAGATCTATGACACCAGGCAGCAGGAGGCTTGGCTGCGCTGGTTACTCTTGAAAGAGTTTGGCCATCACTTGGCAAACACTCTTCCTAAGAGTAGGAGGATGGGGAGAAGATGGATGGATACTTGCATCATTGAGCAGCATAGAGTATGGATGCACGGTGTTGATGTGTTACTCATATCATTCATTGTGTCGTCATCACATGAGTTGCATGATGGAGGTATGGGGAGACAACACAATTTCTTGTTGCTTTGCTTGGGAGAGCAAGGGCAGATTTGCTCCCACACTTTGCATGATGTTGCAGGAGGAGGAGATGGCACTATCTCCATGGTCTTTGATTGGGAAGCACTTCCATCTTGGGAAGTATTCCATATTTGTTGCAGCATCATTAGAGGAGTCTTTGACAAGGAGCATGTCAAGGAACAGAGTCTTGTATTAACAAGAGTTTACTTACATGAGCTCACAGCGTTGTCACCTTGGAGCAGAACATTATGGATGGAGTGTGCGCAGCAGGGATATGGTGGATTGATAACCCATAGGTCCCAGGATCACTACATATTTGTTGCACAAAGAGGAGGTAATGATGATAGAGACATCTACGGCATATTCTTCTTGACTTGGGTTTCCAAGCATGAGGAGGATTATCTTCTTGCAGCACATGGTTCATTCTTCTTCATAACATGCCAAAACACTATGGAGGACTCATGTATGGATCCATGTGCCATCTTACTTCCAGCATATGGTCAGATTTGTATGGGAGGCTTGATTATGAGAGAGACACATGAGCTGAATGTGCCTTTGAGTATTTTCTGCACTACATGTTCTAATCGGAGCATGGGAGGAGGCATGGCCACCACTACTATGTATGCGTTCTCTTTTGATATGGGCCATGAGATAGATGTTCATCCATTGTACAGCCATGGGCAAGTGTTTGGACCTATGTTGCTATCATATTCAGCCATTTACTATCCATTAGTAGATGTGATGGATCTTGTACGTTGCTTGCCATGTGATTTTCTGAGGTTGCAGTGGATGAGACTGCGTTGTATCCTTGTGAGAGATTGTTTGCACTATGTATCCTCATGTAGAACCTTCAGCAAACATCTCATTAGGGTGATCCATGATGACCAGGTCATATTCTTCATGGATGGTTTGTTTTGGGCCAGCTTGTTCTTCATTGATGGAGGAACCTTCTATGGTGGATTGTTTTTCACTTTGCCATTGGAGGGCAATGATTTTGTAGCCCAGGATCAGCATAGACTCTACACTTGTCATGAGTGGAGAGAAGGACAGCATGAGGTAAGCTATGATGCTTGCCAAGTTCATATTTTCAGCCCACCTTCATTACCAGAGCTTGAGGTGGAAGGAGATTTTTGGGAGTTCCCTTGTTGGGAGGTGGCTCATTTGGTCTGGATGATTGCTTGGAGATGGAGGATCCACAGGAGGGAGATATTCCTCATTATATTTTCGACTCCATGCCTTGATGGGAGAGAGATGATGAGCTGGTGCACAGTCAACGGGACAACTTACACAGCCATAGATGCAGAGCAGCGGCGGTCATGGTCTCCAGTCATAGCTAGAGGCAGTGAGCAGTCCGAGCCATGGGGCTTGTACGATTCTTGGCCGCAGTGGCGATGGGATCCGGGAGGACTATTGATTGGCTGGTACCATGAGAGGCCAGTTTGGGATCCTGGCATTGAGATATTCCTTCATGTCAGGGTGATACAGGAGACAGAGAGGTTTCAGTGGGACCCAGGCACATTTTGCAGTATCGGCAGGGAGCATCAGCTAGAAAGTAGGCTTGTTCCAGCATTGCTTGAGAACAAGCAATTTTTGCCGGATGAGGATGCCACTCGGGAGAGCGAGCAGACTTTACAACATCCATCACTTCAGTTGCTTGAGGACAAGCAACGCTTTGCCGGGGGAGACTGTAATATTCCCAATTAGCCTTGCTAATTGGAATATTTCATTTTTTGCTTTATTTTGCCGCTTTAGCTAGACATAATAAATAAAGTGAGAAATAAGAGGGGTCACCTCACTTTAGTCATCTCACTTTATAAATAAAGTGTTCTTTTCCTAGTAGATGAACGTTGTAACTTAAAGAGGGGGCCTTGGGGGTCCACGGGATTATGATGGGGGGAGGCATCAGGCTGACCCAAGGTAAACTGCGCAGGTCAGAGAAGAGTAAGGGAGCAGTTAAATTTTGGAGGGAATTTGGCATTATAAAAGGAGAGGTTCTCACCTCATTTTGATCATTCATGATTTGATATTCTTATTGATAGCTGGACTCTTGTCTGCTTCAGCACGCCAGTTGTTTAGTCGGTCTGCAGCACTGTTTAGTGCACGAGTGTCTCCGGTCGGAGATCTCACCCTTAGCCTCGGGGGACTTCGAGTGCCTGCCCTGGTAAGGTTTTTTTGGTTTCACCCTTAGCTTCGGGGGACTTCGAGTGCCCGCCTAGTAAGGTTTGTCCTGAGTATACTTTTCAGTTCCAGTAGCAGCAGCAGCAGTTTCTGAAGCATATCTGAGGAGGAGAAAAGCCCTCTTGTGGCTGCGCAGAGCAAGAGAAGGAAGGACGCTGATTCTTGAAGGAGAAGGACGCTGATCCTTTCAGGAGAGGAAGGACGCTGTCCAAGGAGGACGCAGTTCTGGTCTGGCAGAGAAAACGCTGTTTAGGGAGGCAGAAGGACGCTGTCTAGCCCTAGAGTGAGGACGCTGTCCATTTCTGAAGGTAAGGGTTGCAGATCTGAAGGCTTATTGTTTATTAGATCTCATTTTTAAGATAATCTCGCAGATCTAGTCCCTATGTGGCAGTATCTAGTCTTGTGGCAAGGCAATCCGGGGGTTTTGCACTAGATCCACTTTGGAGAGTTGCGTATCCGAAGAAATATTGGCAGCATCTAGTTCGCATCCGAAGGGCCACCACCGCATCCACCCCCGTAGGCCGAGGATCCCGAAGAGGAGTTGTCGATTCAAGATAGATCCGATGTTTGGGTGGCGCATCCGACAGGGGAGGACGCAGACCGGGGGTGGAGAGAAGGATGCAGACCGGGTTTGGATGAGGTGGGGACCGTCGCATCCGAGTCTTTCAACCATCGCATCCACTTGGTAGGACGCCGATCTGAGAAGCGTACTCTGAGAGGCAAGCCCAACAAACCGTTTTCAGCCTTCGAAGGGTCGATCTATTGTCCGGAGGGCGCCGCGCCGTCACCAGCGTACGCGTTTTCTATTGTGGAGGGTTTGCAGTCTTCAGCCCCAGCACCAGCGCAGTTCATCTTCAGCTTGCAGAGCAGCTAGGACGCTGTCCTTGTTACAGCCATTTGTCTGTTGAGAGGGTCTCCACTTGCCTAGGCCAAGGATAGGTGCACTTGCTCTGATTTATTGTACTCCTCTCTATGTACTTTCTGATTAATAAAATGGCTCAGTTTCTGGTGTTCCATGTGATATGATTCAGTGATCTGGTTCATTATTATATTTTCTATATCTGCATTGGTGTATTTCTGTTTATTACTGGTTGTTCCCCTTTGGGGATATTACACTAAGTCCCTAATCATCAGCTTTGCTTTGATCTCTCCCTTCTTATACTTTGTTTTGGCAGCAGCAGTTGCAGTGGATGGAGGCTCTTGGATTTCACCCTGCACATAGTCCATGACATCTTGGTCTTCCAAATTAAGATCCAATGTCATCTTCCAAGCATGGAAGTCATCCTTCCTAGTCAATTTGTCATCGGCCTTAAAGCCATTGTAGTTTGAGGAACCCATCCTCTTCTTTGGTGATTGCTACAAATTAGGGCTTTGTCTTTACCTCAGCTCTGATACCATGTAAATTTATGTATATGTTCTATGCTTGATGCAACTTTACTTTTATTCCCAATATCAAACAGCAATCACATAAACAATAAAAAAAATGTTGATAGAACATACCAGTAGATCGACAGAAGACAATCCATAAAGATATAAGTGTGTTGGTGCGTTACGGCAGTCAATAGGATGCTTCAACCAGCAAAGTCTCAATAAGGTCAGCCAACCAGCAATGTCACACAACCCTCTAGGACAATCAAATGGTCAACTCAAAAGTCAACCCAAAAGTCAACGTTGTCAATCAACGATTAACGCAAATAGCAGCAGCAGCTAGGTCAACACTGAAAAGTCAAAGTCAACGTCTTGCCTTGGAAATAGTGCCAGAAAATGCGGATTAGGAAAATTGAACTTTTGGGAGAGTTTCAGGTCCTTTTGACCTTGTGTTGACCAAAGTCAACGCTGGTCAAAGTTTGCTACAGAAACCCTAGACCGAAATCAGAAATTTGCTACCGCTAGAATTTTCCTACGTGTGGAGAGAAGAGCCACCAAGGTCATCGAACTAATCAGATGAGGAGAGAGAAATGTGTGAGGATGAGATGAGTGAAAATGTCCTCCAACGTTGACCAATATATATCCATCAGTGAGGGTGTGTGACGCAACTGCTAGGGCACAAAACCTTAAGGCCGACCTGCACATATCTTGAATAAATTCAATATAAATGTTTTGCTCATCAGATCAAGATGATCTTTAGATCGATCTTGCACCTCTCCGAAAGAGGAATCCAATAAAAATATTGGTATCTTCATCTGAGCATCACACCATGGAGTTTGGACCTAGTTGTCCAAAATTAACACAATTGCATTCCTCCTTACTTGTTGTCGAGTACTTCTTAAACCCGTAGTATTTTTATGAGAAGAGCAAATTTAATGAGGATGGGGAGGTTGGCAGAGGACTTACGACATGCATTGAAAGGTGCTTCTCTGATCCAAATTTTCAAAGTCATGTCTTTTCCCAAACAAGATTATAGGGCACTAGCTAAATTATTTGCCTATACCAGTGCTATACGAGAAAGGTCTAAGATGTTGCTAGGTACCCTTTGAGGCTTGAAGGCTTCGTCAATTCATTAAATTTGTTTAAACTTTATTTTTTATGTTAGTGTTTTAATAATTTTTGTTGTCTTTTTAAGTTTTTACTATTTAGTATTTAGTACTTAGTAACTTACTACTCACGTGACACGAACACTTGCCACTTGCTAGGTTTTTGGTGGCAAAACTTTGGTAGTGATACGCTAGATTTGAAGAGATTTTCCATTCGAATCTTAAACCAATCATGCAGTGCTTCAGGTTGTGAGCGCAACTGTAGCATGTTAGAGAAAATACATTCTAAGAAGCGCAACTGATTGACACAAAAGCACTTAAATGACCTTGTATTTGTTCATTACAATCTACGACTTCGCAACAAGCAAATACTAGTTGAGAGCTTGAATTTGAAGGTTTCAAATTTAATAATCTGATTTGCACTTTAAACTTTAAACTTTAAAGTTCAAACTTCAAACTTTAATTCACACTTCATTGTTTCAATGTCTCATGATAATGACAGGTTTGGATCATTTACCAATCAACCTTGAAGAAATAGATCTGCAAACTACAAATGCATCAAATTGGGTCCAATTAGAGGAGGCTGCTCTTTTAAGCCTACATGACTTGGAGAACTTTGAGAGCCAAGCAAGCAAAGGAGTTGGAGGAATCGCTTCTATTTCTCACTCTTAGAGTCTTAGGCATGTAGTTACTGAATTTTTACTGATTAGTATGCAGTGTTCTTTAAACTTTTAGAAGCAGATGCTTCTAGTTCTAAACTTCTATGTAATCACTGGTTAGGAGTCAGGACTCGAGACTCAATACTTTGGAATCTGGATCATGTTTGGACTCATAACATATATGAGATACTTATTCATTCATGATATTTTGGACATCTATTGATATTATGCATTGTTTGGACATGGATTTATTGAATATCAATGAAAAATGTATTTTAAATTCAATATCTGTGTATATATTTATTTATTGAATCCGCCAATTTTTTCCCGATCCGATTCAAACTCTTCGCTCTTTTGCCTCACTGATTTATTGTCGATTCCGAGCTTGGTAATATTGTGTTAAATTAATAATTTTACTTTTAAATTTAATTATAATATTTAAATAAAATGAATAGTTACACACACACACACACACACACACATATATATATCAAGTGTTTGTTATATTAAATTAATAATTTTAACTTTTAAAATTTTAATTATAAAATTTAAATAAAATAAATATTTATACATATTTACATTAGTAGGATTGAAAGCATTAATTTTATTTAATAACATTATAATTACGAAATATTTAATATGTGTATTTTGAGAATGTCGAATTTTAAGTAATATCTTCCTTCTTAATAATTTAGGTACTTAACCCCTTTATCATTCATTTAAACATCTTTCATAATGATTTAATAAGTATACTAGTGCAAGGCATGCGATGTATGCATATGTAGCTAGCATATGCATACATCGTATGCATGCTAACACCCTTTTGCTTATAAATCAAAATGGGTCATTACAAATTATCCAAAAAATAAAATAAGGGAAAAGTAATTACCTTCCCACAGGAAAATTCATCAAAAATTATTTGAGGCTATTTTCAAAGGAAAAATTCAAGTCAAAGATAAAATGCCTCATTCCCAAGGGAGAAGGAGCCAGTCCAGAAATTCGTTGGGGCAGAGAAGACTATTTTCCTAGCATATTGAATTCTTTGGACAAAGAAGTTGAGAATTTTGCACAAGTAACGATAATTATATTTTTTGGAGGTCCTCCATTGTTCAAAAGTCAAAGTTTCACCCCTCCAACACAGTGAACAAGGAAGGTCGAAATTGTTTGGAGATTTGTTGCAACGAATCAAGGATCGAAATTTTTCTTCCAAGATCAAGCCATGGATCGATGCAACTACCCGTTATTTCCACTTGGAGGGTTTATTCCCTATCATTTTTTCTATAAAGGAAGCTCTCAAGCTCCTCATTGTAACTTCAACTATGTTGAAAATATTTTGTATAAAGCTAAGCTCTGTTGGAATTTTTGCATTAATAAAAAGTCTTTGGGGTTTCAATTCAAGGTATCTCTCGCTTAATGATTCATGGTGTATGTTGAATGGGTTTAATGCTCTAATTTTATGCTATTATTGAAGATTATTGTTCTATAGCCAGTGGTTGGACTATCTATTAGCACAAATATCTTGCTTTAGCTTTTGGGCTAGAATAAACACTTAGAAGTTGGTAGATCTAGCAGGTATCTCTAGATCTCTAGCATATTTCTGTGAATCAAATACCTATGAAGCTAATAATCTATCTTTTGAGTGTGTAGAGGTCTTTTCAGGTGATTAAGCCCTTGAGGAAAGCACAAGTTCATGGCCTTTGAGGTGACCACACCTTGTTTGGACTTTGAGCTTATCTAACAATCTATTGTACAGAGTTTGGGTTTGTACATCAAATTCAAAATTATTTCCATCAAATTATTTTTCAAAATATACTTGGGCTAATTAGATTTATATGCTAATTAGAGCTAAAAGTTCATTGTAGATTATTGTAAATAATTTGTAATATATTTTGTAAATTATTTTTAACCCTTATATATTATTTGTAAATAATAATTTTGGGTTTTATTTTAGAAATTTCTAGATCTTGTGTCTTGGGCTCTATTTATTTATCTTACAGGTGCTAAAGGATCAAATTTTCAAAGAGAAACTCAAGTGTGAAGATCCTAGCCCTCACCTAGCCTAGACGACTAGGGTCTGAGAGGGTTTCCAGCCTTGGAAGGCGTCATCCAGCCTAAAGGAAGAAGTCGTTCAGCCAAGAAAGGTAGATTTGTGGTCTAGAACCCTCAAGCTACAAGACCCAAGTGTTATTTTTGCAACGCCTAGCCTAGAAGAGGAAGCACTAGCCATAGAGAGCTTTTCATTTTTGTGCACTAGCCTAGCCTTGGTGCTGGAGGTCATCAGGGATAATTTTAAGAACCCCCCTAAATTTATATATATAATAAATGGGCGAATCCCCATGATACATAGGAAAAATGGAAGGCGATTTTATTAATAATATAATATGTACCTCAATTAGGCCTAGAATCCCTAGTCGCAAGCCTAATTAGGCCTTGAAGCCTTAGCCATAGCCTTTGGAGACTTTAAAAATTGGTTTGCAATTGATTTCAAGGGCTAACAATTTGTTTTGCAAGCTTAAAATGATTTTGGGTAAGGGTTTATAGTGTTTTCTCATTGTATTTTTGTCAACTTGTGGGCTAATCTTGGTTATGAAAGCTCATTATCCATTGAGAAGGGTTTAACTTTCAAGGGCCAAAAGTTTATTAACTTCATCACTATAGCCCTTGGAGGCCTAGCCACTAGCATAAGGAGGGCTAGAATATGATATTCCCACTTAGCAATGTTGCTAAGTGAAATATCAATATTGATCAATTTTGTCAATTTTGGGTTGCAACTTAGGAAAAGTGGGTTGTGGGGTCCCACTTGCAATTTTGGGCCAAAACAAGGCTCCAACATAATGAAAAAGGGAAAATCGAATTGCTAGTGGATGGTGGGGGGCACCCCCAAAGGGAAATACACTCCCCTTGACTAATACGCACTCATGGAGGGAAGAGAGATGAGGAGGGTCGATGTATGGAGGCCCACATGGAGAATTGGAGGCTCAAGGCTAAATAGGAGGTGCATTCATGACTTTGCGTACTTTTGATCATTTGACATTTACACTTACCTAGCACGCTTGTGCTCAGAGCCAAGTCTGCAAGTGTTGTTGAGCACACGAGATTTTCATGCAAGAATCTCACCCTACCTTCGATAGATTTTGAGTGCCAGCCCAAGGAGGTGATCTACACCGCGTTTAGGAGTTACCTAGGAGTTGGTTAAGCAATTCGTGGAGTTTTCCCAACAGATTGGGCACAATAAGGGAAATACGCATCATTGGGAGGAGCTAGTTGTGGAGCAAAGAATCCATTGGGCTTTCCGGGAGTGATTTCGGTCACCATTTGTTGGAGATTTGGAATGCTAGTCGAGCACGATTTTGAGGGAGTTTGTTGTGTTGGAGATTTGGAGTGCTAGTCGGGCACGACAAGTCGCTAGTCTTTGACACCAAAGGACAGACATAACATCACGTACAAGAGGCAAAGGTACAAAAGCAAGGAAATGCAACTACAGATTACTCCTAATCCAAAAACCCTTCAGCCAGAGGTTGAGGGACCAAATATGGTGGACACCACGGATGATAAAGTGAGTAAAGAGGAGGAGTTTTCCCAACACCTCCTGAAGGCTATCCACAATGTTACTAGGGGAAGTGATGAATTGAGGCAGTAGAACAGCAACAACAACAAGGGCAAGGGCGTTCATGGTGACATTCATGTGGGTGAGGGTGAGGGTACCTCGCATCATCAAGCAACAAAACCACCCAGCGTACCTCATGTCTCTAGCACACCAACTAGGTCGACTATCCATACATTTTTAGCATCAGGTGTTGGAGGGCCACAAGGGAAGGAGGACATGGCCATGGGAGACTATTTTGCAGAATATCAATCTTATGGGGTTGATGTCAGAGAGGCCATCACCTTCAAAGACTTTTTCCAACATAAGGGCAACAATAGGAGCAAGGGGCGGAGTGGAGGAGGCTACATGCATGGCACCGATTTGCAGCACACAATGGGAAGGTTATTCCTACCAACCTTTGATGGCTCGCCCAAGAGCTCAGCCAGGGCATGGGTTGAGAAGTTGGATGTCTATTTCCAACTTAACCAGATGACAGAGGTGGAAGTGATTGAGATTACCACCTTACACTTGGAGGGAGAGGCCCATGACTGGTGGTTCCATGGGTTGACCACTATAGGGCATGCAGGAGTTACGGCATATGAGGAGTTCTCACGTAGGGTACTGGATTGCTTTGAGAGGAGAGACCCGAATGAGCACTTTGGAGAGTTAACGCGGCTTAAGCAGGTCGACAGTGCAAAGACATACATCTTTGAGTTTTTGAGGATTTCAGTGATGGTGTCGGATTTATCGGAGACCAAGCAAGTCTTTTTGTTTTTGGAGGGGTTAGCAGAGCCACTAAGGGGCTTGGTGAGGTCCAACAGGCCCACCACTTTACAGGATGCAATCTGTAGAGCCCAAGATTTGCAAGATGCTCTTCCCAGGACCAGAGCATAGATACCCACCAGACCGGTCTTCCAGCAAAGGGGGAGAGACACTAGACCCCCACTATAGCGAGATACTCAAGGGTGTGGGCAGCTAGATGATGAGGCCAAGAGGGACCTCTGTAGGAGGAATTTGTGCTTCACTTGCTAGGAGCCATGGGCACAAAGGCACCGGTGCACCAAGGGCAAGGCACACTTCATAGAGGTATTTTCTGACAATGAGCTGTGGGATGATGTAGAGCAGGAGATAGGTGTTGGTGATGATGATCCACCGGTGACGAGAGGAGGTGGAGGACCACCACCCCCACCAAGAGGAGTACCCTTCTTTCCTATAGCATGGGTTATTGCTTCGCTTCAGGGAGTGTCAAAGTATCTTACTTTGAGGATTAGGGGCACGGTGCAGGGGTAGTGTGTTTCGGTGTTGGTAGACAGTGGGGCCACCCACAATTTCGTAGATGCCTGGATGGTGGAGAGGAGGGGCATACAGACAGAGTCCTTTGAGGGATTCTTGGTCTTCGTGCCAGGGGATCGTACCATGCAGTGCACGAGATACGTTCCTGGCATGACAGTGGTGATGGGGAACTACTCTATGACGGACCATTTCTTTGTGGTTGATGTCCTGAACACCAATGTGGTACTTGGTGTGTAGTGGTTATACTCTCTTGGGCACATCACTACTGACTGGTAGAAGTTGGAGATGGAGTTCACAGGCCTTGACAGGAAGATGGTTTTTTTGAGAGGCATGCACTCATACCCCCTGCAGACAATGTCAGCACATAGGATGGAGGTTGACTTGAGGCGTGTTGATATAGAGTGGACCATGGAGCTGAGGATATCTAATGAAGGGGGCGAGCCCACACCATTGCACCCAGACATCCAGGCCATTCTACACCGGTACTCGACTGTTTTGAAGACATTCCGCCAAGACGATCACCTAACAAAGGGTTTGAACACACTATTGAGCTAGAGCCAGGGCTGCATGCAGTCATCACAACCCCATACGACACCCCAAGTCTTATCAAGATCAGATTGAGCAGGCTTTTCATGAGTTGTTGGCATTTTGGCACATCAGGCCCAACTCTAGTCCCTTCGCCTCATCAATTGTCAGGGTGAAGAAGGATGGCACACTGAGGATGTGTATCAACTATAGAGCCCTCAACAAGAAGACGTTGAAGAACTGATACCCCATTCCCCGCATAGATGAGCTTATGGATGAGCTTAGAGGAGCCAAGTACTTCTCTAAGATAGATCTGCGTTCGGGGTACCATCAGATTTAGGTGAGGGATCAGGATATCTGAAGACAGCGTTCAGATGTCACTACGACCATTCTGAGTTCTTGGTTATGCCCTTTGGGCTAACCAATGCTCTAGCCACCTTCCAGTCTTAGATGAACCACGTGTTTCTCAAGCAACTACGCAGATTTGTGCTAGTGTTCTTTGACGACGTATTGATCTACAGCAGGACGTGGGAGGAGCACCTGCAGTATCTCGAGGAGGTGCTTCGCATTTTGGAGGGACAACAATTCTATGTGAAATTGTTCAAGTGTGAGTTTGGGTTGACCAAGATGCTCTACTTGGGGCATATCATTAAAGAGGATTGAGTGCAGGTGCATGAGGAGAAGATTAGAGCCATCCAGGATTGGCCAGTTCCCCGGAATGTGACCAAGCTGAGTGGTTTTGTAGGCATTTGCACCTATTACAGGAAGTTCATAAAGGGCTTCTAACAGCTAGCAGCACCTCTCACAGATCTGACCAAGAAGGGGGCATTCGCATGGACTGACAGGGCACAAGTAGCATTTGAGCACCTCAAGGATGTGATGAGCAGTTGCCCGATATTGACTCTACCCGATTTCACACAGCCATCAACTTGGAGTGCGATGCATCAGGTGAGGGCATTGGTGCAATATTGTCACAGGGGGGGCATCCTTTAGCCTTCGAGATTTGAAAGCTCCTTAGTCACGAGAAGTTGTACTCGATCTACGACAAGGAAATGTTGGCCATCATGCATGCTCCGGCCAAGTTCCGACAGTATTTGGTCGGTAACAGGTTCAGACTGAAGACTGATCATAACAGTCTTCACCAATTTCTGGGGCAGAAGGGCCTCGATGACAGGCATCAGAAGTGAGTCAGTGAGATTCAGGCCTACGATTTTGACATAGAATATGTTAAGGGAAAGCACAATGTGGTGGCAGATGCCCTATCTTGGAGGCCCACTACACTTTCCCTCATGAGCATCTATCATGATTGGAAAGGACAGTTGTTGGTGGAGTAATCCAAATATCGACAAGCGTGTGAGATATTGGAGGGTACCCATGGGGATATGTGCTACCGTGCGATGGCAGATGTCATTTACTACAAGGGGCGCATCTATTTGGTTCTGGGTTCACAATTGAGGGAGAGAATCCTCCATGCAACGCATGGTTCACCACTGTTAAGACACTAAGGGTTCCTGAAGACCTACACGACAGTCAGAGAGCGTTTCAAGTGGAAGGGCCTCAAGGGGGATGTGTTGAGGCATGTACAGGAGTGTGAGGCCCGTCAGAGGAACAAAGGGGATTTTACTCATCGAGTTGGGTTATTACAATCGCTCTGTATTCTGGAAGGGAAGTGGGAGAGCATCTCGATAGACTACATCACAAGACTTCCCATGGTGTAGGGCCGTGATTGCATATACGTAGTGGTCGACAACTTGACGCACTATGCCCATTTCTTCGCTATTCCCGCCAAGTACTCTGCTTCGCATGTTGCAAAGTTGTTCTTCAGGGAGGTTTTCCAATTGCATGGTCTCCCAAGACCATAGTGAGTGACAAGGACAGTCTTTTCATGGGGGCTTTTTGGTAGGAGCTCTTTAGGCTGGTGGGCACAGAGCTCACATCGAGTACCATCAACCACCCAAAAACCAACGGTCAGACCAAGAGAGTTAACAAATGGTTGGAGGGTTATTTGCGGAGGGTTATGTCTTGCCATCTTGATGCATTATCCATAATTTTGGGCATAATGGATTAGTTTTATAATTGAGAATGGTCTTGATTCCCAATTGTTGTATGAATCAACTGCTTCCCCACATCAATCATCATCTATTGCACCCTAATCACCTCATTCAAGGTTACTGCCATGTTGTTTGATTTTAACCTTTCTTTGGATCCCATGATTTCTTAGTTTTTTATTCTGGTCTTGTCATAGAATGAAGGGTTTCCCACAGGCTGAGCAAAGATTATGGCTCGAATACCACTGTAATATTCCTAATTGGAATTTAATAGCTAATACCAATTAATGGACTAGGAAAAATAAATAAACTAGAACTCATACACAATTAAAACACCAAAATGTCCAACAACACAATTTCAGCCATTTTATTAATTTTATGATACAAGAGTACATAAAATTAGCTGAAATTTTGGAACTTGGTCTTGCTATGCAAGCTGAGCAGAACCCGGAAAAATGGTCGGAACCCAAGTGGTACAAATGGTCAAGGACTGATCTGTGCACTATCTAGAAATAATATGCTACTGGCTACTTGCTAGAATGTTGATCTTAGGGTTGAATACTCCTCAGAATGCTCTGAAAATTTAGCTCTAAACTCCTCTTCCAAAACCCAGAAAAACCTAGAAACTGTTTGGCCCAACTCGAAGCCAAAACTGAGCCCACCAAGTGATGCAAATTCTCCAACTAACTAGCAATTCACCTTGCTATAAGAATGTAGATTTCAAGCCTGAATATTGCCTGAAAAATTCTATAAAATTAGCCAGAGACTCCTCTCAATAAACCCACAAAAACCTAGAAAGTGTTCGGGCAAAATCCACGGACCCCCAGTGACCCCCAACGAGTGTAAATTGCTCAATTTGGCCAGAAAACGCCCTACAGTTTAGATATTGCTGAATTTGGCCCAAATCTCCCTCCAAGAGATCCTCCCTGACTCCTGCAAATTTCTCCCCTCAATCACCAAGCAGATCCCAGCTCGAATGCTCCCCCAATTCTGAATCTATTCAAGTGCACAGAAGTTATCAGTAAACCCTTGCGTAGGCTCTAGAATAGATAAATTCGGTCCTCCAAAATGCAACACTCTCAGCCCTGTGAATCCCCAAGGAAAAACTCGTCCTCCTTATGGATAGTTCTCTGCAAAATTCTTGGGCCAAAACTCCATTGTCTGCTAGCTTCTCTCAGCCCCTTCAATTTTCCTTTTGCACCCCAAGAGAAGCACGCTCAAGATGGAAATAATATGCAATGTAGCTCCTAGAGAAGCCCTGAGATGGACTCCTTACTCCTCTAAGGTGACACTCCAAGTTCACCGAAGGTAGAGGTGGAATTCCGCTCAGAATTCCTGGTGCTAAACAACACTTTTCTTCTTGTGCTAAATAGCCCCAAGAGAAAATATAAGGTGAAATTTAATAGTCAAAAGATAATCCACAAAATGAGTCCATCCTCCTTTTATAACTTCTCTTCATACCTCTAGACTCTTTTTTTTAATATTATTTTATTGGTGGGGGCCATTTTCCACTAAGTTACTTTTGCCACCATTTTATAAAATAATAGTTTACCACTATTCTCCAATAAAATAATACTAGCTACCTTTCTCCAATAATATTTGCCCCTTTTAATTAATATTACTAAAATTGGGAAAAATTCCCTAATGACTCCCATGCTCACAAAATTGCAAATATTATAGTCCTCCCCGCCAAAAATTGCTTGTCCGCAAGCAATGCTCGAATAAGCGCTCCCTCTCTCTGCTGACCCAAACTGTCATTGCAAACAATACCGAGGTCCCAAATGTGCCACTGAGTCACCCTGAATATGTGCACCATCCTATCATAAGTGAATCCCTCGATAACAAGGTCCCATGCTAATCTCAAAAGGATGCCACCATGCCGATGTTGTGCCACTCTGATTACAACTGATTTCCCATTGTCCGCATACCATATCCTCCTCCCCTGGAACCCGATGGTGAAACACAAATAAAGGCCAAATACATCCTACCCAGGCATCTCCATGATGCCAAAGCCTACCCATCCAAAGCTAACCCCTAACCTGTGCAACAACAGGGAAAGCCTACCTCGCCATACAATGATGGCCTCCGTAAACCCCCATGTGTCAACCAAATAGTGAACTAGATCACTCTCTTCCATGACTCTGCTTATCACGAGACAGAGTGATCTATCAACCAACTGAATCCCTGAATCCCATAGCTAGACCTACTGCAACATAGATCTGACAACTGCTGGAATCCATTCATGCCTCATTTCTAGTCCCTGCATACAATCAATATATAGGCTCTATATATCATGAATTAATCTGATGCATGCTAAATTTCCCTGTGTGTGCCACTGCGTACTACTGATGACCGCTGGAAACCACATGTGCCAAATACCTACAACCTGAATGCAGCTAATAGATGAGTATCTAATACTCACAATTGACTCAGTGTATGTGGATCCATCCTGCCCCTGCCAACCATCACCACTAAGTCTGCCATCCTCACTCATTATAATGTGCCAATACAATGTTTGGAGATCGGACACATACTGGAAAATTGCCTCAGTCGTACACGGTATCCTCTACTCATGCATGGTCTTGACATGCCCTGTGGAAAGAGTGACACATGTCTCCCTTGTGACTGGCTCCCCAGGAGTAGGCTCAGTGATGAACGATATGCCAACCCTGCAGATGATCACCTCATCCCCCAAACTATGGTTGTCAACTCACGCGTTGATCCAATGCCATTGCTGAGAAGTCTCTCCCCTAGTGCGCTGAGTGTCATCCAAATATCTCGGGTGCGCTCCCCGTCCCTTGCTGCTCATGCCTAAAGTGTCAAAGGACAACAGCCAAATCGCCTGTGCCTGTAAGTGATGTAGAGGAGGGTTAGGCAGGTGATTCCCCATGGATACCATCAAGTAACGCTCATCTGCATTCCCGTCGATCCTGGGTGAACTACACCCAACAGTATGCCCGGTGCCTCCATCCATGAGTCTCCCTGGGGGCAACACTCCAAGACCCCATTGTGCAACACCATACGCCCCCGCATACCACCGAGCATCCCTGTACTCCTCGACATGCCACCGGCCACTGTACACCGCGACCTACCCCCATACATCGTTGGATACCCACTGCTATTGTTATCCCATCCTATATCACCTCGTGTCCTACCTGTGTCACCGTACTTGACACTCCCCGCGAGTACTCAATGCGATGAGAGCTACTCCTACTCCATAGTGTAAACCGACATGCTACAACACACCACCCAGCATCTCCATACCCCTCTGCAGACCACTAATCCTCGCTGCATAGCCCTGCACACCACTGGATGCTATGACCTAAAATTGGGTCTGTACGCATCAGTCTGCATCCCTCTACATAACATTGGAGCCTATGACATAACTTTGGGTGGTGTCGTGTACCACTTTCCCACTGTCATACCACCCTATAACATACGGTATCCTGCATGTGCCAAAGTATCCACCACTCTGCTAGTAAACCCTGCATGATGTGGGATACATCTCCCCATCTGCCCTGAAAGACCTGAGCGGCCCAACTCCTCACATGTCAACGGGAATGACACTACTGTGCCTATCCTCAGTAGCTCCAATGTCCAATATACCAATGAGAGAGCATAGTCTCCATGTAATGCCCTGTCTGGTGGCCTGTTAATGCCACCTCCTCCTACCAGCTCCTGCCAGAGTAGGCTAATCACCCTGTGACTCCACGCACAGTCAATATGCTAAAAAACTCATGAAATTTGCTTGCTCCCTTATCAAACCATCCTGTCACTAGTGTTGTTCGAGGCTCTAATGGAGATCTAAAAATGTGTGTGTGCCCAAATGTTGGATCCATCACGCAGCTACTACAATCACCTACCAGCTCTATGATGTGATGGGAAATCCCACCTGGATCCCAACAACAGTCTGCACCTCGTGTCCCTCTGGTAATCGATGGCCTCTGTTGAAATGTGGCCATGGATGTATCTAACCGCATAACCTACTCCATCGGGTACCAGCTCAGTACCTCTCATCATCCAATCCCAAAGGAGGGATCGAATGTACAATCCCCTGTGGAAGGAACAAGCCTTCCAAGTTGATGCGGTGTCATACTCAGCTCATGTCGCCCAGTCCTGCTAACTTGGCCATCCCCTCGAATATGTCTAGAAAACTTTGCCTCCCTCAATCTAATGCATAAGGATGCCACCATGCCAAAGTTGGCAAGGAGTCTTGTTAGCTAGTTCTCTACAAGTCTAATCCATTATTTGCCATCCAAGCTGATGTGGTGTCATATTCAGCTCATGTCGCCCAATCCTGCTAACCTGGCCATCCCCTCAAGTATGTCTAGAAAACTCTGCCTCCCTCAATCTAATGCGTAAGGGTGGGCTAATAACATTGTAGATCCTGTCAGTGTGCCTCTGAAGCAAACTGTGATGAAATCCCAACACGTGGTCTCTATGTTGCCCCTCATTAATGGCTAGCCCAAAGGATGGTTGCACATCCTCCTCCATCATGGACTCAACATGAGCCTCCAATTGCTCCTCCATAGACAACCCAACACACAAGACATGCTCACCAGTCAACTACAAGTGACTGTCGCCCGACAACTCTGTCATAGATCTAGATGCCTCTAGAGTCTATACCTATCAGTTCCTCATCAACGGTGTAGATGTATCCCGGCACCTCATCATCTTTGTAGTGCGTTGCTGTACTTAGGAGAACTTCGGTCACAACCCAGGACCTCAACAATGGATAGCATCTCATCAATGTTGATTTGTGAAGTACAGCATCTAAGTCTTAAATTTTGTGGAGAGGCATAGACACATGTATTCCAGATAACCCAGAAATCGTTTTTGGAAATTCCACCTAGAGACAGTATTATTTGATAAATTAATTATTTTTAATGTTACCCTAAGTCTAAACTTAGGAAATTAAAATAATTAATGGATATTAATCTAAACTGTGGGTGTAACTTCTAGAAGAAGACGAGGATCAAGTCAGAATGATATCAACCATTGATTAGCTTCTAATCAGGATAGTTGAATGTCAACGAGAGGATTATTTAAGAAATCTTGAGGCTCATTTGGAAGACACACCAGTGCAGATACTCAGTTGCCCAAGTAAATCGATTTTCTCAGTGACTAAAGTTCGGCAAGAGAAAAATCGATCCAGAGGGAGAGTCGCAGGTGGAGGAGAGACAGAGAGGGTTCAACATCAATCTGGGGTGCAGGAGCAAGTGACGCAGTGACAGGAAGAGACAGCGCAAAGGCAGGAAAGGCACAGCACAAAGGGGTGACGCATTTCTGCGCAGTACCCATGCAAAGTCGACGCAGTGATGACGCAGGTGGCCCTGGAGGGTCCTTCTAGGGTCATTTTTCATCTAGAAATTGTGAGAGAAATTTCTCCAGTGTTATCATAGAGATTCTCCTTATTACTGTTGATTGTAAATTGTACAAGAAGATTATTGTTAAAGAATAATAAAAACCCTCATCTGTTGCACCGGTTTTCCCACATTGGGTTTTTCCGGGGACAATTGTCCAAAAATCTCTATGTCATTTTGTGCTAATATTTCCTTATTATGTTGCTCAGTAATTCTATAGTGAAGACTGCAATTGAATTTATTTCAATAGTTACTGAAGAGATTTCTGTAAATAACTTATTTCTGAATAAGTAGGAGAAATAATATCAGATGTTGCAGTAGGATTTCAAGTGTGAAATTTTCACAATCAATGGGTGTATGCTCAACTGTCTCCTTGCCAACCATGGCCCCTTCAACTACTCTTCATCTTCTGCCTTAATCCTCCTCATCATCCCTGCATAATTCCACTGAATTCCCACTGATTCGTGCATGTCTCTTAGTTCACAGAACTCCCAAAAAGAGGGGGCGCCTTAATGCCATGTCCCAATGAATTGTATGCCCTCCAATTTGTTGCCAATAACTCCACATCAGTTGCAATCATGTCGTGCCATCTTGATGCATTATCCATAATTTTGGGCATAGTGGATTTGTTGTATAATTGAAAATGATCTTGATTCCCAATTGTTGTATGAATCAACTGCTTCCCCACATCAATCATCATTTGTTGCACCCTAATCACCTCATTCAATGTTACTGCCATATTGTTTGATTTTAACCTTTCTTTGGATCCCATGATTTCTTAGTTTTTTATTCTGGTTTTGTCATAGAATGAAGGGTTTCCCACAAGCTGAGCCAAGATTATGGCTCTGATACCATTGTAATATTCTTAATTGGAATTGTTGACCACTGGAGTGGCACCTGATGATAATGACAAGACTCAATACCCAAGGATGAACCAGAGGACACATGTACCATCAGATATCATCAATTCAACAGAGTTTTTAAACTCTAGTTCTACTTCTTATCATTTTCTCTTGTACCCAGATTTCACGCCCTATGGGGAATTGTAATAAGTGATGCTAGTAATGATGAATTTGAGTCAGTATTGAGTTTGTAACGGGCCTAGGTTGCTTGGAACCTTGCCAACAAGTGAGTATTACTCTGGGAGGTTTTTTTTATTCGGTTAATTATCATCTCCCTACCAGGAGTTAATAATTAATTGAGTTTTTTCCTCCAATTTTACCCCAAAGCCAGAGTACGGCTTGATGGTGAGGCCTTGGGTGAGTCCTAGTGTCTAGAGTCAATGTATATTACCATACTAGATCACACAAAAAATTTCGTGGAATTTGGTTAGGTCTAGGTAGTGATTTTTTAATTTTTTAGATTTCTCGCAAGTCGAAAATTGCAATAAAAATTGTAATTGAATTGTAATAAGTGTTGTCTAGAGAAGTTGTATGGGGTATGAGTAATCAAAATTACACCTCTCACGCTCAAATTTCTACTATGACACACTTTGAGGGGTTAAAAATGTGTTTTGAACCCTCAAAACCCACTTTTCCTAAGTTTAGTGGGAAATCTGGCAATTAATTAAGCCAGAAATTAAATAAATGGAGAAAAATAAATATCCACACATGCTAAATGAAGTGGAAATGAGGTGGAAAATTATGGAGGAGTTAAAGTGAAGTCCCAAGGTGATGTGGACTCTTAAAATCAAGGAAAAGACATGTGCTCAAATAAAATTGAATTTTCGACATTAAATGAGAGTTGCTTACTTGGAAATTCGAATTTGTGAAGTTAGTGCATATTTGGGAGGATTTGGGAGAATATTTGGTGGAGATTTTTGTGGGAAATTGTCCCCACATGGGTTACCAACCATATACACATGTCATTCCATCATAAAATTCGAATTTGGCACATAAGGGAAGAAGAAAATGATGTCCACTTGCCAAAATTCGATTTTTACCCTTGGCATTGGAGCTCCACTTACCAAATTCGAATTTGCCTTGAGATCTCCTCCCTCTCACCACTTGGCATATGGTTCTTCAGGATTTGCTCCCAACTTCCTATATAATGGAGCCATGGGCTCTCATATGGTATCATTGTTTACTAGCTATTGTGCTTGCAAAAGTGCTGCTACTTTGTACACTTTTCAAGACTATAAATAAAAAGACTTTGGGGGTCCATTCATGGGTGTTCTTCCTTTGGAGCATGGTTCATTTGAAGCTATTGCTATAATCTTTTCTATGCTTTGAGTTATTTCATTTTCCATTTATTCTTGTGAATTTTCTAGTACACAACTATCTTGTATTAGCATTTGATTTGAAAGTAAGCCCTAGAGGTTGAAAGTTCTAGTTTATTTTCAAATAAATTTCTAGAAGTTTCAATTCATTGTTTGTTTATCTAAATCTACATGGACTAATTTGTGACTTGAGTATTGTAGAAGAATTCTTTTTGGATCAAGCGTGAGGGGAAGTCTTTGGGAGACCAACTCACTCTTGAAGCACCTTCAAAAGAACTCTCATTTGTTATTTGGGTTTTCATTGTTTATCTTATGAAAAAGTGTCTTGCAGGGATTCGTTTGGACATAGTTTGTATGCATGCAATCATTTAAAAATATTTTACTTTTCATTGTGCGTCAGTGGATCATATTTTGCTATTTAAAGAGCTTAAGCATGGCTAGACAAAGAGGATAGTTTACTCATCCTCTTTGGCTTAGCCCTTTGTAAATTATTGTGCAATATTTTGTGATTTTCTTTGTTTAACACTTGGTTGGTTTTTTGTAGCCTTCTTTTTCTAACATGTTTTCTTGTAGCAACTTGTGGGATTCACCTTCAAGAAACTACTAACAAATTGTTGCAGGACCTTTGAGCTCTAATGTCAAACGAGGAGGACTCTCTCTTTTTCCTTTGGTCGTGGGTAGTTAAGGAGCTTCCTTAAGGAAGGTTGAGTTCCTTTTGTGGCTTCTTCCCTTTCTCTTGGTCGTGAGCATTGAGGAGGCTTAGCCTCTCTTCTTTACTTGTAAAAATATGATTTCTATTGAGCCTTTATATTGCAAAAATTTCTCATCAAGGATAAGTCTAAGACCTCAAGTTTCATTTGTAAAGGTTTTCCTTGAGCTTGTAGGAGGCTTCATAGTCTCTTAGTTCTAACAACTAATAAAATTTATGATTTTGGGATCATGGGTTTTACCCATTGGCATCTCAATTTCTCCATTTTTTGAGAGGACTTGTGGTGTGATTTGTTGATCTCTTTAAATTGCATGCATCTCATTTAATTGGTCAATTAAAATAGCCATGCATTTCATTCATTTCATTAACTATTCACTTTGATTTGCTACAAGTTTTAAGAGCATTTACTTTCATAGCAAATTCAGTTTTTTTTTATATGCAAGCATCTTTACTTGAGTTTATTTAGCTTGAAATCATACTTCAAATTTGTTTATGCTTCACCATTGAGCACACTCTACAATATTAAGTTTGATGCATCCAGTAAAACTACATTTTATTTTATGACAAACAAATATATTTCAAGTTGAAGTTGAATTTTCATTTTCATGTTAATTTACTTTTAGATCTTACATGCTCTAAGCATCACTAAAATTTACCTCCAACTTAAGTTGGTTGAATAGACGTTTTAGGGACCCTCTACCTCTATGGACTCCTCACTGTGAGATCCAAATATTTGGGCGAGGGTGACGTTTGAGAATTAGAGTTCAATTGTAACATTTCTTTAGAACTAATTAATAAAATAAACCAAGAGCACTATCTCATCACATTTACTTGCAAATTTCCCAATTTTTTTGCTATCTTGATGGTTTAAAAATTCACATGCAAATATTATCTCAAAAAGCACTTTGGATGCAAGCATTTTAATTCCTTAAATTTTGCAACAAATTTAATTCTATGGTACTTGGAAAATTACTTACTTTTGCAACTTCATTGCATGTTGTCATTTTAATGATCATTATGCTTATGGATGATTGATATATCTTGTTTCATTGGAAAATACCCTTATTTGATGTTGCAAATTTAATTGCATGTGTTTATCTTGGTCTAACATTTGAGTTTTTCTATCATCTCATTTACATTCTCCAAAGTAGAACACTAATTGTTTCCTTTTGAGCAAGATAGTTTCTCATGCTTTGATTCATAAATCTATTTATCTTGAGAGCATTTCTGATATCTTGTGCTAACAGTCTTTTGTTTCCATTTCAAGATTATTGTGTTCTCATCTCTTTGAGCATTTATTTTACTTTTGAGCATGTTATTTGTAAAGGCACTGGTTAAATGGTTTGTCATTATTTCAAAGTTGCTCATAAATGCTCATGAATCTTCAAAAGTAATCCAATTTCACTCCAATATTCTCCTAGAAATGCAAATATTTAACCTAGTTTTCCATTTAGGGACCACCCCCCATAGCTAACCTAGGAGATAGCTTAAACAGAGAGAGTTGGGATTAGTGTGACAGCCCCTTCTCTGAGTTCCTTGCCACCAACCACACCTTGTGGGGTTAAAGGTTTTTCCCGCTAACTGTAGGTAAGTGTAGGCGGCAAGCGATAACAGGAATTTAACAGTTAATACCAAACAATGGACTAGGAACAATAAATAAACTGGAACTCATACACAATGAAAACACCAAAATGTCCAACAACACAGTTTCAGCGATTTTATTAATTTTATGATACAAGAGTACATAAAATGAGCTGAAATTTTGGAACCTGGTCTTGCAATGCAAGTTGAACAGAACCCGGAAAAATGGCCCGAATCCAAGTGTGGTACAAATGGTCTGGGAGTGATTTGTGCACTATCCAGAAATAATATGCTACTGGCTACTAGCTGGAATGTTGACCTTAGGGCTGAATACTCCTCGAGCTTTGAAAATTTAGCTCTGAACTCCTCTCCCAAAACCCAAAAATTGTTTGGCCCAACTCCAAGCCAAAACTGACCCCACCAAGTGATGCAAATTGTCCAGCTAACTAGTAATTCTCCCTTCTATAAGAATGTGGATTTCAGGTTTGAATATCGCCTGGAAAATTCTATAAAATTAGCCGAAGACTCCTCTCAATAAACCCACAAAAACCCAGAAAGGGTTTGGGCTAAATCCATCAATCCCCAGTGACCCCCAATAAGTGTAAATTGCTCAATTTGGCCACAAAACGCCCTACAGACTGTTGAATCTGGCCCAAATCTCCCTCCAAGAAATCCTCCCTAACTCCTACAAATTTCTCTACTCAATCACCAAGCAGATCCTAGTTCGAATGCTCCCCAAATTCAGAATTTATGCAAGTGCACATATGTTGTTAGTAAACCCATGCGCAGGCCTTGTAATAGATAAATCTGGTCCTCCAAAATGAAACACTCTCGGCCCTGCAAATCCCCAAGGAAAAACTCATCCTCCCTATGGATAATTCTCTGCGAATTCTTGGGCCAAAACTCCACTGTCTACTAGCTTCTCTCAGCCCCTTCGAATTTTCTTCAGCGCCCCGAGAGAAGCACGCTCCAACTGGAAATAATATGCAATGTATCTCCTAGAGAAGCCTTGAGATAGACTCCTTCTTACTCCCCTAGGGTGACACTCGAAGTTCACCAAAGATAGAGGTGGAATTCCGCTTGGAATTCCTAGTGCTAAACAACAATTTTCTTTTTCTGCTAAACAGCCCCAAGAGAAAATGAAAGGCGAAATGTAATAGTCAAAAGATAATCCACAAAATGACTCCATCCTCCTTTTATAATTTCTCTTCATGCCTCTAGACTCCTTTTTTTTAATGTTATTTTATTGGTGAGGACCATTTTCCACTAAGTTACTTTTTCCACCACTTTATGAAATAATAATTTGCCACTATTCGCCAATAAAATAATACTAGCCACCTTTCCCCAATAATATTTGCCCCTTATAATTAATATTACTAAAATTGGGCAAAATTCCTTAGTGACTCTCATGCTCACAAAATTGGAGATATTACAATTGAGGAGTAGAGTCATTAGGGAGTTTCTGATCGGATGGAAGAACTTGCCCGATGAGGATGCCACTTGGGAGGGTGAGAAGATACTACAGCATCCAACATTGCAGTTGCTTGAGGGAAAGCAACATCTTGGCGGGGAGGACTCTGATATTCCCACTTAGCAATGTTGCTAAGTGAAATATCATTTTTGATCAATTTTGTCAATTTTAAATTGCAGCTTAGGAAAAGTGGGTTGTGGGGCCCCATTTACAATTTTGGGCCAAAAGAAGACTCCAACTTAAGGAAAAAGGGAAAATCGAATTGTTAGTGGATGGTGGGGGCCACCCCCAAAGGGAAATATGCTCCCCTTGGCTAATACGCACTCATAGAGGGAAGAGAGATGAGGAGGGTCGATGTATGGGGGCCCACATGGAGAATTGGAGGCTCGAGGCTAAATAGGAAGTGCATTCATCACTTAGGGGAATTTTGATCATTTAGCATTTACACTTACCTAGCACGCTTACGCTGAGAGCCAAGTCTGCAAGTCTTGTTGAGCACACGAGATTTTCATGCGAGAATCTCACCCTACCTTCGGTGGACTTCGAGTGCTAGCCCAAGGAGGTGATCTACACCACATTTAGGAGTTACCAGGGAGTTGGTCAAGCAATTCGTGGATTTTTTCCCAGCAGGTTGGGTGCAGTAAGGGAAATACGCATCACTAGGAGGAGCTAGTTGTGGAGCAGAGAAAACATTCGGCTTTCCAGGAGTGATTTGGGCCACCATTTGGTAGAGATTTGGAGTGCTAGTCGGGCACGATTTTGAGGGGGATTGTTGTGCAATTGATCCATCATCAGGGACTGCATGGGCCTGCGCAGTGGTGTTTTCATGCCACACGTGGGAGCTTGGGAGAAGGCTAATTTGGGTGTTGGGGTGAGTTGATAATTTTGGAGACTTCCGGTGGAGAATTTCGCTGGGCCTTGCTGCCATTTTGGGGGCCTCAGACAATGTTATTTTCTAGAGGATCGATTTTCCCAACAGTTGGAGGAGAGCGTGAAAATTGTGGCTAATTTCGGAGGTCAGCATTGGACCAAACCCTTTCTGGGTTTTGGCGGGTTATTTGTGGGGAGACCAAGGTTAATCTCCCGTAATTTTCTGACCACCGGAGGAGGGCCAAACAACAATTTATTCCCACCAGCAATGCAGTTTTCTGGGACCAGCGCAGAGCATTTGAGGGGAACATCTTCCTAGTAGTTGAGCAATTGATTCCAACACCTGGGCCTTGTTAGTTCGCCTTGGGAAAGCCCAGGTGCATACATTCCAAGCTTATATTGTAGCCCCTTTGCCTTATAATCAAATGGCTCATTTCTGCGCAGTTTTTGAAGTATTTCTGAGTATTTAATTTTGTGTGAAAATTTTGTGTTGTTTTTTCTATGCGTGCTTTGTTTATCATTGTTAATTTTCCTTAGGGATATTACATAAAATCCCTATCTGTGAGGCCTAAAGCCTCTTTCCTACTAGGCTGCAAGCCTCATTGGGCTTCCTAGGCCTAGCCACAACCCTTGGAGGGATAGATCCATCGTATACATTTGTTTTAAGGCTAATCCATTGGTGTTGCAGGTCTTTTCTGAAGGGTTGCAAGGCTGAGACATCAAAACTTTAAGCCCTAGTCTTGTTAGCTAGTTCTCTACAAGTCTGATTCATTATTTGCTGTATTTGGGCTAATAATTTGTGGTTGCAGTAGTCCAAAGGGTCTACTCTTTGTGTTCCAAGCTAAGAATTTGTGAGTGCAGGCATTGGAGGAGTGATTTCTCTCTTATCTCCACTAGGCCTAAGGGTTTGTTCCTCTTGTCCTCATCCTTCTCTTTTCACTGTCAAAATTTGTATCAGATCTAAAGGGTTAACAGCAGTGGCATAAGTGGTATAAGTGGTGATACATTATCATTAAGAAAGGGTCTCAAAACTAATCTAAGCAACCTTAAGATCCTAAAGTAATTCACTAATAAATTTAAGAGAAAAGTTGTCACTGTTTTGTCCCATTTGCAATTAAAATATTGGACTGATATCATTGTTAAGGATGGTCTGATCAGATTTTAAATAAGTGCCTAAGATTCAATTCTAATAAGCCCTACAAGCCTAAAATTCATTTCATAATTGCTTAAAGTCTTGTCATTGGAATAGTGAATGCATTCAAGTGAATTGTGGGATTGATATTGCGTAAATTTGTGGGCTGATCTATAACAGTGATATAGTGTAAAAGGAGCTCTTGAATATCTTGAATTACATTGGTGTCTTGATAATAACCTTCCATTACATCTCTTACACCTCTTCTTGCACCATTGCAAAGCATTGCATTGGCATTAGAGTATCTCTCTCATGGGTAAAGAGCTAATTGCATTTTGCATCCTTGCATTCTTGGCAAAACACTTTTAGCAATCTCATATTTTCTCATGCTTGTTATGAATTGTGCTTAAGAGAAATTGTTCTTGTATCTAATTGGTTCATAACATAACTAGTGAGTGGATATTGTTTATAAATACCAAGTAACATAAATATATATTGCTCTCATTATTGTGCTCCAAAGAAGAATCTAATAAGCTCTTGAAGTAATTGGAATTGCTAATTGTGTTTCATTGGAATTGTTTATCTTGTTTCATTGATAAAGTCTTTCAATTGCCCTCCAAGTGCTTCATCTAATTGCTCTTGTATTGAATATCACTTTAAGAATTTGAATCTCGAGTAATTTACCTTGTTGAAGTATTTAATACATCAAGTAATCTCATTGAATCAACGACTCACATCTTGCATATTCATTCTAGGGTATAAATGCATTTCTAAAACATAAATCCAAGCATAAGTTTGGTTGTACGAAGATAAGACCACCTTCTTCAAACAATTTGAGGACTCTAGACCCTCATTCGCAGTTAATATAGGTGACCTTGCAGTTCTCTTGCGGGCAAACCCTTGTAGAAACGAAGACACCTAGGTGGTTAAAACCCCACGAGAGGGCTTCTCTCTACAACTTTCATTTGAGACTAGTTCTGAAAGAATTGAGAAGAAGGATTCATTTAGATAGGGAATCTAACTAAAATTTACCAACATCTTGCATCTCACATGGATTTAGGTCCTGCATTTCATCTAGGATAGAATTTGCATCCCGCAGCAACTATTTATCCAGTGACTTGGAATTATAATTCATATTGAGCAAGTAATAAATTTTTGAAGGCACCGGTCTCTAACTTATAATCTTAAGGAATCTAACTAAAATGTGCTTAATAATCACACTCGCTGCTTAATCTCAACCAAGTTGCTAGGCCATTCAGTGGTGTCTCCTTGACTTGTTGGCTCCCAACAAGCCGTTCATTTTCTAATCCATAAGGACTACCCGCCTTAGCCTGCATCTAGGAGACAACTTAAACAGAGAGGGCAGGAATCAGAGTGATAGCCCCCACCCTGAGCGTTGTCACAATTTTGTGTACAATTTGAGCAACAACACCACATATCAAATGTCAATTGAGATGTCACCCTTTAGGGTGTTATATGGCTATGATGCATTATCATTTGCAAACATAGTGTTTGGAGATAGTCGGGCCCAAATGGCCAAATATTGGGTCCAGGACTACCAAGATATCCTTAAGGCACTCAAGGATAACCTTCACACATCCCAAAACCAGCAGAAGTTATATGTTGATCGGCATAAGGTTGACAGGAGTTTCAAGGTAGGAGACATAGTGTTCTTGCACTTGCAGCCATATAGGCAATCTTCCCTCAAGCACAAGGGCGCAAAATAATTAAAGCCACGGTTTATGGACCTTACCAGGTCAACAAGAGAGTAGGACAAGTGGCCTACGGGTTGGAGCTCCCAAAACGAAGAAATAAACATAATGTTTTCCATGTGACTTGCTTGAAGAAAGCAGTTGGACAATAGATTGTTACTTCATCCAAGTTACCTCCCTTGGATAAAGAAGGACATTTATTACTGATTCTTGAGGAGATATTGAAGGTGAGGGAGAGAAGATTGAGGAGCATAATCATTAGAGAATATCTTGTGCGGTGGAAAGATATACCCTCAAAGGATGCAATGTGAAAAGGGTTGAAGATATTGCAACATCCAAGACTCAAATTGCTTGAGGACAGACAATTTCGGGCAGGGAGGACTGTGATGTCCCCACCATTTTGAGCACCAAGACATTATTCCCATTGGCCTAATTGTCTCCCTAGGCTAAAAAGAAGGGAAATTTTCCTAAGGGAGCTGAGGAGTTTTGCAAATTTTGGTCTTACTATTGTTTTTTGTAAAAATGTGGCAAAAGAGTAAAAAGGTGGCAAACAAGTTACTCATTAATAAAATAGTAGGAGTTTTAGAAGACTCTCTCAAGTATTATGAAAAGGGAAGAGACAACCATTGAAGGGCATCATGTTATGTGACATTTTCTTGGTCTAGCTTTGGCTAAAGTGAGTTTAAGCAGCAAGGGTTTCAGGCAAGACCCGCATACTGGTTTTGATGGACACCAAATTGCTACCCTAGCCGATACCTGTTACCGCTCAAACTAGCAGGGGTCCTAAGAGGGGATCCTTGAAGGGTTGCCACTAGGTCAAGGGCAACAATGGAGCAATAGTGTAATATCCCAAATGGGATATTTCGACCAATTTTGCAAAAAATAACTTAACCTAACATTTTGCCATAAAATCAACATTTATTTAATAGAAGATTGCCATGTAAAATAAGACATATAAAGATCATGCAATTCCATAACACAATGATGCAGTAACTAATCTTAGCTTTATTATAACACAACTGGGGTTTACATGCAGGAAAGATAAATAGTTGACATAGATGAGATATAATCCGGCCTCAAGGATCTGTTGCACTACGCTGGCCTCCAAAACTGAACTATTGCACTCACCCTCCGGCAACAGCTGCCACTGAATCTACTGAAAGACAATGAAGCACCAATTGAAGATCTGAATGATCCTCACTCCAATATCCCTGAAGCTTTGCAAAACTCATGAATGAAGTCTCCTCAAAGAGAGTTGGGTTTTCGTCCAACACTCGACAATACACCCGAGGGTTTCCGTCCTGGGGCTACCAATGGAGAAGAGAACCGGGTTCTCAACCTCACATACAAGAAAAGATATCAAATCCAAGATATTCCTCAATGGCCTCCTCCTTTTCTTTTATAGATGTCATGGATCCTTCTAGAGCCTTATTTTATTATTATTTTAGTCATGGAGCACGTTTCCCTCTTATTTTCCAATTAAAATATTCCTTTTTAATGTCAGAAAGAGTAAATTGGCTACCATGTCTCGTCAGGTCACTGAAAATCATGTCCAACCACCCCATCATGTAGGTATTCTCGTCCCAGTTCCAACGAACTATTACACTAAGGTGTTCTATCACGTATTCCTCCCGGAATGCCACCTTGAGCGTAATTAATTGAGTTAAGCCCAAAAATAACTCAGTTTTCCGAAAGTTGTCGGAATGCACCAGAACGAAAGGCAAAGGATGCGGATGATGGAATATATCAAGCGAATGCCACCGGTCCTCACAGAAAATCCTCAGAATTCCTCCAAAAAGCCCCTGGGCCCATTGATGACACCAACTTGTACCTATGACCTGTCTACTCCAACTCTGGGAGTCCATCCTAACCATGTCATAGGTGACACCAAAAAAAGGAATATTACAGACCTTTCGCCCCAAGATTGCTTGCCCTCAAGCAATCCAAATATGTGGGCCACCCTGTTGGCCTGATGCAACTGAGACCCAATGCTCAAATCCCATACAAACCCCTGGGTGCTACTATGCTCCTGTGTCAAGTCACCTGGAACAGACCCCTCAATGTCGAGATCCCAAACTGATCTCTCACCACGCCTATCATCAATCAATCCACCCGTATCCCAACACCACCATGGCCAATCATAGCTCGCATCCCATGGCTCGGACTGCGCACTGTCTCTAGCTGTAGTTTCTACCCCATGGAGCAAAGACCGCCAACAAGCATCAATGCTCCATGGCTACTGTTGTGTTGTAGCTCTGACTGTATAAGCTGCCCCACCAACTACGTACCAAATCATCACCTCTCTCGAATCCAACCCTGACTCAATCCAATGCTAACCCTGCCTTCCCGAAGTCAAGATGGAATACTGAAGAGTTGTCGACATGTGCCCCACTACCATCTGGAAACTGTAGTATCTGTCATGTCTACGAGTCCCTACTCCGCTATGCTCCTGACTAAGAAGATCGTACCATCAATAGGATACCAACTCATGATCTCCCGCCAATCTATCCCAGAAGAACAATCAAATGCAGTGACACCTACATATATAACAAGTCTCGTGTGAGGTTGCCAGTTCAAACTCAACTTGTGTTGCCCCATCCCGTCTGCTGACAAGATCTGCCTGCAGAAGAACGCCCCTCTCTCTATAATGGGCCAAAGTGGGCAAGATATGCTGCAAGCCCCATTGATGTACTCCTGGAGAGTGTTGCTCCCTAAAAGTACCAATGTGCATCTATCTACACCTCACACTCCTGCTATCTACTAGCCTCCTACAGGATTACCCCATCAACCTCCAACGTCTCCCAAGGATAAGTATCTACAACTACTGCCACCCTGCTAGATGCCCGTACATCCATCACAAACTCAATGTGCGCCTCCATCTGGCTCTCCCCCAAAGGACTATCATGCATGATGCGCATAGCCTCCTCCTCAGCTAACTCATGCTCCACCATATGCTACTCCGGCTGAATCATCACAAGTGACTCATCATCCAGGATATCTCCCATAGAGTCCCCTGACTGCTCACCTTGCATACTTGAATACAACTCCGGCCTACTGTCATCAACTCCACATGACTGCTCATGCTCCCCAGAAGCATCCTCATATGACCCCATGGACTCATCCAAAGAAGAGTCCTCATCGTGACATACAGAAGGAACGTCCTCCTGCTCTACCTCTACCACTTCATCTGCATCTCTCAAACATGAGTGATCAGGCCCCCAAGGTTCTTTGCAAATGAAGTAAAGTCCCTTCCTCCTCAGCTCATTTCTACTGCCTGATCCACCAAACTGGAGCAGCTCCTCCCTGGTTAACTGTCTCCTGAAAAGCTCAATGTTTTGCTCAACCAACCCTTGGGCTAGCTCATAAGCAGCAAGTGAGACCAACTGATCTCTCCTCCAAATGCTCAACAACCTAATCTACAACTCCCGACAAACGTCATCGCAATCTCTCATACATGACAACAGGATGGACTGCATGTGTGCTATGACTGTGCCAGGATGATGTCTCCTAATGATGAAGAAGCATTGGAACATCTGCAGAATCAAGCCATCACACTCAAGATCAAACATGATGTCATATGTTTTGAACTTGGCCATACCTCCTAAAATCTCAAGCTTCTTCCCAAAGGTAGAGACTACACTGTTGTCCAAATCCTGAAAATTCCCCACTACTAACTTGAAAACTTCCCTCATAACATCATCACTAAAAAGAGCTATAGGTGCGGTCAACCTCATAATGTTACTGAGGCATGATGCAACTGGAAGTTTGAACCCTTCACATGGTTCCTCCAAGAACTTGGGTTGTATAAGAGAAAGCATAGCAAGTTTTAGGGCCCAAATCGGTCTCTTCCCTTCTAACTAGCTCACTTTGGAAAGGAGTTTATCTAGTTCATCAAGTTTGGAAAGAACCTTCCATGTGACCCTCATGTGCTTCAAATCGGTCCCAAGAGAAAAAATCTTGTGTTCTATTTCCTGCCCCTTCTGCAAATCTTTTGGTGTTTCTTTTGGAAGAATGGCATAGATCCCCTTTGACAAGGGTCTACTATTCAGCTTTGTTTTCTGGTCTAATGATGCCTGATGGTTCAAGGAACCAAATTTTGTTGTTATTCTTCTCAATCTATTTAGGAATCCCTCCATGGTTTAGCCCAATGATGACAAGAAATTCTGAGATAATGAAGCCATCGTTTGATGTTTTCCTTGGGGAGGTGTTTTGTCAAACAGTTTCATGCACACATTGTTGTAGGTGCTTTTCTCACAGGTTCAACACATAGTGAGTAGTGTGCACCTAAAGTAAGGTCTTCAAAGTATGTAACTGATATATTTAATTACTCTGAAATTTATCATAACTAAAGCAAACTAAAACATCCCCTTACATTCATTTTACATTCATTATTCAAATGGATTTGAAAATAGATCAGAAGAACCTGATTATTTTTCTCCAGAAAGATGACCTTTGCTTTGTCCATTGTCCTGCCATATATATAGATATCATTTTTCCAATCAGTCATATCCAGCAGTGCTTTTCCATCCTCAATATGACCCAGGCATGAAGGAAATGTACCAATAATTTCTGCATAGGACCAACAAGGAGGGATGCCCTGGAAATATGATGGCTGCCAGCAAATGTTACATATAGTTTAGGTACAGTTCCGGTAAGTGATGTTTGTACCAGACGCCCAAATGTGTCAACTCCTCCAAATGAGAATCTGTGGCTGTTAACCTCGATTGCTTAGGCAACAAACAGGTTGAAAATACATGGTCCAGCACTGGGAATATTTGCCTCCTTCTGCGCAGGAGACTCAAGTCCTTGCTCGTCTTGGCAAGTGAACCGGTCGTAAGAGGCGGCTCCACGAATTGGCTTTGGAACTAAGACTCGGTTCCAACAATTATAATTTTGTTGAAATCACCTTATCACACGATCTACAGTCGCGCTCTTGGACCAGACGACTTCTCGAATTCATTATTCTGTTGGGCACTATCACGCACGACCCGCTGTGAAAATTAAGGATGTGATTGTATGGAGTTTTGACGTGGCCAAAACAACTGAACTCGCTAATGAACTCAGCCCTGCAACAGTTAATCGCCTTGGTCCCCAGTTGTCGCGGTCACCTGCTTCTCATGCCTTTCGTCCTCCACATGCACTGTCAAGATGTCGCGACCTTTGTAATTTTGATCTCACGATGGTTAATACTTTGTCGCGTAGCTTTGAAAGTTGAGTGCCCATAAAATAACCGATGTCGCCAAGTAGTCTGACGTCGTCGACCACCCGAATTCACGCGGCCCCAAGTCTCATCCTCGAGGGCTCAATCATCATGCACGTGGGCTCGATCTGATCTAGCGTATGGGAATTATTGTTGAGCAATGCAGCCCCACTGCAGAAGAAGAGACGGGTCTCACCCCTCTCCAAACTTTGAATCGATCAAGTTGACTCTCGATCTGCTGTCGACTTCTTCGATTTCCAAAAATACTTGCAACAAATATTCTTGGGCGTAAGATCTCTTCGGTACTTTTAAAATAATAGCATAGTTCTCCCCTAATAATGTGTCACTGCTTTATACATGATGGTGACGGCCCGATCCGAGATGCATGAGCTTTTTAATATTACTGATTTGGACTCCTTATGGTACTTGCATAGTCAAATACTAGTGTTCCTTTTGAACAGATGGATGGCTGTGCGCGACATGCATGGGTCCAACCTCTCATCTACACACATATGTCTCCCTTTGGTCGAAGTCAACTCTTCCTTTGGTCGATTTTTTTCTTGCATTTGCTTCCTTCAATTATGCCTAAGGCACTTTCAATTCAGGCTCTTCCAATATTGAACTCCGCTCAATAAAACTTGTGGGCTCCTGCAGAAAATTTAACACCTGTGATAAAGTTTGACTCGGCCCCCTTGCATAATTTTAATATGGTAGCTCCTTGCTCAAATAATTTCACGGCCCCTTTTTCATAACAAACAACTCGACCCTTTGTCGACTCCCCCAATTCGATCGTGGACTTTAAGGTATGATTCTGCTCCAAATAATGGGATGGAAATAAAAATCACATGTTCGGCTCACTTGTAACACTGCGATTTTGTTGAATGTTTAATAAATAGGACACAATTTTACATGGCTTGCAAGAAGATGTCTCCAGCAATTTTTGGGCACATAAATTCTTGAACCCACGAATTGATCTACAATTAAACCTCGAACTTGGCCTTTCAAGATAACCCATGGCTGAGCAAAGATCAAAGATCTGATACCAATGTAATATCCCAAATGGGATATTTCGACCAATTTTGCAGAAAATAACTTAACCTAACATTTTGTCGTAAAATCAACATTTATTTAACAGAAGATTGCCATGTAAAATAAGACATATAAAGATCATGTAATTTTGTAACACAATGATGCAGTAAATAATCTCAGCTTTATTATAACACAACTGGGGTTTACATGCGAGAAAGATAAATAGCTGACATAGCTGAGATATAATCCGGCCTCAAGGATCTGTTGAGTTGTTGCACTGTGCTGGCCTCCAAAACTGAACTGTTGTGAACTGCTGCACTCACCCTCCGGCAACAACTGCCACTGAATCTACTGAAAGACAATGAAGCACCAATTGAAAATCTGAATGATCCTCACTCTAGTATCCCTGAATCTCTGCAAAACTCCTGAATGAAGTCTCCTCAAAGAGAGTTGGGTTTTCTTCCAACACTCGACAATACACCCGAGGCTTACCATCCTGGGGCTACCGATGGAGAAGAGAACCAGGTTCTCAACCTCACATACAAGAAAAGATATCAAATCCAAGATATTCCTCAATGGCCTCCTCCTTTTCTTTTATAGATCTCATGGATCCTTCTAAAGCCTTATTTTATTATTATTTTAATCATGGAGCACTTTTCCCTCTTATTTTTCAATTAAAATATTCCTTTTTAATGCCGGAAAGAGTAAATCGGCTACCATGTCTCCTCAAGTCACTGAAACTCATGTCCAACCACCCCATCATGTAGGTATTCTTGTCCAGGTTCCAACGAGCTATTACACTAAGGTGTTATATCACGTATTCCTCCTGGAATGCCACCTTGAGCGTAATTAATTGAGTTAAGCCCAAAAATAACACAGTTTTCTAAAAGTTGTCAGAATGCATCGGAACGAAAGGAAAACGGTGCGGATGATGGAATATATCAAGCGAATGCCACCGGTCCTCATAGAAACTCCTCAGAACTCCTCCAAAAAGCCCGTGGGCCCGCTGATGACACCAACCTGTACCTGTGACCTGTCTGCTCCCAACTCTGGAAGTCCATCCTAACCATGTCATAGGTGACACCAAAGAAAGGAATATTATAAATAGCCCACTGTCACCTTAGCTAAGGCTCCCTACTCTTTACAGACTTTCACCGATGGGAGGAGGCCCGTTATAATAAGGATCACGAATTTGAATGAGATCCACCATGGCTACATTTCTAATTATGAACTGGTTGTTGATATTTATGTGAGGAAAGTTAGAAATTGGAATGACTGAGAATCCCCTTGAAGAGGGAGCACTGATTACATAGCATCATGGATAGACCATCTCTTGCAGGCTGCGTCGTGAGACATTGTTATTTGGGAGATGTATTGATGGTTCCTCCTATAGGTTGTGTGTTATGAGACATTGTTGTCCGGGAAATGTATTGATGGTTCCTCCCATAAGTTGTCTGCCATGAGACATTGTTGTTATGGAGAAGTATTGATGGTTCCACCTGTAGGTTGCGTTGCGAGACATTGTTGTCTGGTAGATGTATTGATGGTTCTGCCTGTAGGCTGTGTGTTGTGAGAAATTGTTGTCCAGAAGATGTATTGATGGTTCTTCCTGTAGGCTATGCGCCATGATAAATTGTTGTCCGAGAGATGTATTGATGGTTCCTCCTGTAGGTTTTGTGCCATGAGACATTGTTGTCCAGGAGATGTAATAATGATTCCTCCTATAGGCTGTGTGCTGTGAGACCTTCTGGTCCGAGAGATGCTTTGTTAGTTCCTCCCTTAGGCTATGTTCCATGAGACCTCGTGGTCAGGGAGATGTGTTGAGATGGATGCTACATATCTTTCTTTATGATGAGTTTGAGATAGAGAAACTTGGATTGTGTTCTCTTCCTTAGGCTGTGGGTCGTAAGACCTATGGATTGATCGGGAAGATTGATTTAGAGAGAGAATGAAAAACTACCTCCCTAGCTAAGAGGGAGTGTTGAAATATAATGTAGCTATGGTTGACATTTTTCATTGCATACATAAAGAAGAAATTAATTTTGGTCACCTACAAGTCAGCTCCTTGAAGGTCATCATGTCGACTCCACTAGGGCTAATTACCCCATACATGACACCTATTAATACAAGTTCGTTGGCATTCATTTTGCACACCTTCAACACAACAAAAATTCGGTCTGCAATTACAAAATAAATTCGGCCTTCTATTACAGGGATATTCAAACATGCGAAGAGGATAAAAGAGGGCTCTTTTGACTGCGGTTTGGATCCCCATCAAACATTCGTTGACTACAGTGACTTGGGGCAGTTTTTGGGATCATTTTAATCTCTGTTCTATTGATTCTTTTGAGGCCGAAGTTACAGAGAAGCTCCCTCCTTTATGTAACATACTCCTGAAGATTGACCGAGGGTTTTAGGGCTGAATTCTTGACAGTTTGTTGGCAGACTTTTTGTGGTAACTATAGTGAGAACTTCGGCCTACTTTCACAGCGATTACAGGGCTATATTTCGGCCTCTTTGTGCAGGCCTTCTCATTGGACAGAAGTGGAAGTTCTCTCCTTCTTTGAGCAGACATTCATTGGGTATTTCATTGTTGACTATTTTGGAACATTCTGATGTACTATTGATGGACAGAATCTCTCTCTCATAAGGAAAGAATTTTTGGGTTTTCCCCTTATGGGTTTTGCCCTGGCTGTGAGCCTAATGTTGGTGTCTCTTGTCTCTTGATTATTGTCTACTGTTTATTGTCTACTGTGATCTCTATTTACTGCTCTTGTTGAAAATTTATTGGTTGAAAGTTTTCATGTATAGCTACTTGTTGATTAATGGATTAAGAAGGAACTGTTTGAATCAATAGTAGTAGTTATCAAATTGTGAAAAACTATTCTAGTCTTTGCATCACTAGAATTTCATCACTAGTTACACCAAAGCCTTGCTTGAGCTTTAGGACTTTATCTCAATTCTTCCAATCATAGATAGCATGAAGAGACTTCTAAATGTATTGTACCAGCAAGCACACAAAATCAACCCTTAGAATATTACTCCAGCCATGCTGAAGTGTAGATTCTGTGATTTAAAAAGAGTACATTGCAATACCCCTGTTGCTTCCTCCTGCCACAGGAATATACACCATGATGCTGTTCGAAAACTTACTGATTCAGAGAAAGAAAGGGCCAGAAATGTTCTCCAATGATTTCAAAAAAGGACCAGCATTTTTGGTGGCAATAAGTCCTAAAGTTAATCATCCACAAGGATTGGGTCCATGGAACCTCTAAAAAGGAAAAATTGACAATAGTTACAAGGGAAGGAGCCATTGAAGATAAACATATATACATATATATATATATATATATTGATCATCTTAATTAATTATTGGTCTTGAATAAACATCATCCACTTCATAGCACTATGCATTCTAAGGTTGCATGGTACGAAAAGTCTACATCTTCACATCAATAGCTGTAGCCTCATCATAAAGAATAAACCTACAACGCATACTAAGAGCAGAATTGCATCCATATGCTTAGAATCATCAAAAGCAGAGAAATTAATTACTAGGTCTTGAATAAACATCATCCATATATATATATATATATATATATATCATCTTAATTAATTATTGGGCCTTGAATAAACATCATCCACTTCATAGCACTATGCATTTTAAGGTTGCATGGTACGAAAAGTCTACATCTTCACATCAATAGTCGTAGCCTCATGACAGAGAATAAACCTACAATGCATACTAAGACCAGAATTGCATCCATATGCTTAGAATCATCAAAAGCAGAGAAATAAAAAAAAGTGGAAGAATGCTTCTTTTCTATCTTTTTGTGAAGATGGATGAATCCATACTTTAACATGTGGCATCTCTTGTCGAACTAGCTCAATGACACGTTTGATTAAAAACTTTCCAAGATTGATTCCAGCTAGACCACGCTGTAAAGACCAAAAACATTAATATCAGTCAAAGCTATCATACACAAAACATAAAAGATAAATTAGATACATATAAATTTCAGCCCTTGCATCTCCAGCATGTATTCCTCAAAGATAACAAGGATCCTATAATCCAATTGTGGAGAACTGCTGCTATTTTCAACATGAATAGCAAGGAGCAAGATCAAAATAATTTGAGAGCTAAGAAAGATGAACATATCTCAAGACAAAGCCTTTGGATAGATGTAAAGATCTATATTTTCTAAAAGAAAATTAGAGGATGAAGAATAAGAAACATCATGCTATTGCAGAAAAAGAAGCATCCAAACCTTATATTATCATTTCATAATCAAGAAGAAACTCACTGCATGCAGTAACATAGAGGAATGGAGAACTCAATCAGAGTACAAAGCAAGCCTAAGTTGCGTAGAACGAAGGAAACCTAGAATTTGTAAAAGATGTCACAGTTAATGCAATTTCAAGCAACAGGCCAAGCCATCTTGCCTTTGGATTTCCCAATGTAACTTCTGTAGAAATTTCTGTTCCCAACCCCAGTTTTCACTTTCTCCTTATTTCTCCCATAAAGTTAAATGCCCATTCCCATAGCCATACATTCAACAAGCTGGAAAAATAAATATTTTCTGAAACACAAACTCTGGAAATTTCACAGTGCTAAAATGCAGAAATGAAAACTAAGAAAAATAAATCAGCCACACAGAATTTTGACACGCTGATTTTTGGTCAAGATGACCATGGAACCCCTAAAACTCTTGGGAAAAACCAGTTCGAAAGCTTATCTTTATTTCTAATAAATAGCTTTTACAGTGAGACACAAATAACACAGCAAAAAATTACAGCAACCTCGTAAATGTACTTATCTCGAAAATCGTGCACAAACTCCACCTCGATTTTCATGCCAAATACAAACAAAAAATATCAGCAGAAAGTACAGCCTTAAATGTTGTACGAACATCACCGAAAAAAGTGTCAGAACAGCTGTATGGCCTCCCTCGAAATCTGTGCAAATGCTGCCTCGATTTCCATGCTATATGGCTGCTATACAAACCTTGTTTTGTGTGATGTTTGCTGCTGTACGGATTCCAGAAAACCATCTTTCTCTCTCTGCTATACAGACCTCGATTTTCGTACCCCCTTGTTGTTGTACAAACCTCGAAAAACGTGCTGCAATAAATGTTGATTTTCCTCCCTCGAAATTCGTGCCCACTTGCCTTGAACTTTGTGCTATGTCCTTGCGGTACAGATTTGATGAATATAAGTGTTGTTGCCTTCCTTCTTCTCACTGCTTAGAAATCTCCTTTGCTCTCTTCTTCTCCTTCTCTCAATCTGCTCATGAAAGACTGAATGATCTTTTCTCTCATTTTCCTCCTTTAACCTAACCCTAAGTGACTTTTAGGGAATCCCTAAATCCAATGGCTGAGATAGCTTTAGATCTAGGGCTGATATTAAATGCTCATTTAAAGCTCACTTTCTATTTTTTAATTCACCCCACTTTAATAAAGACCCTCTTAGTCATTTATTTCCAAAGTCACTTTTCACTTTCTAATTTCACATTGACTTTATTAAAGTCACACTAAAATTAGACTTAGTAACTTTATCACTTAAAGTCACTTTTAAATTAGATTTGACTTTATAACTTTATAAAGTCACTTTAGGAGAAAAATTAAATTCTTTTGGACACTTTTTCCTAGGCCAAAGATCAAAGCCTTAGGGAACCACCTGTCCTCCGGTACCAAATTTCAACACTCCCTCTTACCGAGGAAGGTGTTCCTCACCACACCCATCTTGTCTATGAAGTAGACATGCTTGCCCCGTGGTAAGGCTTTGGTAAGAATATCTGCAACCTGCTCATCAGTGGGAATATACTCAAGCTTCACAGCTCCTTTCTGAACATAGTCTCTGATGAAGTGATATTTGATCCCGATATGCTTTGACATGTCATGAAATACTGGATTCTCCGTGAGTTTAATGCAACTCTGATTATCACAGTAAATCACTGAAGGTCTCAACGGCTGACCAAATAAGCCAAACAAAATCTTGCGAAGCCAGATGGCCTCACAACTAGCTAGACTGGCTGCCATATACTCTGCTTCCGCTGAACTCAATGCTACTGACTGCTGCTTTCGGCTGAACCATGACACAACTGCCGAACCCAACCCAAAACAGCACCTTGAAGTGCTCTTCCTATCAGAAGCACAACCTGCCCAATCAGAATCAGTGTAACCTGCCAATCTCACTCCATCTCCCTGCCTATAATCCAGACCATACTCCACTGTCCCCTGCAAGTACCGCAAAATGTGTTTTGCAGCAACCCAGTGCACCCTCCTGGGCTCACACATGAACTGGCTCATCGTGTTGACTGCAAAACATATATCTAGTCTAGTGTTGACCAAATACATCAAGGAACCAATCAGCTGTCTATACAAAGTGGGATCCACCAACTCGGAATCTGAAGCGTGAAGCTTCTTCCAGTTGGTGATCATCGGTGTCGACATGGGTCTACAATCCTCCATGTGGAATCTGCCAAGGATGTCCACAATATACTTCCCCTTCCCCAAGAAGAAATGCCCCTCCTCCTGCCACACCTCCAAACCCAAAAAGTAATGCATCAAGCCAATGTCCTTCATCTCAAACTCCGACGCAAGATCTCTCTTGCAGTGCTCTATGAGTCTCTCTGCACCCGTAATGACCAAGTGATCTACATATAGCACCAAAATGAGAGGCTCCTCACCTATCACAATAAAGTAAAGGTTCGGATCTGCATCACTCTTTGTGAAACCCATCTCCTGCAAGTATGTATCTATCCTGGAGTACCAAGCTCTGGGAGCTTGCTTCAGGCCATAAAGGGCCTTCTTCAGTCTGCACACATGGGACTCCTTCCCATGCACCTCAAAGCCCTGTGGTTGCTCGATGTACACCTCCTCCTATATGAAGCCATTGAGAAATGCGGTCTTCACATCCATCTGGTGGATCTTCCAACCCATCTCTGCTGCTATCGATATGATGGAGCGAATCGAAGTATATCGAGCCACAGGAGCGAAGGTCTCCTCATAATCAACTCCCTCTACCTGGGAGAACCCTCTAGCCACAAACCTTGCCTTGAATTTCTCAATGCTGCCATCTGTAGCATGCTTTACCTTGTAAATCCATCTAGAAGTAACCACGGATTTTCCCTCAGGCCTCGGCACCACCTCCCAAACATCATTCTTCATGATAGAAGAATACTCCTCCTGCATGGCCTCTTTCCAGACCTGCTGGCTAGCTGCCTCCTCATAGCTAGAAGGCTTAGAGTCAATGATGTTGGCAACCATTGCCATATAGCTACAGAACCTCTCAGGTGGTCTGCTCTCTCTAACTGGCCTCTTCGACCCAGCAACAGATGTGGCCTCTCTCAAGGTATCATGAAGCCACTTGGGCTTCCTCTTCCCTGAGCACACTTCTCCCACCGGAGAATGAAACTCCTCCTCCTCATCAGGAGCCTGAACTCCTGAATGTCTGTCCACTGTCCTCCTGCCTGAACCCGAACCTGTAGATGTTGAAGTACTGTGTGAATTGTGCATCAGTGGACTCCCTAGTGAACTGCTCTGCATGTTGCTCGAAGCACCACCCCTCTGACTCTACGAGCCATTGCTCACTGATGGACCTGACACCGTAATCGATGTACCTCCTGATCCTCCTGATCCCTACCCACTGGATCCCTGTGCCTGAGTCAGCTGCTCCTGAGGGTCTGGCTGATCCAGATACTCTAACTCTCGTGACCTCCTGAAAGCCTGGTCCTCCTCGAACTTCACATCCCGCCTGACAACAACTCTCCTCCGTGCAGGAATATAAATCCGAAAGGCTTTTGAGGTCTCACTGTAGCCCACAAGGATACCCTTCTCTATGGTGGGCTCTAGCTTGGTCCTCTGCTCCTTGGGTACGTAGGAGTATGCAATACACCCAAAGATACGAAGATGACCAATATCAGGCTTCTTCCCAGAAAAAGCCTCTTCAGGAGTCACATGCCCCAAGGCATGATGCGGACTCCTAATCTGCAAATATACAGAAGTGTTGCAGGCCTCTGCCCACAAAAACAATGGTAGCCCCTAATCATGTAGCATGGCTTTGGCCGCCCCTCCAATGGATCTGTTTTTCCTCTCCGCAACCCTGTTCTACTGGGGGTTGTAAGGAACTGTAAACTCCTTCATAATGCCTGCCTCCGCACAATAATCAACAGACTCACCAAGGGTGTACTCCCCTCCATTGTCCGACCTTAGGGACTTGATCTTCCGACCTGTCTGAGTCTCCACAAGAGCTCTGAACTCCTGAAACCGCTTGAAGACCTCACTCTTGGTCTTCAAGAAATAAATCCAGGTCTTCCTGGAGTGATCATCAATGAATAAAACATAGTACTCATATCCACTCAAGGAAACATGAGACATCCGACAGCTCACATTGGTATGAATCAAATCAAGTATCCCAGTCAATCTGCTGTCACTACTGGGAAAAGGGGATTTGGCAAAATTGCCCATCGCACATTCTTTGCATGTATCTAGGTGATCAAAACTGAAATATGGCACACCTGCAGTGATCTCCCGCAATGTCCTCAAGGCCCCATGATACATGTGCCCCATCCTGCAGTGCCAAATCTCGCACAACTCTGAACTGCTAGCTCTGCTGCCGGTACTACTGCCCAATGCCAAAAGGGGCTGAAATGCAAACTTGAACACCTTTGCATGGTGTACACCAATCACTCTAGCTGACTCAGCTGGAGCGCCCCTAGGATATATAAGCACCTGTCCTCTACTAAACAATACCTCATACCCTTTGTCCTCCAATGTTGAGACGGATATAAGGTTCTTCCTCATCCCTGGCACATATAGAACATCTGACACCTTCAAGGGAGGTTTGGGTTCCCTATCAAATGTCAATGTCCCCACACCGATTGCTCTAACAACGCTGTCATTTCCGAGTACTACCTCTATATCAGTGCCACTCTCTGAAAGCTCTGAGAAGTACTCACGGACTCCTGTCATATGACGTGAAGCCCCACTGTCAACATACCAGATACCTGAAGATGCTCCGCTAGTGGAGGGAAATGCACACTCCCTCTTACCCTCCGTGGTAGGTGATCCTGCACTAGTGGACTCACAAGCAATGAACCCAAACTCCCGATCAAAGCTCTCTGAAAAGTCCTCTATCTCTGTTGATGTTGCCATGGTCTTGTTCTTCCCCTTCTTCTTCTTCTCCGGACACACAACTGCATAGTGTCCCATCCTCTGACAATTCCAACACTTCACCTTAGAATAGTCCTTCTGCGTGTTCCCCTGTTTACCTTTACCTTTGCCTTTGCCCCCACCACTGCTTGTGGAAGCTTGCTTCTTTTCTTTGCCCTTCTTGCCTCCTACTAACAGTGCTACATTCTCATCCTGCTCAACTGTTTTGGCTGCCCCAAGATGGCTCTTTCTAATTTCATTCTGTATGCAATCATCCTAGAACCTCTCCCAAGTGGGAAAGTTCTCACGTGCAACAATCCCATCAGCAAAGTTCAGCCATGAACTGGGAAGGCCATTCACTGCAATCCGCACCAACTCAATGGGTGGAACGACATCTCCAACTGCTGCCAACTCATCTCTCACATTTGTGATCTTTGTGAGGTATGCAGTAGGACTATCAGTCTTTGCCATCTTAATTGCCTTCAGCTTCTCTCTTAGGACCATTTTTCTGTTCTCATTGGTACTCTGGTAGAAATTGGTCAAGGCTGCCCACATCTCATGAGAAAATCTCTTTCCTCTCACATGAGGAACAACATGGTCTTTAATACCATCCAGAATCAATCTCTTGCCCTTGTTATTCTTCTTATTAAAGTCTGCCAACTAAACAGGGTCAGCAGACACATTAACAGGGCGTTGTTGGGTATGCACCATTATACCCCAGACTTCTGTCTCCTCAAAGATGCTCTGCATTCTTTCCTTCCATATGCTATAGTTGCTATGCCCATCCAACCTATCCTCCACCCTCAAGCCCAAAGACATGCTTGTTGTCCTAATAAGCTGAAAATAACACTGTTGTAGTAAAGCTACTGTTTTTTGTGTGAAAAATCAACTTGCTGCAATTTTTCTTCTTGCTGTCCCAAACTGCACTTTTCAACAAAATAGCTCTGATACCATGTGAAAATTTCTGTTCCCAACCTCGGTTTTCAATTTCTCCTTATTTCTCCCATAAAGTTAAATGCCCATTCCCATAGCCATACATTCAACAAGCTGGAAAAATAAATATTTTCTGAAAACACAAATTCTGGAAATTTCCATGATGTTTGAAATGCAGAAATAAAAACTCAGAAAAATAAATCAGCCACACACAGAATTTTGACACGCTGATTTTTGGTCAAGATGACCTTGGAAAAACCCCGTACAACTCTTGGGAAAAACTAGTTCGAAAGCTTTTTTTTATTTCTAATAAATAGCTTTTACAGTGAGACACAAATAACATAGCAAAAAATTATAGCAACCTCATAAATGTACTTATCTCGAAAACCGTGTGCAAACTCCACCTCGATTTTCGTGCCAAATACAAACAGAAAATATCAGTAGAAAGTACAGCCTTAAATGCTGTAAAGACGGCACCGAAAACAATGTCGGAACCGCTGTACGGCCTCCCTCAAAATCTGTGCAAATGCTGCTCGATTTCTGTGTTGTATTACTGCTGTACGGACCTCATTTTGTGTGATGTTTACTACTGTACGGATTCCAGAAAACCATCTTTCTCTCTCTGTTGTACGGACCTCGATTTCCGTACCTCCTTGCTGATGTACGGACCTCGAAAAACATGCTGCAATAAATGATGATTTTCCTCCCTCGAAATTCATGCCCACTTGCCTTGAACTTCGTGCTATGTCCTTGCTGTACGGATTTGATGAATATAAGCGTTGTTGCCCTCCTTTTCACTACTCAGAAATCTCCTTTGCTCTCTTCTTCTCCTTCTCTCAATCTGCTCATGAAAAACTGAATGATCTTTTCTCTCTTTTTCCTCCTTTAACCTAACCCTAAGTGACTTTTGGGGAATCCCTAAATCCAATGGCTGAAATAGCTTTAGATCTAAGGCTGAGATTAAATGCTCATTTAAATCTCACTTTCTACGTTTTAATTCACCCCACTTTAATAAAGACCCTCTTAGTCATTTATTTCCAAAGTCACTTTTCACTTTATAATTTCACATTGACTTTATTAAAGTCACTTTAAAGTTAGACTTAGTAACTTTATCACTTAAAGTCACTTTTAAATTAGATTTGACTTTATAACTTTATAAAGTCACTTTAGGAGAAAAATTAAATTCTTTTGAACACTTTTCCCTAGGCTAAAGATCAAAGCCTTAGGGAACCACCTATCCTTCGGTAACCAAATTTCAACAACTTCCTTTAACCCTTTAGCATGGCTTCATACACTAAAAGAAAATCCCTGCATGCAGAGTTGTACTGAAATCAAACATTGAAGATGTTGAGCGAAATATAAGAGCAAAACAAGAAAACAGAGATAGCCCTAATAAAATTTAGTGATAGAACAACAAGGACAATTATTATTGAAATATACAGAAAATGGAAAGAGAAATCTTAACAATTGTTATCAATAAAGTATATATAAAAATAATATAAATATAAATAATAATGATAACTGTAATATCGATTAATTAATTAGTGATTAGTATAAAAGAGGCATGTCTCTAAGGACATGACCTTCCTAGGTATATAAGCAGGCCCTCACCCTCATTTGTAATCATCTCATATATTTTGTAAATTCTTATATAAATATATTGTCCTAACCAGTGTTGATAATATCGGCGATATTTTGCGAAATATTGCAAATATCACAATATTTTCAAGGAAACAATATTTTGGCCTAAAAATATCGTGATATTTTCAGATTTGAAAATATCGTGATATTTTGAAAATATCGGCAAAATATTGTGATATTTTCAAAATATCAGCTAAATATCGCCAAATTTTTAAAATATCAGCCAATTTTTAAAAATCTGAAAAAATGAATTTTTATGCTTGCCGATATTTTCGCCAATATTGCCGATAAGATATTTTCTGGACCCTCGCCGATATTTTGCCGATACCGATATTATCAACACTGGTCCTAACATGGATACTTATATATTTTAGATCTTCTGAAGTATTCACCTGCGTATATGAACTTTGTTTGTAACATTGTTATCAGAATTGTTCGATCCTCTGGCCGCTCAACTGCTGCACAGAGCCAGTTTGATCCGGCCTTTGGCCATCAACTTGTTGTCAAAATTGTTGCCGTTGTAATCAAAGAGTTTCGCTATACAGTGTTGGAGGTTCTCCATTTTGTCATGCATTTGGCCATTAAAATAAAAAATTGAAGAAAGAAAAAAAAAAGGACCAGACCTTTGGTTATTGAAAAAAAAAGGGGGGCAAGAATATATATATATATATAGTAAAAAAATTATATATAAAAAATTGAAGGAAAGAAATAGTATATATAGAGATAAAGAAATTATAAAAATAAATAAATAAAAACACATTTATCATTTAAAAAAAAAGCCAAAAAAAATTATAAAAGGGAAAAAAAAAGCCTATAATATATATGTCTAGAAAAAAAATTATATTAAAAAAACAAATAATAAAAAGATATAAAAATATTAGAAATAAAAGTTATATATTAAAAACAAAAGCTCAAAAGCGTTGCAGTTGTTGTGCGCGACCGACTTGATTTCCACCACTGAAAGCCCCGCCTTTGTCGCTTTCCTCACAGCCGTCACAGCCACCGCCACTAGTGCAGCCACTATACACAGTCGACACAAGCATTGTAGCTGCGTGCAGGGTTGTTCTCGACCGCACTTCAACCACCCAACAATCCGCCCTTCGGTACAGCCACATCCTATCCGTATACCCAATCCCCAAATTGCACTATTTTCGGCTGCCTTAAAATAGTGATAATTGAAATTCCTACAGAACAATGCTAATCGAAATTCCATTGGAAACATTCAAACCGTATAGCCACCATCAAAGCCACAACAAAATCATTGAAATTGTATGGGTGAATTTGCCGAAATCTGTCTTGTCCAGCCACCAAGCGATGAAGAAGATCAATTCTCATTCCTATTTTTCCATACATTGCAACCACCACCTGTACAGTGCCATCATTTCATTTGATCCGCATCCGTGCGATAGTAAAGAAAGAAAGAAAGAAAGAAAGTATTTTTAAGGTCCACGAGGCTAAAAATAGGCTAAAAATTTACTCAACTCTTGGAGTGGGTTTTTGTATGCATCGTGACTATTGGTTAATGTTATCATATTCTCAAAACAGTGGGAAGGAGAAGATTAATAAGGTATTTATTAATTAGGGGAGTCAAAAAGTTTAATAAAATACATTTAATTAAAAAAAACAAAGGGAAGGTTTACCAAGTGAATATAATAAAAGTCAAATAAATAAATTAAAATTAAAATTATAGAATAATTGAGCTAAAAGTTTTATGAAGTTATAAGGTAGTCAATTTATTTATATAAAGTGAAAGAGAGTTATATAAAAACAAAAGGAGATAAAAGTTATTTAGAAGATAAAAAGAGGGAAAAAAAAATTATCATAAGAAAAGAAAAGTATGTAATGTTTTAAAGTAGAAAAAAACAGTGCTAATACAAAAAATCACAAATTGTATACCATGGAAATTCAAAACATTGCAATAAATACTCAAGAAAAAACTTGAAACATGGACGCAGCGTAGCCATTTTATTATGTAAATGGGCAAGAGTACAAATATATAGAAGAAATGCACCTGGGCTTGCCTTTTTGGCAAGCGGAGCAAGGCCAGATGAAACAACAATACCGAGAAATCTGCCCAGCTAAGGCTTTATGATGTCCCAGTGAATCCACACTAGCTATTGCATTGGAATAGTTGAAAACCCCACCTTCGATTCTTGGAAAATTCTCCAAAATTACTCTCGAACTCCTCAAGCCAATCCGACCAAAACCCAGAAATGGTTTGGCCTGATCATGACCCTCCAAAAATGACTTCCAATAGGCCCTACGTTCCCCAGTAGTTGTTGAAGCACGTTGTCTACAGAATCACCAACAAAATACTCCATAATTTTCCAAGAGTGAAGCAAATAACTCCTTCGGAACTTCCCTCATCTCTCCCGACAAACAATGGCTCAAATGACTAAGGCACTATCTCACATGTGTGTCCAGCTTTCCTCCTCTACGTTGTGCCAGAGACTACCACGCACCTCCTGAAATACGCTATCAATCTCAGCCTCCAAAACTCACCCAATAGCTTAGCAAGCTACTGATCCTCCTCCTCCAACTAATATCCTGGCAATAAACCTCCGGAAAAGAGCTGCAATAATCCCACAAGAATACCACTGCGTCCTCCAGGAAAACGCATTGTTGGGGCAAACTAAATGCAAATGTTGAAGATAACTCACTAAAACTCCCTCCAATGATAACGGAAAAACCAATCTAGAGTGGCACTCGAAGTCCCCCGAAGAATGGACTATAATTTTAATGACGAATTTCATCCTAGGAGGTTTTTTAACCTCACTGATTACCTATGTTTCTAAACACGGCTAATCAAAAGAGTTTTTCCCCTCCAACTTAAACCCCCAAAGCTAGGGTGAAATTTATCGTTGAAATCTTAGGTGAGTCCTAGTGTTTTAGTCGAGTGTGATGTAAACGTGGTTTGGGAATAATTTAAGCTAGTTGGCTTAATTATTTTAATACAAATCACTTGGTTTACAAGATCATATTGTGTCGCAGATGGGTTATCTGTCTTAAAGAGTATATCCAAATGTGTATTCCCTCTTTGAGTCTTATAAATGTAAAATATTATGTATTAGAGGGTTGGAAATGTTGGAAAGTGTAATTAGGTGCGGTCTTCATATTGACTATGTAATTATGTATTTATGTAATGAAGAAGACAAAGATAATAAAATGTATTTTTGTTATGCTTACTTCATGGGTTTCATGAGCAAGGTTTTTATTATAGGTCAAAAGTCTTCTTGATGTCTTCTATGGATTTGTCATCTTGTCATAAATGTACTAATTAAGAGTCATGTATATGAAGAGTCTAGTCAAAGAAGTATGTCTCAAGACCTTGTCATATAACCTTGAAGAAATGGCTCAAGTATGAAGATATCAGCCTTCAAGACAGCCTTCATCACGCCGGAAGATACACTCTACAAGTCGACCTATAACCCTTGTTCAAGTCGGCCTCATAACTAAAGTACAGGTTGGTATATTTATAGACAAAATCAACTATTTAAAGGAACCTGCAGATTTCAGTTTGACACAGAATTTTCGGAAAAGTGCTCTATGATTTAGTGCGAGCTTCATGACTAAAGAAAAGTGTGAGAAAGGAGGATAAGAATTGTGGTTTAATGCATAGAAGGGGACAGGTCAGCAAGGAAGGAAGTTAGTATATTTCTATGGTTATAAAATAGTCAGCAATTACAGTGCGGAACTCAGGAGTTTGCAATTTCAGCGAAGGACAAGGATGAGTTTCTAAGAAAAGTCACTTGGATATCTAAAAAAGGAGATTATTGAAGGCCAAAGCTCTGTGTTAAAGATTGGTAAAAAGAGACCGAGTTTCTCTAAGTATCAAGTGCAGAACAGTGCAGAAAGAAGGAAGAAGATAGCTAGAGACCGAGCTCTCTAATCCTAGTGCAGGATGGTGCAGAAAAGAAGGATCAGCCTAAGGAGTCAAGAAAGAAGCAGTGACAAGGTCTTGGAGGCCTACAAGGGTCAAGGGTCTGTGTCATGGTCATGGTACTTGTCACCTGAAAGTCTATAAGAAGAATTTCTCGTAGATTTTCCTCTCCAAGAGGGAGAGGTTTTGGCCCTGGCTCGAAGAGCCTAAATTTGTGTCTCTTGTGTTTTTGGTAATTGACTTGATGAAAGACATAATAAGCTAAGAAGAGAAGACATAAGTAAAAGAAGTAAGCTCACAAGTAATTATCAAGCAAAGAATTTGAATTAAACTTAGCCCTAACTAATTCTCAACATGGTATCAGAGCTAAGGTGTTGAAAACAAGGGTTTCTTGACAAGGAGACACTGAAGGAAGCAAGAATCAAAGTCTACATTGAAAAGTCAAATCAGTTTGCAAGGAAGATTCTCAAGTCATCTCAAGAAGACCTTCAATCTCATTCAAAAGACTCACTTATCAAGGAGATAATTTTTGCCATCAAAGATTTATATTGAAGACATTGTTGGAAGAGACATCATCTTTTTGACAACCTCCCTTATCATCAAGGATCCAAGGTCACCTACATTGGAAAATTTAATCTAAGAATAAGTTCCTAACTTCATCTTCATCATCATCAAAGAAGCAGTTAGAAGGAGGAAGTCACCCTACTCAAGTAAGTATCTATGACCTTATCTAAATCTGTCAAAATGACTTATTGCAAAGAGAGCAACAAATTGGTTGGGTCATCAAACTTTAGTGCATGGAAGAAGAGGACAGATTTGAATCTAATTGAAAATGAAGTTATGGGCTACATCAAAGGATCTTCATTTCAACCTTCACAAGAAGACATTCAAGCATATATCAAATACTTGAAGGGAGACATAAGAGCCCGAAGGATTCTTATAGAATCCATAAAGGACTCTCTCATTCCCTATGTATCAAATCTAGAATCCTCAAAAGAAATATATGATAAAATTGGTGGAGCTATTCTCAAAAGGTTCTGAAGGGGAAATAATATCCCTGAGACAAAAATTATACAAATTGAGAATGTCAAGAAAGGAAGGAATAATTCCATATCTTATGGATATTTTCGCTATACGAGATCAACTGCAGAAATTGGGAGTAATGTTTCATGGAGAAATACTCACTATGGTACAAAATGCTCTACCTAAAGAATGGAGAAGTTTCACTTCAAGCATCGATGGGAAAGAAGAAACAATGTCATTCCAGGATCTATGTGAGATAGAAGAGACAAGATTGAAAGCCAAAGTTGATACAGGATCAAGTGAAAGGAATCAAGCCTTTGCAGCCATGTCCAGGAAGAAAGGAAGATTCGGTAAATTTGGTCCTCAGAATAAAAGAAGAAATATGGACAAAGCACGATGCTTTGGATGTAATAATTTTGGACAATATAAATGGGATTGTCCTAAATCTAGAAAGGACAAGAGGAAAAAGGAAGAAGCCCACGTCACAGATGAAAGGGAAGAACCTGATGCAACAAAATCTAAGAAAGAAGAAGTGAAAGATCTCTATTATGATTGAGATCATCTTCTTATTTAAGTGATTTATGTTGGTTATAAAATAGTATGATAGGAAGCAGTGTATATTAATAGCATCATGATAGAAGCATGGGAGAAGCACTTGAAGAAGTAGCTCCTGGAAACCTCACTGATAGCTACATTGATTGAAGGAAGTCATCAAAGATCAAGGGTCATCATTCAATAATCCATATGGAAACAAGCACTGACATTTTTCTAATGGAGTCCTCTTTGGATTCACTGACTGTTAGGATATTCCGACACATAGGAAATAGTTAAGAATAACTTAGTCTAGTGTAGAGTTAGGTAAAGTGTGTTTCTTTACCATGTACATTTGTAACTTATAATCCGACGGTCACAATTTGTAGTGATCCGACGGTTATCTCTCACCTCGGTATTAACGACATTTGATCCGTGGCTTAACACCCGATTGGTCCATGATCTCTATTTAAAAAGCATGGAGGGTCGTTTGTCCGGTAACCGTTTATGAGAGAAACATATGTAACTTTTCTTTTTATATTAATAAATTGCCTGAAGTGGCCGTGTTGGCTCAGGCCGTGGACTGTTTCCCTCTTTGAGGGTTTTCACCATGTGATTATACTGGTGTACTGATTTGTGACCTGTTTGTGAGTGGTGACCTTTGGTTCTTGATCTACAGAACTTACTTTGTAAATTCCTACATGGTATCAGAGCTATTTTGAGGGCCGCGTCCGTTGTTGATCAAAATCTGAAGCCGGTTTGACTGCATGCAAATGCCATTTTGTAGATCTATTTCTGAACATTTTTGGGCTTGGAGAACTTCTCTGTTGTGTCCGGAGCGTCTGTTACAGTGAGGAACGCCTTTCGTTTCATGCGAAAAGGTTTCCGGATGCCCAAGTTATGACAGTTTAGATCTGGAGGTATAAAGCATCTGTTTTGCTATTATATTTGTTAATAGTTCTGCTTATTTCGGTTTGCTCTGTTTATTTTCGGTTTTTAGGTTTTATTTTTACTTTATGAGAATAGAGGTTTGTGTTCAAGTCTCTTTGTCAAGCTTCTTTTTCTAAAAATCTTTTTGTTAAGATATTTTTTCTTAAAAAACTTTTTGGCAAGTTGTCGGT